>BLKR01002381.1:0-172500 GCA_011170035.1 Teleogryllus occipitalis
ATATATATTGTAACGGGTGGGGGCGGCGGCGGCGTGTCCGTACACCGGTCTAGCCCGTGTCCACCGTTGTGCGGCCACTTGTAATACTTTCTACAAGCCCGGCACGTCAAACTGCTACTTGTAATAGATTGCCCTGCTCTAGCCCTTCTTATAAACAAACAAACAAACACTAGCCTCGCGTTGGGTTGCCACATATAATAATCTTCCCGTTCTCCTACTCACAATTGCCCGTCTGCTAGCTTACCTGGCCTTTTGACTCACCTGGGCGTGGTCTGCGGTGCGTCTGTACAGACGCGAGCAAGGTACTGCGCTCACGTGCGTGGATCAGTTCTAGTGCTACTTGAATGACTACGAACACATATTGATTTTACAAATCATGACCCCATAGGTGGCCATGAAATTTATTCAAATTTCCTCTTTTCTCGTGTTTTCCTTCAATTCACAATATCTAGTGCTGTAATAGCACTGGTGCCTCTGACGGCACACATTGACATAACCCAGCAACAAAAGAAACAACAACAAATAGATAATTCTCTTCCCACAATACACGAAACATGGACATATACTTTCTCATTCACACAGATTATTTACAACAAACAAAAACAAATGCCATTCACACATATGACTAAAACCCCAGAATGCATTCTGTCGAAATTTACGTATTAAATATCTATTAATCACATGACTTGATCTTCGACAGAGCGTTCTTCACTTCGTAAAAAAAAAAAAAATGTCAAAATACTTTTGCTCACGTATGATGCTGCTTCCGCGAAGAATCCGGGTGTTTTGTGCGATTATCCACGCACAACAGCGCCTCCCGTTGTCGCCACCAGTCACGGAACACACTCGCGTACGCATCACTGTTCACGCAACATGTCGGAATTCACGCTGCCACCTTTTCTCATAAATATTCCAAGTTATTTGAAAATCTCTGAGTCCCGAATTGAATTCCGCGCCACTAATCGTAAATGCAACGTCGCGCTCCCCACCGTTGCAAAATTTCTCATACAGCCACGCTCATTATCGCCCGCTCTCGCGAGTCCAACGGGCGTTGCCGAATCTCACAGCAATTCCGAAAACTCCTTTTTTATGAAATTCTTTTCACGAAATATTAAATAATTTACATGAAGTATTCCCAGTTACTATTGCAAATTCTGTCCATTACTTCCGCACTTTAAAAAAATTTCCAAACATCGCCTACGCGAACACACGTCTTGCCTCCACCAAGTTCAGGCATACTCTGATAAAATTTTTCCAACTTAGCATTGTTATTTTTGCTTCAACACTTTTCCCGATCGCTTGATAACTGACGATCGAGTCACTTTGGTTCTCACAAAATATTTAATTTTTAACGTTTCCCGAAACACTTTATTTCCGTTTTTGTTTTAATAAAATTCTCCCGGCAATTTCCTAAAATTTGATGTTTTCCTCTTGTTTTCCTTTGGTCAAATTCCTTTTATTTTCCCTATTTTCCGTTTTTGGATGTGAAACGGAACGCACTGCAATTGTTAGCTAATCGCTTCTTCTTGCTAAACTTTTGCTTGAATTAATTTATTTGTTTTATTAAAATTTTGATACTTCCCGTCAAGATATTTAAATGGGATAAATTTTGCATGATGCCGCTAATTTTCTTCTTTTTCCCCCGAAAGTCTGAATTTGATATCTTATCGCGTTCTCTTGCATTATTCGAAAAACCCTCTTCTTTATAAGCGTTTCATCGCTCCAACAATGGACTCCATTAATATTCTCCTTAACACAAATATACGAAATACAGAATTTTCAATTACTTCTTATTGCCTGACGCGATTTTACTGGGATAACTTTTAAAATGTTCCTAAATTAAAGCCGGATCTAATGTCTATAGTCAAAACTTGCACAAGTATCGGGTTCACTTTATTTTCTTCCCCAATCGGTTTTTATTTATTATGGCGCCTTTGCTGTAAATGTTTTCAAATTGTTTATTATCCAAACGCATACTATCGGGGATCGTGTAAATCATTACAATAGTATAACAACGAAAATAGAAAACTCAGCATCTATTCTCAAGTTTTGCGACGCTACACCAGAAGCTTCAGAAGGAAAAAAAGACAACCAGGATTTTTCCAAAATCCAGAAGATGTTCTGCGAGAATATGAGGAGAGAAGTTCATACAGGAAAGCTGCCTGAGAAGTCAGCAGTAGGAAATCACTGGGCCGAAATATGGTCAACTGAGAGCCATTTTCAATCCAATGCGATCTGGCTGAGCGAAGTGTCAAACAATTCAAACGAGATCAAAGATATGGAAGTTTCTGATATATCAATGGATGTTCTAAAAGCGGTCATTAACAAGTTACAGAATTGGAAATGCCCTGGCCCAGATGAGCTTCATAATGTTTGGATCAAAAGATTGACCTGTCTACATGAGAAATAAATATAAATTATCATAAATCACTATTTGAACCATTCTAAAGAATTACAATGGTTTTGTGCGAGGGTATCACCTTCATGAAGCCAAAAACAAGTGATTCCACAGACAACGGACAGTTTCGATCTATCACTTGCTTCAGTGGATTACCTAAAAGCATAACTAGCTGTTTAAAGTTAGTCATGGAACAACATTGCGAACGAAACAATATTCTCTCGAAGACCCAGAAAGGCTGTTGAAATGGCTCGTTGGGTTGCAAGGAACTGCTTGTTATAGTAACATCATGTCTCAGGCGTCTGACAAAAAGCGCGATCTCCATACTTGCTTTATTGACTACAAGAAGGCATTCGATATGGTCCCACATGACCGGATGCTGTATGTTTTAAAAATGTAGGGTATTAACCATTTAATCGTTTGATTTCTGATATGCGCAATGAATAACTGGTAAACAATAATGCATATGTCATCAAATAATGAAAGAATTGTCACCAAGACATTAAGAATCCACAGAGGCATTTTTCAGGGTAATAGTCTCAATCCTTTCTGGTTTTGTCTTTCCATGAATCCCCTCTTCCTTTTGTTGGAAAACATGGGAGCATGATATGAACTGAAAGGCCTAGGGAAATATAATGTAAGTCATCTGGCGTACATAGACGATATTAAGCTGTACTCAGGAACCCTACATGGACTTAGGCATCTCATACATGTCACCGAAAAATTCTCCACCGACATAGGAATGCAATTTGGTATTGAAAAATGTAAAATCTAGAGCATCAGTAAAGGTAAACTAATCAACACAATAGAACATGAAACCATTCAAGAGAGATTATAACATTCTTAGAAGCAGATGAGCTCTATAAATACCTAGGTATTCGTCAAAACAAGTTGGTTGCGCATACTGAAATTAAAGCAAAAGCACAATTGGAATTTGTTAAGAGAATTCCAGTAAATGAAAAGTATATTCAAAACCTTTCTCAACTCACGAAATCTTACAGCAGCAATTAATATGTACGCAATACCAATTATTACATTCACATTGAGGATCATCAAATGTTCGAAAACGGATATTGAATCTCTAGAAAGGCTTATCAGAGTCCAAATGACTCGCCTCCAAATCCACCAACCCGAAGGCTCAATCCAAAGGGTCACACTCTCAAGAAAGATAGGAGGCCGTGGCATCCTTAAAATCAGCAATATCCGTACAAAACAGATCATCGGCATGAGGCAGTACTTCCGGGCGAAAGCTGTATCATCTCATCTACAGAGAGTGTCTCAGAAAGCAGATGATAACTATACGCCGTTCTGCCTCAGCCAAGGTGTAATTGATCTCCAGCAACCATCCTTCGACCGAGAGATAGAGCTATGGAGACAGAAGGCAATCCACGGTAGATATCCAGCTGATGTAGCCAATTCCAATGTCGACGCTGAAATGTCGTACAAATGGCTCAGTATTGGATAGCTATATCCCGAAACGGAAGGGTTCATGGTTGCAATATAATACCAAGTAATCGCAACTAAGAATAATCTGAAATACATCATCAAAGATCCAGACGTGCCGATTGATGATTATCGGGCCCGTGATCAATGTAGTGAGACTATTCAGCATATTATCTCAGGCTGTAGAGTACTAGCCCTTACTTAGTATAAGAACAGACATGATATGGTGGGACGAATTATCCATGTCCAACTCGTCAAGATTTGTGGTTTAGCACCATGCCACGATACACCATATTACAAGTATATCCCCAAAAATGTCCTTGAAAACAACAGCTATAAACTGTATTGGAACCGAAGTGTACTGGCAGATCGAACAGTGCACCACAACAGACCTGACATAACACTCTGGGATAAAAACGGGAAAAAAGTATGCCAATCGCCGATACTAGCAATCTTATGACAGTGTATCAGGAGAAGATCCAGAAATACCAAGAATTGGCCCACATCGCGAAAGAACAGTGTAATATCCTAGAAACAAAGACTGTTCCTGTGGTTCTTTCAGTAAGAGGCATTAGGAGGCATAAGATCTTCGGAATGCCGAAGACCTTAAAGTACTCGCTAGAAACACTTGGAATTAAAAAAAGTGCCACCATCAGTCTACAGAAATCTGTTTTACTCAGTACGTGCTCATTGGTCAGGAAGTTTCTGGGAAGTAATGGAAGTGTTTAGGTTCTACAATATTCAATGTAAATATGTTTCTGAATTGTACATATAAATATGCATCTATTTGTTGTCCCTATAAGAATTTTGTTTATTGACATGCAATCTCATCTATTATATGTATTAAGAATTTGGAAGTCATGCTTTGATAGAGGACATCTGTGTTACTTCTGTTTCAGTACCAGTGAACAGTGAACACGATTAAATAATAATAATAATAATAATAATAATAATAATAATAATAATAATAATAATAATAATAATAATAATAATAATAATAATAATAGTAATAATTCATACGTACATACATATATACAAACATATATACATACATACTATCGTGTACAGTAGCAACGTGCAAAGAACATTGATAGAAGTTTCGTTTGTCAGAAGACATTTCATATGACTAGACAAGACAAGACAAGACTAAAACAGACTTCCTTCACAAACCCAAGATTGTCAGCCTAATGCCTCCCGTTTCAGTACGAAATCTATGCATGAGAATATCACGTGGGTATCTAGTAACATCACAAGGCGACTGTGTTACTATCGCAAAACTCTTCTCAAGTAAACAGATTTCTAGACACCAACCTATTACGAGAAAAAATGTCTTCTATGCGCCAATGGATGGCATCTGAGAAGAGGGTGGGGCAAAACCTATAAGATAACTCAGACTAAAGAGATAAGAAAACTAACCAGTACGAGAAAGCCTGTGTTATTCTGCAGCACCACTAGTTATTTCTGCTTTTGGATTACGTTTGGAAGCAGATTTTCTCAGACTTGAAATCATGATTTAAACCACAAAAGTCTCCTGATAGCTGTGAATTCAGAAGCATATACTAGGAAGTTAAAAGTAACAGAACACTTACAAGATTAAGAAGAGTTCATTGAGGAAAAACAAGCGGAAAGGTCTCACCAAATATTTATTTTGCAAACTAATAATTGTTAATTATGGTTCTACATTAATTTTGTTTTGGTTTTTGACGCAGCAAATATATATGCTGCATCTATGACACTTGTTTCTGGGTCATTGTTTCCTTAAAATTCGAACCTGCCGCGCTACCGTACAAGTGACTGATGGCTGACACCGCATGGGAAGCACCTGGCGACTGATTTCGGAGACAAAAAGACAATCGAGGAATGATCGCATGTGACAGGAAACGCAAGTTTTAAGCTATTAATTCACCTGAAGTAACAACTTTAAATGTTGTTTTCTGTTTTTATTACAGGTAATCTATTTATCTATTATTCTTATTTACTCAATGTTGTTAACGAAAATTGTGGGAAATTCTATGAAACTGTTTTGATTACAGAAACCCAACTGAGTTTTATTTCAAATTAAATACTTGAAGGATATAATCATTATATATATATATATATATATATATATATATATATATATATATATATATATAGATATGTATGTGTGTGGGTGTGTGGGTGTGTGTGGGTGGGTGGGTGTGGGTGTGGGTGTTTGTGTGTGTGTGTGTAAATTAAATCTAGTGATGCTACAATAGCACATACTTTCTCGCGTTATTAGATACAGCCACGTAATATTGCAATTTTGCATTTTCTGCGGTAGTGGCACCTCAGCTATTATTTCAAAACGTCCAATTCAACCAACAAGCGAGCAACGCACTGTTGCCAGCGCAGCATTGTCAAAACTGTGTACATTCGCGTGGCTAATAATATCAATATAGTAATTAGAATATATGCAATTGACATCAAAATAATTTCAAAAATTCCTGTTTCTCACTCGTGAGTTCTCTTTCGTCGTAATTTTGGAATTCTCAAGTATAGTTTATATCATAAATACTACCATTTTTTCTTTCCTTAAAGATGTTGCTTCATCAATGGACCAAAATGAAGAACCCATTGGGATATTTTTGGATCTTTCGAAAGCTTTTGACGTTATTAACCGTAACATCTTGCTCTCAAAATTACCTTCTTATGGAATTCGTGGTATTGCCCTGGATTGGATAACCTCGTAGCTTAAACATCGATCTCAAAGAGTAGAAATACCGTACTGGCACGAAAGGACATTATTTACTTATCTCTCCAATTCTTTGCCAATTGAACATGGGATCCCACAAGGTTTGATCTTAGGTCCTATCCTCTTTCTGTTGTACGTAAACGATATGCACTCATCTATTATAAATGGAAGAACAGTTCTGTTTGCCGATGACACGAATGTTCTTTGCAAAAAAGAAACAATAAATAGTACAATTTCAGAAGTTTCAAATTGGTTTTGTAATAACAAATTAACGGTAAACGAAGGAAAAACTGTCTCAATGCAATTTTGCGTTTCAAATCGGCAATCGTATGCTCCATTAAAAATGAACAATATGCAATTAGCTGATGTTAAGGTAACAAAATTTCTAGGTCTCTCAATTCAATCAAACCCCAAATGGAATGTACATATAACAGAATTAAACACTAAATTAAGCTCATTATGTTATGCATTCAGAATTATTTCTAATTCTGTCAGCCTTCATGCAGCTCGTTGCGTGTATTTTGCAAATGTACATTCCCGCCTGAGATATGGCATAATATTCTGGGGAAGCTCATCCTTTAGTGCCCAGACATTTAGATTGCAAAAGAAAATTATCCGAATAATGAAAAAATCCCATCCACGTGATCCGTGCAAGCCTCTTTTCATTGAGCTTGGAATCTTACCATTGCCTTGCCTATTTATTTACGAGTCTGTAGTATTTGTCAAAACTGACTTACTTAACGGTGGGAACTTATTTTCATGTAATACTGATATTTATAGTTACAACACTCGACGTAGAAATCATGTTCATCAAGAGTCAGTATCAACAGCTCACTACAAGAAATCCACATACAATACATGTACGTTACTTTACAACGCATTGCCAGATGAAATTAAACAATTAAAATTGGTACACAAATTTAAGTTAAAAGTAAAATCTTTTCTGCTGCAAAACTGTTTCTATACAATTAGAGACTATACTGATCGTCAAAACGAAAAATAATGTTTACTTTAACAAAACCAAGATATAGTATAATGAATTAGTTTACATTTGCATTGTATAATTTTTAAAAAAGACTCAATATGCCTGTAACAAATAATGTACTTCCGGGTCAATGACCCCCATCTCGATCGGGTTTTTGTCCAGTTTCCCTGATCCATTGAGCAAATGCTGAGATGGCCCCTTGATTTGCTTCTGGACGTAAATGTAGCTTCACTATGCGCACGTTTTGTTGAACTTTTGCTTGTAGTGGTAGCAGAGCTTAGGGTGAGTTTCTATTTTGTTAAAATACAGAAAAATCAAATCTGTTCGTTCCTTTACCGTTAAAAATAAGTTTTCTATAATTTGGCAACGAAAATATCTAGTTTTTGAAATGTTAATCTCTCGCTTTTTAAAATTTGTTATTATTATTATTATTCAACTATTAATAGTTAAATTATTGGGAAGTGATTCTGAAACTCAAGAAAGCGTGCGTAGATGATTTTCTCCCCCATATGTCACCTACAGTTTTTGACTAAATAAATAAATAAATAAATAAATAAATAAATAAATAAATAAATAAATAAATAAATAAATAAATAAATAAATAAATAAATAAATAAATAAATAAATAAATAAATAAATAAATAAATAAATAAATAAATAAATAAACTACGCCTCAAACGAAGCGCAGGAAAATAAACTTTAAGATAGTATGTTCGTTAGATGTACCACGTTGAAGTACACCAAAAAATACTTTAAATGAAGTAAAATCTCTGATCTTCAAGCCGATTAGAGACAATTTGGCCTTTACGGGCCTAATTTTTTAATAAAAGAAGTTTAAATTAGTACAGGTTCTAATGGAAAAACTTTCTAGGGGATAGTTTTCTTTAAGTTATTGAAGTTGTACAGTTTTCTTTTATTCAATACACAGTAAATTGTTTAAGGGGTCAGATGATATTAAATGGTATATATCATACCTCACCACGCATTCTGAGGAGTAATTTATAAAAAAACTGCTGCGAAATTCATCGCAAAAGGAAGTACTGGCTGTCGGCCTAGGGGTTACGTTGTACAAATCATACTATTGTGAGCTCTGGTTGTCTTAGGACACCGCGACATAAAATATGGATTATCAAATAAGTTTCGAATCATTTCTGAAAGGATTAGTATTTGGAAACATGAGATCGACTTAATAAAATAGCTGTACAAATCTTATCACCGCCACCATCTCGACGTTTGACAACAATTAGCTTCTCAAATATCTCTGCGGCATTATTGCGAAATTTTATGAAGCTTTGCGGATTGCTTAAAAATAAATCAATACATTGAGAATATAAATTGAACGAAAAGTAAAAAAGCGAGAAAGTAAAAAGGAATTAATATTGGCATTTTCAATAGTAAATTATAATTAAAATTTAATTAATTATTTTTCACATCATTCAATTTTTCTCGTGGCCCGTAGTTGGTGTGAAACCTGTATATATTTCATTAATTTCAAGCAGAGAGTACGCAAAAACCACTCGTTTTTTCAAAAAATTATACTTGGCCTTTTTTAAGAGCTAATGTTGTACAACAGACTTTGTTTGAGGTAAAAATCTATATCTTAAATTTTGTAGTTTTAAAAATATGTTTTTGCAATTTTCAAAAGATGGAAAAATCCGAAAGACCCTAAAATCGGACGAAAACCACATTTTTTTACCGTCCTTTATTACATAAGTGGAGAAAATTTAAAGAAAAAATGTGTAGCGTTTTTTGAGAAAAATAATTGCGCAAAAATCAAACGCAAGTTACGCAAAATCTACTCGATTTTTCAAAAAATTGTACATCGCTTTTTTAAAGAGCTAATTTTGTACAACAGACTTTGTCTGAGTCAAAAATATCTATCTTCTATTATATAGTTTTAAAAATCTTTTTTTGCAAATTTAAAAAAATCGGAGATGTCAACGAAAATGAGACCTGCATCATTCTCGTAAACGTCCTTTGCACTATCCAACAACAAAATTTAATCAAAAAATTTGGAGCCATTTTTTTAAAGTTTGAAAATGTTCGATCGGCTTCATGTAAAGTACTTCCAAAATTAAAATATCAGTTTCAAATTCCAGGGGCCGCGACTTCAACCAGAACGATTGGAGAATATCAATATTGGAGAAAATTGGCTGAACGGTTTCTGCGCTAGCGTTGTGCACAGACGGACAGACAGTTTTGTCGTCAATCGATTTTTCGGAAAGAAGGGCGCACAAAACATGGATTCTGGAGATCCCACTTGTTAGAGAATTTTTTCTATATTTAGCAATTGTATTTATCCACTCTTTACCAGGCAACTGTATTTATCCATCTAACCAGGGACCGGCAATAAAAGTTTTTGTGTCGAAAATCCGCCGTCTTCCGGTGCACGATTACAATACTTTTTCTTACGTTAGTAAGTGCGAGAAAGTGAAAAGGCAGCCACTGTTCAAAATTATATGAAGACCAATACAGTCAGCGTAATTTTCTCTGCACATTGCCTTTCGATTGATTGATTAGCTTTTCTGTGCGCGTCAATTTCAATGGTCATTAGCTCCGTGTAGGTAATGCATGTTTTATCGTGGGAGGTGGTAGTGATCTTCTTCTGCTGGACGGCGCGATCCGCGGCCGTTCTACACGTCGGCTTAAGGGATTTTTCCCTTTCAGATATCTCTCACCAGAGAGGCACCGCCCCAGCCGGGACGACTGCAAGTACTAAGCGACATGTATGGTAGTGCAGTGCATGTCAGCCTGTGTGTATGTGTGTGTGTGTGTGTGTGTGTAAGTAAAGAATGAGGATAGGACGAGGAACAGGAAGGAAAGATCGCGCGCGCTCCGTACCCCGTTTGGTAGGGCAGAAACGTCTATTTAACGCCCTTGATACACAAATAAATATTTTTTTGTATACCAGCATTATAAACGACTTTTTCTCTTGCAGGAAATCGTTCATAATAGGGCATATTACGGCACAAATGACGACGTATTAGCATTTTCGGCACGAATGCTAGCATCATCAGACGTTTAGCCAATAGCAGTGAGAGAATCGTGGGCAGGTAAGAGCAAACGGAACAGCAGACCACAGGTTTTTTGCATAGATGTCAATAATACCATCTTGAATTTGTTTTTCAGAGGGCTAGAAGATGTCAAATACCCGAGACGTCACTAAGTTGTTCTGCAAAATTAAGTTTGATTCTCTTATAAATTTATAATGCTGTTATACAAAAAAAATAGCGTATGTAACTCGTTCATAATGTTGCGTTATTGCATTCGTACAATTTGAAAACTCACTCCTAACGTCACTCGTTTTCAAAACGAACTCAAGCAATAAAGCTTAGCATCGTCTCCTACTTTATTTCAGTAGTATACATACCTTTTGCGGCGCTCACACGCAACCAATCTTTATAAATGAGATCTCCGTGAAAGATAATTTCACGGAGACATGACGAATTGCACTTTGAAAAATATGAAGGATTTGTTTAAAAAGTAATATAAATATTAATGTCCAATTCAACCCTCAGCACTACACCATTTTTTAATCGTTAAATTACTCCTAAACGAAGCGTTTTAGGGTCTTAAAAACTAACATTTTGAACCCAAAGGTCTCAAAGAGACGTTTCTCACACCGTAATGAATAGGATGAGATCTCCTTGAACTTTGTTTTTAATTTGTTACGTCTTTATTGACGCAACGCATCTCCTAGCCCCGTCAGGGCGTTGAGCGCTTGTACGTTGGAGTAATCCTTCATTAACATTGTATTCTACGTCTGTCGAGTCTCGTCGCAGTCACTTGTCAAGAGGACCGCCAGGTAGCATCTCCGCGTACGCGCTTCTCACCACGCGCTCCTGCGTCACTACCCAGCGGTCAGAATTGGGAAGGAATAAGGATAGGGGTAGGGTTTAGGACACTTCACAGGGGTTGGACTAGCCCTTGTGAAGCAGCCAAACTTGTTTTGTTGGAACAAGTTTCACATGAGATCGACGGGAATCGAACCCGGACCTCAGTGGTGAAAGGCTAGGGACTTCGCTATGTGCCACGAGCGAGGCAAGCACATTCTGTTACATTTTTGCTGGTTCGACGCTTCTCGATATTACCCCACCTGCTCAGAGTCGTGTAGAATCTGCAATTGAATGTGGAATTAAAGTAATTACTTGATATGCTACGAGAATGAATTACACGAGTGTACCTCTCTGCTCGGAAATAAAGTTAAATAAGAATAGTTTGTATTGATAAGGACGTACTGTTTTGTTATCAATTACAAGGAGACATGTAGAACAAGTGACGGAGGATAAGAGTATCGTGAAGAAAAACACACCTACAGGCTTAATACGGAAATGGAAAAATAGGGAATATGGGTGGATAAACACGAGTGTTTTCGCACGGGTAGCTAGTTACAAACTAATTGCATAAACTACTATAAATTAATAGACAGAAATATTAACAGAATAAAGAATAACAGACCTGGAAAAAATATTAAGCCTCCTCAAAATTCATTAAGTGGCAGAACAAATATTTTTTTTAAATAATTTCAATAATTTTGTGAACTATAATAGAATTTAATTTATTTGCTTGATGTCTCCTAGTCTTGAAACAGAATTGTATCTTTCACTTCACTTCAGTGAGACACTACATCTAAAAACTTAGAGAAGAAACGAAACACAGTGAACACATTTGGCAACACATTCTAAATAATGGGACTTATAAGGAACTGAAACTAATTTCAAATAAATTGATGACGTGAATGGATTCACTACTAATCATCTTTCTAATCTGACGTGTATAGTTTGTCTATTCGGAAGAAGTCATGTCTATTTTGGATGCTGCCATTAAAATATTCTGTAAGAAGATGGAAAGGAATTGTCTGAGTAAACCCTATTTTAAGGTTAAGTGTCCTGAACAGCAATGTTCGAAGCGTTTTGATACTGGAACTGAGGATAAATTCACAGACCAGAATAAAAGGGTAAACCTCCTCAAATTTAGTTCTCTTTCTCAAGCCAACCGATTTGAACATGTCCGAAATAAATGTTTCTAATGCAAATTCAATACTTTTAAAAAATATATATAAAACGTTTCTTGCAGATCTAATATGCAATTCAAAGATGGAACTTATTTTTTTTACTTTCTCGCTCCTGCTTACGCAGTATAGAGAAAGTATTGCAATGCAGCGTGAAAAAACGACGGATTTTCGACACAAAAACTCTTATTATCGTGCCCTGATAACGAAAAAGGGGATATATCCTGTCCCTATGTATAGTAAATTAATTCCTCTAGCACGTTGTGTAGGTAGAATCCATGTTTTGTGGGTGCTTAATACCGAAATAGCGATTGACGGCAAATCCGTCTGGCTGGTTGGCTCGCCTGCTGCCAGCCAGTCTGTAGGTGACCTCCACTAGCGGCTAAAACGTTCAAGCGATTTTCTCCAAAACTGATATTCCGAAATCGATCTGACTGATGTCGCGGCCCCTTGAATTTGAAAACGATATTTTAATTTTAGGGGTACATTACATGAAGCCTCTGGGATATTTTCAAAATTTTAAAAGAATGCATCAATTTTTTTATTTAAATTTTGTTGTTGGATAGTGTGAAGGACGTTTAAGGGAATGGTACAGGTCTCATTTTCGTTTAAATCCCTGATTTTTCGAAAATTGCAAATATTCAAAAATGTTCGTCCTCCTACTACTACAATTATGAAGACCGACATTTTTCTCCCGTAATAAAGCCTTTTCCTTAAAGATAGATTTTGAAATATGGTCATGTAGAAAATTTCGAGAATTTGAGTATTTGTCACGTAATTTTTCGTGAAATTACAAGCCAGAACGTAATGCTGTTTTAGCACCACTATTTATCCTTAGGTTAGTGAAGATAATAAATGTTAAAATTTACTTCTCTCAATTAAAAATTGAATTCATCTGAAAACTTAAAAAAAGTTTTTGGGATGTCCTGTTGAAGAAAAAATAGAAAATAAGAGACCTACAAAACCATCTCCATTTCTTCAAAATGTTATTGAAAATGTAAAACCATAAAAGCAGCGTTGGATCGAAAATTCGACAATGTTTCTCATAGAAAATACGGGTGGATATGTGGTTGTGATTCAAAGATAGCCTTGTTTTGTTTTCCCAGTAACTTGATCTAGCCAGCGAATTTAAACTTTTGTTTGTTGCCTAAAGTAAAAAACGTAATTTTATATAATGTCCATGTGCTGAATCCAAATTTTCAATCAGTTTACTTCTATCACGTAAGGTTTTCTTGCGAAATCACTTTACAACTATTGTATATTTACGCGAATTGAATCACAAACGTAATACTTTTTATTTTAAAGAAAACCGATATTTAATATGCCGATCCGGTGGCCGAGATCGTTAAGGTAGTAGTGTCGTAACGATCTCGGACCGAAGGGTTGCGGGTTCGAGTCCCGCCTCGGGCATGGTTGTATTTGTGTTCGTCCTTTCACCCCTTATCATCACCATATCGTTTCATCTTCACAGTTACCATAATGTTAATTCCAACAGTGGTCGCTAATGACCTGCATGTTGATGCGACCTTAAATGACAAATAATAATATACACAACTCGCGGAAATTAATGTGTATAACGCTACTGATCTTAGCTGTTGCAGTACCCTTAAACTCAATCAATGTGTGTGGTTGTTAATACATGCCTCTAGAGTGTTTTTTTTTTTTTTGGCTTTATTTTGTCTTGTTTTCTTCACTATTGGGAACACAGATTTCACACCCGTTGCTTCTTACTAGAGAAAGTACTTCGTTTCCTTTTTGTTTTACGTTTTTCTTCAGGTATTTCACGCTTCAACATCCAACAATGGTCTGCAAGCTTACTGATGCTCCAGCGTCCCTGGTTCCTCCTTTCAAACTCCAGCACATCCTTGTGAAATCTTTTGCGTTGTTCTTCACTCGAAAATCCTAGATTTTCAGGAAAATTATCTAGGTGAGAAAACAGAAATACTCATACTCATGTTACAACTACAGTAGGTAGCCAAATTATTAGGGACAAGACCCAAATTTTTGTTTTGTATTTTAACTACTCTTTTCAAACAAAATATTGGTTTTTGTTGCATAGTTATTTTTAATTCATAAGAGTGTGTTATTAAAATCATAAAAACAATAAGATATTTAGGTAAAACTATTTTCAGATAAAATTAATACACGTTTTTACTGACGCCACCCTATCATGCGATTATAGCTTCAATGAGTCGTGGCATGCTCTCTATACAGGTTTTGCATTTTGTTGCAGTTCAGTGTTGTTATGCCATTCTTTGTTGAGAATTTCAATTAACTGGCTCTTGGTGGTGATCACTTGCTTGGCGATCGGCCGGTTGGTGAGTTCCCACACGTCTGTATAGGGTTCATGACTGGTGAGTTCCCCGGCCAGGATAAACGGTAATCTTTTCTCCCAGGATTGCAGTAATAGTCCTGGCTTTGTGGCGCAGTGCTAAATCATGCATAAAATGCATTTTTAATCATGAGAGATTAATTTCCATTCTTCCGGCTTCAAGCTCTGGCATTAGCAGAGTTTCTAGTACTTGCTTGTACTGGTCTTGCCTCATGGTCCCTTCCACGATGTGTAGGCGCCCCGTATACAATTTGCTGAGGCTTAAATTTTTCGGTCATTTCAAACGTGACATCGTACAATCCTAGTTGACACACCAGTTTTTCTGCTGACATGGGCAACTGACTTTTAGGAGATTTTGTATGCCCGTTGGAAAATGTCGAATAAGCATGCATACCGTTTCATGCTCTGGAATTGGTGGTGAGCATAATTTCAGACCAGTTATTTTTTCTGTCGCGTAGTCCTGCATTGAAATAGTGCCCTTCTTCCAGGTACTGTACATCACACTAAGCCTAAATTAATCTGCATTTCATAGTTCCAGTAACGATTGAAAAATTCTTCTTTGAATTCATTCATAGTAGCAGGTAAAGGATCTTGTGTGTCTGCCCACACTTTTGCGCTTGATAAGAGCATCTGATTAACAATTCTCACCTTTTTATTTTCGGGGAAATTATAGAAGGTGAAGTTTTCGACAGAGTTAATAAATATGCAAGGATTTTCTCTACTATGAGCCCTCTCTACTATATTAATCCCGGTGGAATAGTTATTGTAGTCGGATACGATGGAAAAGAGGTCGAAGGCATATTCTCGATTTTCTCCTGAAAATCAGCTATCTTCGCTTCAACTTCCTGTTTACTCTGACTAAGTAACTGGATTTTTTGCTCCTTTGCTACCTTTCACTTGAGTTTTCAATTCCAAAATATTCTTACTAACTTCTGCTTGTGAGTTCTTAACTATTTTGGATGGGTTTGCTATGTTCTTCAAGCGATCTATCCACTTTATCTTCTACTACTGTTATCTTCGGCTCGATTACTTCGGTTTTTTCTTCAAAATTAGATTTTACCTGTTGTATCTGAGTAATGAAATCCTCTTTTAATTCTGCTTTGATTTGAACAGTAGCTTCCGTTAATTTTAATTCTAACGCCTGGGTTGTTTCTACTAAGTCTTTGGCAAGTTTCGACAGTTGATGACTTTGCTCATCTAACCTAGCCGTAATTCATTCATTTTGTTGCTCTATTTTATTAGACAACTGCTCATTTAATCTTGTTGACTGCTCCGCTATCTGTGCTGACTGTTCCGCTATTCGATTTTCTATTTTCTCCGAAAGCTGTTGATTTTGATTTTCTATTTTCTCCGAAAGCTGTTGACTCAAACTAGCTGATTGTGCGTTGGCAATATCGAATTTATGTTCGATTTGAGTCAGAAACTGAGACATTAATCTAGCCATCATTTGGTTCGCGCGGTCGAGGTCAGCTTCGGTGGCGGCTTGATCTCGCGAAGTAGATGCAGATTCCGTTGGTGAAGGTTTCGGCGTCGAAGTTACCTCAATAGCTCCCCTGGCTTGCATTTGTGGCTGTTCTAACGGTTGTTCAGTTATATCCCTTTCCTTCTCACTACCTGACGAGATTTGTTCAAGGTTTCTTGCCCTATCAAACTTATATGCCATTTAGTCCAGTGGTAATTAGAATTCAGATGTTCAAAACGAATTAGAATACTATCTAATATAATACCTCACTCCGCAACATACTCCTAGCAAAGCTATATGGAAATTAGATAATTTTCTTTGATTTTAATATTAACATAAGCAAGCGAAATTGCAATAATTTCGTGCCAACCAGCTGGGCGCCAAATATGTGTCCACTCTACCTTTTCACTATATTCACCAAAAAGCCTACAGCGGGTCACTCAAGTAACCTAGTAGTATTACTTGATCCGTGATTTGTTATGACAATCTCACGCCAAAAATTAGGAATGGTTTTATATGTCCTAACTGCCCTATAGGAGTGGGTTCGTCTTTTAACCTGCTTTTGTAATCAAAGAAACATAGGCAAGTTAATCTTTTAAGTATGAACAGAGTTCTAGATATATTCTGTTAAATACTTGAATTCAATTTTATCTAGCATTTACACATTGCATTGAAAAATTCTATCACTTGCAATTACGTGATTACCTAACAATTGCAGTTGCGTTTTAACATTCGCATAAACACTTTACATAAAATTATATTACCCTTCACGTCACAAAAAACACAATAAAATAACTGTACACAAGACAATAATACATGGAAACACAAAATACTGAATAAGAATCACATACCAAAATACCCTTTACATACACCTTCAAAGAAATTCTCACTTGAATAGTGAATGAAATATGTGCAAGACATTTCACTTTCACGTAGATTATTACTTCATACAATTTAGCCAGCAAAGAAAAAAATGCCGTTATGCAATGAACGTACAATTAATAATAACTCTTTTACTAATTATTGGTTTTGAACAATTTGAAAAAAATGATTAAACAATAAATTGAAAACACATACTAAAAGAACAAATATTATCGTTAATAGAAAAATGAAAAAAAAGGTTTTTACAATTCTTTACAGGAATTAACTATCTGGCTTCCTTTCACGACTGCAATATTGTAAAAGATTACGTTTAAATGGTTTTAATATAATTACTCGACTATCTACGTCTGTGAGGTGAATTCTATCTCTGTAGAATAATTCTCGCTTCTTTAAACAGTTCTTTTTTTGAGAATTTCTAGTGGTTTTCTGACTCACGACACGTCGTTTCGAAGAAATATTTCCACAACTTGGAGCGGCAACGGCGACCCAGATCCTTTCAAGGTCGCGAGAACCCCTTGCTTCGGCGAACACTTCCTCTGGTGAATCACTACCACAGTCCTTCGAATTTTATACAATATGACTGCAATAAATGATAAATATGACTGCTCCTCGTAATGAATTTCTTTCGTGGTAAGCCAAGACGAAAGACAAAAAAAGCTGGAAATAGAAAGAAACATTTCCTATAGCACATGATTTCTACTTCAGTATAAGTTCTTGAACGTTGAAATATATTATTTCCTCGTTGATAAAAAAATAGTATATTTCTACGTAATGCGTTCACGTGAATTTATCAGTATATTCATAATTTAAAATTCTCAATTCTCTCATACATGGTATCGTCATTTTAACATGATGAGACGAATTACCTTTTTCAAGCTTCTTATCGTCGAAATACGGCGAATTCTCCTCTCCGTACAACACGAACAATTTCGGTGCGTCCAGATCTGCGGTCGGCAGCAAAAGAGAGAGCTTTTCGTAGCGGTGCTTTGCGCTAGTGCTGATATTTTCAAGGGTGATTTTTGATTGGTTGTCGTTCCATTCTACGCGAGTGCGTTCAGAAACTTTAATACATTCTCGCAAGGGATACCATTTACTGCTGACGCGAACTCTTGCAATCCGGTAACACTATAATTGCATCTTGTCATGTCTTGACGTTCTCGGGTGCTTCTCAAAAATCAATGGAACCGACCTATGGGCGATTACAAAACGTATACTGGCTTTTGAGAGTCGCATTTACATTTCAAATTTTTCCCGCACACGCACGCACACACTCACCCGATGACTTCCCGTCGGTTGGCACCTGCACGGTTGTTCCATCACAGGCACTGGGGGTGGCGTCTCTATAGTTGGCGGTGCGCTCCCGACAATCTGTAACTTCACGGCTGCGGAGCGGGGGCGAGCGGCCGTCGTATGCCAGGCCTGGCGGGGGCGCGGACTCGGTACTCATGTGTCCTCTCTGGTGATGTGACTATAGTAGCACACGGCGGTACCCGAAATAGCCTCGGCGACGATGCGTTCACGCAATTTATTTAGCTTGCCGCGGGAGGAGAATTTCTTAAGGGCAGCGTCGGTACCCCTGTACCACTCGTTAAAGGCTCCTAACAGAACAAGGAAGTGTGTAACCGCCCGATAGAGCTGACCAAGGAGTTCTGCCTGTATGTGAGAATATCCTTGTATCCTCTTCTCACACACCGAGGTGAGTCTTCCTGCGCGAGCCACCGCGATTGCTGCATTAACGGCAACCGCGGTGCGGCCTTTAGCAACCACCAGGTCAGACTTATCCCTCTGCTGTACGACCTGGTTCCCGAACAGCACACTCCATCCAGCATCCACGACGGCGTCGCGAACGTGTTGTAGTACGCGATTATGACGCCGTATCCATGCAGCGGAATGAGAGCAGCATGCCGAGATGACCCGCGCTATGGTTTCCATAGCGGGAACGTCACAGTTTGGATATTTGCACTTGCGGCGGCAAAACTTGTACTGGCTAAAAGTGGTACGGTGGTAAAACTTGTACTGGTTGTGTAGTATCCGCACACAGTTAAGCCGCGCAGCGCGTACAAACTTGTATACCGGCGGGCCAGTGGCGGCTCGTGAGTATTCGCACGTTCGCATGTGCACAGCCAAATAATTACGGTGCAATTTTTCGTAAACATTTCTTAACAAGAGGGGAATAAGACATTCAAAAACAGACGCCGTTCGGAAACTACGATTGACAGTCCACCGCCAATGCCCTTCGTGACAGCCAGCTGGAGCACACTCGGAAAATGCAAACGAGCCAAGGGCGTCGGTAGCTCCCGTGCGGTGCTGAAGGGGAAAAGAAGGGGAACAACGGTGGCTTATGGACGGTTGGAGCACTGTGCAGACCATGAGAATTTTACGGCACAGACGCGGTGGCGACCTCTGGAAGTGCCTTGACATGTCTTGAAGATATAACTAGCACACGTTTTTAAGAGAAGTAAGTGTGACATTGAACGAAGAAAGTGTGAGATATCTCTCCACCTAAATGAGCTCTCATCCCTTCCCAAGCAATTCTTCGGTAGCGCGCGAAACGCAATGCACTGCTATGCAGTGTTGCATTCATAAGTATTGTGTTAATCGAATGCTATTTGCACATTTTTTTATATTTTAAAGCGCGTTGCAATTATAAAACCATTCCGAAGAATATGAAAACCCAAATGTATTGTGTAAACGTATGTAGTAAGCTACTTTTTAATGCGTTTTGAAAAACCGAAGTTAAAGTGTTCATTTTTCTGTCAAGTGTATTTGTACAACTGACAATGAATAGCGTGGAAAACTTAAAAATGACAACGAAAAAGTCAGAGAAAAAATTGCTAAAAAGAAACAGTGTTTGCTGAAGCGACACAGACTTTGTGTTTCGTCAAACAGTGTAGACGCCAAACTATCCAGATTTTTTTGAGAATTGGGTATAGAAACTTGTAATTTTAACCTAAAATGTGTACAGCGAGTTTATGGAAAATACTCTATAGCAAAAGTGCGAGTAAAAACGTTTCGAATCAATGTGCCTCTTGACGCCCTCTGAAAAACCGTTCTGGAACGTACCCAATCGTGCGGTAACACGACGCCAGTGGTAAAAATTTGGAGGGGTCGTTACCGAGCAAAGTCGAAGCGGGTGTTGTGAAAAGAAATGCGGCCAACTTTCATTGCTGATAAAAGGAACTGTTCAACATGCTATCAAACTTCACAAAATGCCTTGTGTTTAATTGTCATTATTTATGCTAATGAATATATGTGTATGCTTGTAATGTATGCCTGTATGTATGGGCATGCGTGTGTGTGAGAGAGGGAGAGGGTGGGAGGAAAGGAGAGAGAAGAGAGGCGTTGCACGCCCTAGTAGTATCGCCACAAGCCGCCACTGAGCGGGCGGCGTATGTTTGAGCCCCTTGTTGGGTGTCGAGCGCTTTTGGAGTAATCCTCCGTTACTTTATTCATATACTCTTAGTATATGGAGTAATCCTGCATTAATGTGTATGTCCGTCACGTCTCGTCGTAGTCTGTTGTCAAGAGGACCGCCAGGTAGCATCTCCACGTACGCGCCTCCTGCTACGCGCTCCTGCGTCACTACCCAGAGGCCAGAATTGGTAAGGAATAAGGATAGGGTAGGGTTTAGGACACTTCACAGAGGTTAGACTAGCCCTTGTGGAGCAGCCAAACTCGTTTTGTTGGAACAAATTTCACATGAGATTGGACGGGGATTAAACCCGGATCTCCTTGGTGAAAAGCGAGCGACTTCGCTCTGCTGAATTTTTTGCTCCCGTAATAGTAGAGCTCCATAGAACGTCAGAGTTGTCAAGGAACTTCATCAGAAACCATTTGAATCCTTTGCCCTCCCACATTCAATAATGTATAAAAATACCAGTAATGTAAATTTTACCTTACATGTTTTTAAAATTATTAAATGACATAACAATACAATAAATTCAGAATAAGTTTGTGCTTTGTAAACAATATGACAAAAATGATAAAAAATGAGATATGTATGCTTTACAAATAATGTTTTCAATTGTTTCTGTAATGATTTTGCAGGAAAACAGTTGAATGTTCTTTGGTTCTTGTTACGCCTTGAGAAAAAAATAGCTTTCTCAAAATTTAGAGTTATGAATTGGTATTTGGAATAAATCAGTTGAATCTAAAGATAAAAGAGGCCCATACCAATTTGCAATGTGTTAAAGATACTTTAATTTTAGCAGTTTGAATAGATTATTGCAGCTATTGCCTGATACTTCTGCAAGATTCGATTACTTCCATAGAATTTTATATGAACATATTTCTGTAGTTAAAAAAACTAAAGTAGGTACATATTTTCAGCACCTTGTAACCTTGTGACATGTGTTGAGATTACACATTGTTGCAATAATCAGTGTTGAAAGTCAAGGAATAGTATTACATTTGTTAATGACAACAAATGTCTTAAAATGTGTTTATAGGAATAGAGATAATTTCTGTTGTTTAATTTTTTTATTCATTTATTTATTTTTTGTTTCAAAGCGGTAAACAAAAGATAAGAAAGTAAAAAAGTTACATGTCACATGTAATTTAAATAATAACACATAAGAACTTTTTGGTTTTGCACAAAATCTTCTCTTCTTCTCTTGATTGTAATTTTACACACAGTGTGTGGATTAATTCTTGAGATTTGACATAATAGTTAATTATGTGATTATTATGCACAGGAACACTTTTCACTTATGCATTATTTAATCTAATGATTTGACAGGTTTCCCACAAACATTTGGAGCAAATGTGGTACAGTATAAGCATAATCATATTGATTAGTTTTATGGGACTTTTTTTATTTAACCTCAATATTTTCGAAAAATATTGTTAGCACAGCACAGAGATACAGACATAAAAAGAATGAAAAAAGTTAAGCACAAAGTCAACAAAAAGATTGAAAATTGACCCTTAAAAAAGACCTCAGAATGAATTTTAAAAAAATATTACGTAATACAAATAAAAACCTTTATTTAACTGAGGATTTTTTTATTGTTTCCTTTTTTAATTTTATTTTTATTTTTGTAAATAACATTTCCTTCTCTCAAGGCCATGTAATTGATATTGTTTGATTTTTTAGGTTAATTTCATTTTTAAAAACAGTAAGTGAGGATGAGAGTGAGAGAGAACATTAATTATTGCTCAGAAGCAAAGCAAGACTATTTCAGTCTTTGTTCTATCTTCAAGGTAAACTGGACTCAACCAAAAAGGAAGTCACAGACTTAAATATTCTTCAGTATTTTTGTTACAAGCACATGTTTTCTGTCACAATTGTATTAAAAATACATGATATTACAAGAATTTCAAATATGTCAAGATCATTTCAATGAAATAAACACTATTTTTTTCAATGTATAATCTCCACAAACAAAAAAGATATAAAAAACTACTAATCAACAAAAGAGACTATATTTGAAAATGTCTAATGACTTCAAATTTTTGTCTCTGTCTAAAGCATCATAAAATAGTTATCAAGAGTTATTTGTGAACTTTTGATGGTGTGTTCTAGAGACAAAGCTGATGTAGAGTATTAGTTTGGTGCATATTATGTCTAACAATATCAGTGATGCATGGAAGTATGTTTTATATACACACGCACACACACTCACACACACACACACACACTCTCTCACACACACACACACACACACGGGTCCAAGGGGATGTGATGCGATTACAAGTCTCGCTGAAGAGAGTCTCCTAGCCTCTCCATCCCAACTCCGCTCTCACCTTCAAGAGGTGGACCCTGTCGAGTCGAGTAACCCGTGCCAAGTTTGTGGTAACCAATCCCTTCGGCGGTACGGGTCAACCAACAGACGAGAGAAGGGGGTTCTGACAAGTCACCCTGTCGGAATGGCATGTAACCGCCGTACTGGAGCGCCCCGAAAGTATGTCGGAATACGGTCTGGTTGGTTACAACCCTGGCCTAGGGTAAAGGGTGAAGCCGGGGGAGCCTGTAACCCCTAAGCGACGTGTCCCCAGGTGACGGACAAGGGAGGAATCTCTAGATATAGAGGTCAAGAGGCAATTAAAATACCTCTCACGGACCAACAGGCGGGGATGGACACCTCAGTCAAAAAAACAATATGGAAGGTCTTTTGGGATTTCAGTTTACGGTGAAGAGGCCAAGATCTCCAGTACCGGCGTCTGTTGGGAGTGAGCAAGCGGGCTCCCAGGCGCCGTCAACCAGTGACCGCAGTACTTCAGCAGTGGACCACTGGGCTGCTGTAGTATCCGTTGCTACAAGTGATGATCATGCGAAACAACAGGCTTTGCGTAGCCTTGAGAATAAAATAACACAGCTTCTCAATTTTATTAAGCCTCGCCATAATGTTCATGGTGAGATCAAGAAATTGGCGTATTCGATTCAGTCGCGCTTTAACGAGGTGGTAGCACTCCAAAAAAGAGGATCACCGAGGCCAGATCCTCAGTGCAACAACCTACTGCGAAAGAAGAGTGCACTCAGATGCACCCTGAGAAGGTGGCTGCAGGAGCACTCATAACGAGAAGCGATCCTTCGCGAAACCGGAACACCCAGGTGCCCAAGGTAAGGAAGGAGACTGCGAAAAACGCAGATAAAATCCGGACACAAAAACCCACTCCGGAAATGCCGCGAGAAGAGCCCGAGTGGCAAGTGGTCACTCGTAAGAGAACACGTAAGCGTTCTATAACGTGGAAAAGGCCATCCAGACCAGATGCCCTGATGATAAAGAAGAACGACGCGCTGACGTACGCGGACATCCTTAAAAAAATGAAAACTGGCCCTGAGCTTAAGGGGAGTATGTCACGCACATCCGGAAGACAGCTGGCGGCGATCTCCTTCTGCAATTGAAGCGGTCTGCCGGAGGCTAAACAACAGATTTTCAGTCCTCTGTAAAGGTGTTTGGATCGGACGCTGATGTGAGGGCTCTCACTCACACCGTGACCATTCAGGTAAAGGACCTGGATGAGATCACAACTAAAGAGGAAGTGCATAGGGCTCTGGTGGACAAACTTTCTGAAGCCAGGGATCTCCCAGCTACAGTGATCAAATTTCTAAGACCATCCTATGGTAGAACAATAGTCAGCCTTCCTGTTGCGGTGGCTAACAAATTGTTGGCCATCCGTAAAATAAGAATTGTATGGGTGTACTGCACTATGCGTGAGAAGAAGGTCCCCCGAGGTGTTACAGATGTTTGGATTTTGGACACCTCAGAAAAGTATGTAAAAGCTCACATGACCGGTCCAACTTGTGCATGAATTGTGGTGGTGATGATCACCTTGCTAAGGCATGCACAAATGACGCAAAGTGACTTTGTGAAGAAAAGCGGAAACAAGGCAGACATGCTACTGGATGCAGCAGGTGTCCATCGTACCAAAAAGCGCAGAAAGCACTAACCGATAGAAAATTAGAATTACTCAACTCAATATCAACCATTGCGTAGTCACCCAGGATATCCTGGCACAGTCGGTTAGGGAATGGGAGGCTGATTTAGCAATAGTATGCGAACAGTATACTAACCGTGAAGGTACAGCGTGGGTATCTGACCTCCACAACCAAGCGGCAATCTGGTCCTGTGGAAAACACACATTCCAGCAAGTAATGACGAGACCCGGAGCTGGATTTGTCTTGGTAAAAATCAACGGCGTTTACCTCTATAGCTGTTATGCCTCACCAAACACGACAATGGACGAGTTTGGGCAGTTCCTCGACCGCTTAGTGTACGACGGAGGAGGACGAAGCCTCTTGGTGATTACTGGAGACCTCAACGCCTGGGCGGTTGAGTGGGGTAGTTCGTCCACTAATGAGCGAGGTCGAGCGGTTCTGGCATCCCTCTCCCTTCTGAATGTAGAGCTCGCCAACGCAGGAGACATACACACCTTCCGCAGAGGGGGTGTGGGATCTGTTGTGGATTTGACGTTCATGTCAGATAATCTTTTGAGAATGGGAGTGTCCTGGTGAGTTAGTGAACACTAAACCTATAGTGACCACCAGGCACTTCTGTATGAGGTGAAAAATTAGCGGAGAGATAATTTTGCACCGAAATATGAGCCAGCTGGGTGGAAAGCAAAAACGTTTGACGAAGAAGTTTTCCGACTATTTTGGAGACGATAGTACCAACAGGTACCGCAGATGACAAAGCTGGGCAGGTTATGAAATGGGTAACCAAAGCCTGTGATGCGGCTATGTCTAGACGGGGCGCAATCACTCGACGTTCACCAGTTCACTGGTGGAATGAGGAAATCGCCCAATTACGTCGGAAGTGCCTTCGAGCTAGAAGACAGTACCAGAGAGCTCGTGGCAGAGACAACTTTCTTCAATTGCAAGAGCAATACAAACTCGCTCGAAGCCAGTTGAAGATAGAAATCCGCAAGAGCAACCGCTTATGCGCCAAAAGCCTGTGACGAGGTGGAAAAGGATCCATGGGATAGGCCGTACAAGATGGTCATGAGTAGGTTAAGACAGTGGCACCTACGTTCTCCAACTTGCCCCAATATGCTGCTCAGAAATGCCGGAGCAGTACCCTACCAAACGGGCCACGGACCGCGCGCGATCTGTCCTTCCTCTTCCTTGTCCTATCCTCTCCCCTTACACACACACACTAACATGCACTACACTACCACATATTCCGGGAGATCGGTCGGGAGCTTAGAGCTTGTCCCGGCTGGGGCGCTGCCCCGCTGGTGGGAGAGTCCTGGTTAGGGGGAAACCCCACTAGTTGACGGTAGGTCGGCGCCGGATCTCGCCATCAAGCGGGGAAAGATCACCGCCATCTCCCGAGAAAAAAACATGCAGTACACTAACGGGACTAATGACCGAAGCAGTTGACGCGCCCGGAAACACGAAAAAATCAATCAAGCTGCTCAGAATTGTGACAGCCCTATTCCCGAACCACCCCGGTGAACCAGTTAATATAGCGTTATCTGAGCTAGAAATAATTCCTCCAATCACGCAAGAAGAAATTCTGCACGCAATCAGAAGAGTCGGAAACACAAAGGCTCCCGGACCGGATGCCATTCCCAATATTGCCCTCAAGACTGCGATACTCGCTCACACCGACATCTTTGTGGATCTCTATTATTCTTGCTTGAGAGAAGGGGTGTACCCAGAAAGATGGAAAAACAGCGCCTGGTGCTCCTCCCTAAGGGGAATAAATCTCCCGACGATCCATCGCCATACCGGCCACTGTGTATGCTTGACACAGCTGGCAAGGTTCTGGAGAGAATTATTAGTACCAGACTGGAGAAAGCTGTAGAGGAGGGAGGAGGCCTTTCGGAAAATCAGTATGGTTTCCGCAGAGCCCGCTCGACTGTTGACGCAGTCCATCTTGTCATTAACACCGCCCGACAAGCAATTGGAGGAAGTAGATGGAAGAGAGGCCCAAAATAGTACTGTGCTGTCGTTACGTTGGATATTAAGAATGCATTCAACTCGGCCAGATGGAGTAATATTCACCAAGCTCTCCACAGATTTAAGGTGCCAACGTACTTGAGGAAGTTTGTGGCCGAGCGACATACATTGAGGAAATTGTGTACATTTGCAACAAAGCGATCGCTATTGTTAGTCGGTGGTTGAAGTCCTCAGGGCTGCAGTTAGCTGAGCACAAGACTGAGGTTATCCTGGTCACTAGCAGGAAAAAGAGAGAAACCATCACTCTCGAAGTTGGAGACCACCGTATTACATCACAGCCGTCGATCAAATATAATGATCTCATGATTGACGCCCGTCTGACATTTGCTGACCACCTGAAGTACGCCAGCAATAAAGCGGCGGTAATTAATGCAGCACTGTCGAGGCTAATGCCCAACATAGGGCCCTGTCAGGAGAAACGGAAGCTTCTGGTCTTGGTTGTTAGGTCCGTCTTGCTCTATGGAGCCCCAGTATGAGCCAACTCCACGTCGACAAATAGTTACGTCCGAGGGATGACGTCAGTGTATAGGTTAACAGCATTGCGGGTAGCTTGTGCATTCCGCAGTGTCAAACGCAGTGTGCGTCATCGCGGGGATGTCTCCTGTCGATATCTTGGCGCAGGAGAGACGGAGGCGATATCATAAAGAAGAGGAGAACCCAGACTGCTCGACAACACTGCTCGAATGGCCGGATCGATGGGACAAGTTAATTAAAGGAAGTACCGCATGGGACAAGTCCATTAAAGGACGTACCGCATCATTCCCTCCATTGCACCATGGATCAACCGTAAACACGGCGAAGTAAATTTCTTCTTGACTCAGCTCTTGTCTGGACATGGATGCTTTCTGGCATATCTCCACAGGTTCAAGCTGGAGGATACCCCCTTCTGTCCACTATGTGAACCTGCTGTCGAAGACGCCGAGCATGTGTTCTTTCAGTGCCCGCGATACCATCTGCAGCGACGGTACGTTATGAATATTCTCAGGATCGACCCGCTGACACCCGAAGCAATGGTTGGGTGCATGCTCGCTCCAGAAACCAATGCGGTGAGCGCATATGCGCAGACCATAATAGCTGAGCTCAGGAGAATAGAAAGGGAAAGAAGGGAAGTCGGCTGATCCAACTTGGATCCTTCCTACGATCTGGCGAAGAGAAGTGGCTTGGACTAAGTCACTCTGATCCACTCCCCTTGATGTAATGCCTAAAGGTGGTTCCGCGAGGAGGATGGGGGAGCTGGGATAAAACGCACACACACACACACGCAGACAGACAGACAGACAGATAGATAGACATACACACACACACACATTTAGTATATATGTACATACCGTATGACCTTCCTTTTTTCCCTTCATAAACAAACATTCTATTCATATATTTCCCCAGACTTTTATTATCTCAGACACTGCAATATATTCTCACTCATTTAAACCAAGACTAATTTGAAAGAACTTAGAATACACAATACAATTTGCAATAAGTTTTTGTTTTCATTTCAGTAGCATGGATATTTTATTTTAAATAGTATTGAATTGAAAGACCCATCAATTTTTTAACTTATTTTTCTGTTTAGCAAAGAGAACTGTTTTCGTATTTGATGGAACAGGGATCATCATCTACCAAAAGAAAAAAGAAATTTATAGGGTGAAGCACAAATATATATGGAATCTGAAGGATTTGTAAATGTTCTTTAATGTCATTTTATCTTTTGACTCTTCCAATACATACTTACGTAAATCGTGTAATTTACTACCAATAATTGCAAACTTAACCTAGAATGAAATTAATATCATAAGAAAACAATCATTGATGTTCATTATCAAACAATCATTCTTTTTCAAAGTTGTTACTCAAGTTTATTGTATTGCCACACTTTGTCAAAAACTAAGAGTTGCCATGTCATAAATAAAGATGATTGTAAATATTTAGGTCTTGGGGGCTTAACATACAAACAATTTGGTTGTGGATGTTTACGTTCATTTTCATTAAAAATTGTAACACTGCATTTTGAGTACAGTTCCAACTCCTTTTTGAGTTCATACAAAATAATACAAAACCTAACATACATAGCTAAATTGAGAACAATATAACATGCAAATCACAAAACACTGCTAGTAAAACGTTTTGAGGACAAAGTCCCAACGTCAATAAAACTTCAATTGATAAAAAACATAATCACATACACACTTTACAAAACACAATTATAGTAAAAAACAGTAATTTAAACACAAATATTTTCATTTGACTCAAAGCTCATTGCAGGCTGCTTATAATTGCATACAAAGAGGTAGAGTTAATAAAAAGATAAATGAACACTCTTGGCTTATAGGTTGTAGAGCAGCAATGTTGCAACTTTTCTCCGTGATGGACCACAATTTGTAGTAGATAGTGCTCACCTTCCTATATGTTTATCCATAAATAACATTTATCTATGCAGAAAGACTACATCTAAATATTTCACTTTTACTATTTTTACTAGATATTAATTTTGTGTTAAATGAAATTCTGGAAGTTCATAGAAAAATACCACATAAATAATTCCTCAGTATGCCACAAGTTAAAACTTAGAATATGTTCATTTTCTTTCTAATTGAGAAGAGTTACAAATATTTTCAGTTATTGTTTCAAGATGTCAGGTAATGAGCTTTCTTTCATTATTCCAGAATGTGAGACATGACTGTAAATATTTTAAGTAATTGTGTCGCCTGAGGGAGGATCCAGTGTAACGAATAAATAGGCTTTAAAATATGTAAACATGAAAAGGCTAAAATAAATATGAAAAGGAATTGAACTCAACATGCACTCAAATTTAAGTATAATTTACTGAAAATCTTCTCCTTTTTTATTTCAGTAGTATAGATGAATTTTGCAGCTCCCACATGGAACCAGTCTTTGTAAATGAGGTCTCTAAAGAAAGAGAATTTCTTTAGTCAGAGACTTGACAAATTGCACATTAACTTTAAAATTATAAAGGATTTGTTGAAGAGCATGCATCTAACTATATATGTCAAATGCAAACCACAACACTCAAACAGCAGTGGACATTCTAATACATTTTTGTTAGATTGACTTTTCTCAGTACTTCATTGCATTGCAATTTCAAACATTGCAAAGTCTGGAGTTGTATTTGTTAGATCTTATATTTTCGCATGGATAGCTTTACAATTCTATCTGAAGAGTAGAAAGCTTTTCTAACCTCTTTATTACTATCAAGGAAAGCAAAAATCAGTCTGGCAAGGAAGATTGTATAATTGCTTCAAATGTAGTTTTGAAGGAAGTGTTATAAATTGTTCCAAAAACATGTCTATAATACTGAATAAACCATTTGAAACATCAATTGCATGTTTTTTTAATTTTTATTTAGTATTCTGTATGTACTTTGAAATCAAAACATATTTTTTAAACAAATAAACACATTTTGTTGACAACTTTTATCCTTAATATGGAAATAAGAGGTCAGGGAGAAGGATGGAATTTAATATGTGAGAGTTCATGCATGGGTACACTGTTCTGTTGTTTGGCTCAACAGCCTACTATGGACCTTGGCTGATCAGCGGTGACCCAGCCTCTCGACCATGGGATAAGGAGTGGTTAACATGAAGACATCCCTTCACCATATATACTAGTCTTCATAACCTCAGGGTCGGCTATCTCATCATCACACAGCAATAGATACTGGGACATTTGTAGGGAAAGTACACAGGTATAATTTGCCTTGGCCAGGAATCGAACCCGGGGCTGTGCTGTGGAAAGTGAGCACGTTAACCAATGAGCCACCCACGGAGGTGCATGGGTACACTAGTAGTTTCTAGTTTTCAAATTATTTAAAATTACACTTCAAATTAAAAGGTATTTATAAAAAATTGATCTAAATTAATCTTACAGTGAGTAATGTAAAACATGCGTTTTAGCTAACTTATACTGTGAATTTACCAGAGAATTTCTGAGACTCCCTTAAGATAGATCTAACTAGATCTTTCTTTTTTAAGTCCCTGAAATAAGATTCTTTTCTTTCCTCCCTATTAATTATCCAATTCCTTCCTTACATCATCCTTTTTTATGCTTGAATAGTCCATTCATATAACCTCCTAAACCATAACAAATCCTTCTTTCAGAACCATATTAATCTCAGAATTGTATCTACATTTTCTTAATCGCAAGCATGTCTGCAGGGGGGATATGTCTGCCTAGTACTTTCAACTTCTGTAGTTTTAATCTAATTTAGTTTTTACTTCATTCATTCCAGAATAACATATTATAACAATGCAATAACATTCAGATCATGAAATGGTAATATGATGTACCCAAGAAGGTTTTGAAGTGCTTCATTGGACAAAAATCATGAGCACGGAATGTTATGATGATTCTTCTGATTTGGCAGAAAGGTGTAGGACTATCTTGTATTTTCTTATCTAATGAAGAGGCAGCATAAACACAATATTTTGAAGTACAGCAGCTGTACCTCTAGTATCATCCCATAATTATCATTGTTTTCTCAATTTATTGTTAGAGTGACACGGACACAGGCAAAGAGGGCAGCTACTCCCTCCTAAACCTTCAAACTTCTTATCTCTTTTATATAAAATGTACCATAAGTGTACAGCAGTCATTCACCAACACACAAAAGGTTAAAACCAGATAAAAATCAACAAGGACAGAAAATCAACACAATGGATTGTACTTTTTGAACATATACAGGAAAAATTATTGCCTATAGACTTATAAGAGTTTCAAGCAAGGTCAGTTTCAAGATATCAACCTTGTTCACAAGAATAAGAATAATTTTTATTCCTATCCCTCCCTTCCTGATAAAAATTCTGGCTACGCACATGAGAGTGTATTATTGACTTCATGAATAGTTCCAACTTAACTTCATCTTTTTAATCTACCATCTGCATCTAGTTAACTTCAATTCAATCAACTTCAATTAAAAAATCGCCAGCTTCCACAAAAATTCTGTGAAGAGACACACTTACTTTTGATATCCACCACCCCAATTTCATATGCTCAAGATGCCTGTGTTTTTAAGTCCCCAACATTATAACATTCTCTTCAACTTCCACAATAAATCTTGAAGCTTGCAGGTGACAATTCATATCCTGCATCATATATGTGGCTATTGAAAAAAACATTCTATTCCACAGATATCTTTTTCCTTCATGACTGTTCAGACATGAATTTTGGTTGACTTCCCTAACCGAGATATGAATTGAAAGCTGTGTAATAAAATAATTCTTATCTACATATTATACATAACACATTAAAATGTCGCCTAGTTAGTATATTATCCCAATAGTTATTATTAATTTTAATTTGTTTTGTATTTTAATACATTTAAAATTGTATCTGTGCCAACCTGGATGGCCGAGGTGGCTAAGAGCTTACTCAGCCTTTGTACGTACCAACTCAGTGCTTTGGTCTGAAAGGTGGTAAGCTCAAGTCCTGCCTTGGGCGTAGTTGTTTGTTCCTTGTCTTTCAGGTGTGTATTGTTGAGAAGAACCTCCATGATCTGCTGACCCCAAAGCAGAGGAAACAAATGTGTTTATGGGTAGTGTAAGGTCAAATATGCATCCCATGGGACGTAAAGAGCAACTGGCTGTCAGTTGGATAAAAACCCGAGAAAAAATTAAAAATTGTATCTGTTCTCATTTGTGAACATATAATTTTGATGGGAAGAGACCTGAATACTTTTAACTTACAATTATGCAAAGATAATACATTTCCACAAGCTTGCCATCTCCTAATCTGCACTCTATTAGTATTTTATTCTGAGATTACTTCCTAATAGTCAAGAGGGCATATTAAACCAGCTGCTTGAAGCCGTTTTCTAATCATGATATAAGAAATTTAAAAAGTTTTCTCTTTGAAAAAAGGTTGGCCTATACCTTTATATTTATATGCTAATAAGAGCCTGCTCTGGGTCTTAATAGTAACGTAATCCCAGATGACTAGATGCTCCCCCCCCCCAGTAGTTTACATTTTTACAAAATAAATAAAATATATTATTTAATCTTTGATTACAATGCTTGCAAATTTGCAGCTATATATTTCACAGAACCCCGTGTGGTGTCGGGGGTTTTAGTAGAATAGCACCACGGGACCTCCCCCAGTTGTAGAAGGTGACTAATCGGAGCAGCTGTCTGCTGTCCCTCCCCTAAACATCCTGTCATCCCCACTAACTTCGTGTGTCATTGCTTCCACTTACTTGTGGCACACTTCTGTTTTCTATCCTGTAGGCTAATGATCGTATCAGCCAACTCTTGTGTTTCCGACCCTGACGCTATTAGGTTGCGAGGGCTAGGGAGTCATTTCTAACTTACTCTTCTATTCTAATCATATTCTTCACTGTCCCCCCCCCCTTATCTTCTTCCGTTTCTTTGTAGCTGGCGGTAGCTGAAAAACGCGGGGGAGTAAACCCTGTTCAAAATCCCGGTCCTCCAGGATTGGGGGTTGGATGATGGGCTAACAACCCTTCTCCAGGAAAAAAATACTGTTCAGAAACTCGAAGAAAAATGCCGGACTGTTTTTGGAAGACGATATATTAAACGGAAAAAGGATATGATTCTGGGAACTTGGAATGTGAGGAGCTTGTTTAAACCGGGTGCATTAGCAATCTTGAAAGAGGAACTAGCTAAGTATAAAATTTCGATAGCTGCTTTACAAGAAATGAGATGGACAGGGAAAGGAATGCTGAACTCAGGCGATTACACAGTATGTTACAGTGGTCATGAAAGATTGGCAGAATTTGGTACAGGATTTTTAATCCACAAAAGTGTTAAACATCTTATCACTAAATTTAATCCAGTAAACAAAAGATTATGCTCTATTGGAATCAAAGGGAAATTTACTAACATAAGAGTTATTAGTGTGCATGCACCTACAGAAAATAAGGAAGATATTGAAAAAGAAAATTTCTATTGTCAGTTAAGTAATTTGTACTTAAAATGTTCAAAATATGACATTAAACTCATTATGGGTGATTTCAATGCAAAAATAGGTAATGATCATATGATGATCCAGTTTGTAGGGCAGGATACACCCCACACCATTACTAATGGAAATGGATGGAATCTAATCGACTTTGTATCAACCAAGAAAATGGTTATAAGCAGTACAACCTTCCCTCACAAGAAGGTACATCTGGAAACATGGAGATCGCCAGATGGGGTAACACGTAATCAGATAAATCATGTACTAATTGATAGTATATACACCAGTAATATCACAGATGTAAGAGCATATAGAGGTGCTGATTGTGATAGTGACCACTACCTGGTGGTGGTGAGATTACGACAGCGAATATCCTCAGTTGGTAGGACTAAAGGACAAAGAATTAAAAGAATTGATGTTGAGAAATTAAAAAATGGAATTATAGCAAGGGATTATAGAGTAAGCGTAGAAAACACATTGAAGGAACTACCAGAATATCAGGAAGAGGATAGTGTTGAGAAAATATGGGGCGGTATTAAAGATTCCGTAATTGAAGTATCCCAAAATATATTGGGAAAACAGCAATGGAATAAAAGAAACAACTGGTTTGATGAAGAATGTAAAATGGCTTTGGAAAACAGGAATAAAGCATGGCAAAAAATGATGCTACAAAGAGCAACACAATATAATTCTTACAATTACAAAGAAGCAAGAAAACTGGCAAAAAATATTTGTAAAAAGAAAAAAAAATTATATGAAGAACAAAAACTTGAGGAATTGCATGATAAGTTTAGAAACAATGATAGCCAAAAGTTATGAAGGAATAAGAAATATAAAAGAGGGTTTCCGCCCACGAACAAGTTTTTGTAGAAATAAAGATGGAGATATAGTAGGTGAAGAGAATGAGGTGTTAAATACATGGAAAAACTATTTTGAAGTGCTACTGAACCCCCAGCAGGAGGAACGAACTCCTGAACAGAAAGTGATTTACTATGGACCTGAGTAATCACAACCACCACCAACATTTCAAGAAATAATGAAAGCAATAAGAAATATGAAGGGAAATCGAGCACCAGGAGAAGATATGATCTCAGCAGAGCTCATTAAATTTGAAGGCAGACAGCTGTGGAAACAGATTCATTATCTATGCCAAAAAATTTGGGAGAAGGAAATAATACCAAAGGAATGGAGCACTGCAATAATTTGCCCTGTCTACAACAGTGGTGATAAACTAAATTGTATGAATTACCGTGGAATATCGCTCCTTAATACAACATATAAATTATTTACAACTGTATAATCATGGCAGCTGGAACCATATGTGGAGGATTGCCTTGGAGATTATCAGTGCGGATTTAGGAAATATAGGTCTACCACTGATCAAATCTACACACTTAGAACAATTTTAGAGAAAACATGGGAACAGAATATCGAAATACATCAGTTATATTTTGATTTTAAACAAGCCTATGACTGTGTTAATAGGAAACAACTCCTACAAATGATGATAGAATTTGGTTTCCCAAGTAAATTGCAAAGGCTAGTCAAAATGACTTTAAAAAACACAACAAACAAAGTTAAAGTACAAAACATGCTATCAGAAAGTTTCGAAACTATGACTGGTCTTCATCAGGGTGATTCACTATCCACACAACTATTTAATATATGCTTGGAAAAAGTAATCAGAGCTGTCAAAATAAATCCTAGAGGTACAATATTTAATAGAACCGTACAACTTTTAGCATATGCAGATGATGTTGTTATCTTAAGCAGAACCCAGAAATTCCTCACAGAAAGTGTAAAAGAATTAATAATGGCTGCTAATGTAATCGGTCTTAAAATTAACTGCAGTAAAAGTAAGTAAATGATTAATCGGAAAAAGAACGAACCACCCTCAAACTTTGAAATAGGTAAAGAGAAATATGAAAGAGTAGAAGTATTCAAATATTTGGGATCTCTCATTACTTCCACAAATAGTATAGAAATTGAAATAAAAGTACGAATGACCTTAGCCAATAAGTGTTTCAGAGCACTAAGATATGTATTAAGGAAAAGAAATATACATAGATACCTCAAGATCCAAGTATATAAGACTGTTATAAGACCAGTAATATTGTATGGTGCCGAGTGTTGGACATTAACAAATAGACTTGAATGTATGCTGATGTCCTGGGAGAGGAAAATCTTAAGGTGCATTTTCGGCCCCACATGTGAAAATGGGCATTGGAGGATAAAGAGTAATTTAGAACTCACCAATATGTATAAAACAACAGATATTGTTGCAGAAATTAAGGTCAGAAGACTACAATGGCTCGGACATCTATTACGAATGGAAGAAGAAAGAACCCCAAAAATTATTTTCTGTAAAGAACCCGAAGGAAGAAGAAAGAAAGGAAGACCTCGTTTAAGATGGCTGGATGATGTGGAGATGGATCTGAGAGTAATGGGAGTGAGGGGGTGGAGAAGAAAGGCATAAGAGTGAAGTGAACGGGCATTGATCGTTCGAGACGCCAAGGCTGAACTTAAAGGGCCGTAGTGCGACAGAAGAAATTTCACAGATATCAATATGGTGATGATTCAGTATCTGCTCCATGACAAAATTACCAATTAATATTCCAATAAGAGTAGCCATGAATATAATCCTGACTATCCTTCTGCTTTGTAGGAATTAAATGACAGATGTATTGCTATTTTGAAGAGCTCCTTGTAATAACTTAATGTTTCAATGACAGTAACTGACCAAATCTGAGATACAATTAAGCATTTCATTGGTTCAATTTGGGTACCAGAATCCTTCAATTATTCGTAAATTCAAATTACATCATTGTAATTTGTTTCACAAGGGGGGGGGAATATTCTCCCACACACATACACACTTTTTTTGCACCAAATTGTCATTTAAATCATTGCACTCCAACAGGGAAGGTTGCTTTGCAATTATTGTTCTGCAAAATAAAACTTAAAAGGTTTGGAAGACTATTCTCACCTTTAATAAAAACAGTTGTTCCCAATTAAGAATGGGAAAAAAGAAAAAAACAAAGGATAAAAAAAAAAATTGAACAATATTTTTAATGTCTTTCCATACACAATAATAAAATATATTCCAGACAAATTTACAATATACACAAATGATTCACACTCTTTGACTCCACAGATCCATTTAAAAATCTCCTTTATTTAAAATACAACATTTAAAAACATTCATGGGAAACCAAGATCAAATGGAATTCACAAAACTATCTGATGTAGTGAAGGCACAAGTTCATGACTAGTTTAGTGAGTCTAATACATCAAATTCTTTGGTAATTAAACAAATTTACAATTAAAAGCACAAAGAGAACTAAAACAATATTAAACTATCAAGGGCAATTGTGATCCAAATAAATTTCCTTTATATATTGCTTGAATTCTCTTGATTTCAGAAAAATACTTAACATATAATTATCACAGTGGTAGAGAGATCTTAAAGTTCAGATATAATATCACATTACTATTACTGGGTCGTTTAAAACTACAATTGTGCTTCTAAAAATAGCTGTAATGTGAAGTACAATATTTAACAGTCTGGTAAATAAGTAAAATCTAAAATATATTAAAAGTTGTTTGTACATGCATCAAATAGTAATACTTTCATATAGAAACAATCTGACAAAATATAAACAGTACTACTATTACTTCATCACAAAACTAGAAAAATATTTTGCACTGATATGCATATTCATAATAGTCCATGACTATGATGAAGGGTCTTTCACAAGACAATCTTCACCCATTTTAAAGTCTCGTCTCTACCATTCCAAGACCATTAAGACTCAGAGCCAATGCATTCACATCAATACTGTAATCAAGATCTGCCTCTGGAACAGAAGTACGACTCTCTGGAGTATTATGCCTTCTCTCTTGGTTAATATCCTTAGTTTCAATGGAATGATGCACTTTTGGATTGACTATTACTTGCACGATCAAATTAGATCGTTGCCAATCACGGAATCTCAAATAGTGGAATCTGAAAAATAAATAGGTTTTATAATCACAATTAACTTAATCAATCTACATTTTTATTTTCCAAACATAAATAAATATTGAATTACACTACCTAAGTAATCAACACACTTAGACAGCTATGTCAATATATTACATACCTGAAAGTAAGTCCACTCCAAATAACAAATGCAATGAGTAAAATCAAGCAAAGCAAAGCCAGCCCTGTGGCTTGCCATTCATGCTTATTCATATAGCTATGAGCAGCAAAGGCACAGAGGTAAACGGACATTATACTCAATGGCAGAAGAACTAGTAAACAAATCATGTCACCAAGAAAACATTTTGGACCCATGACACCATCGGAGAGAAGCCACTGAAATTGTTTTGAATCATGCTCGTAAAAGATAAAACATCCAAAGAAATATTAAACGTATACATGAATTATATGTGGAGTATATTACCTGTCCAATATGCCGTGTACGATAAGTAACATGAAATCTATACTTGCATATTTCACATCTATCTGAATTTGACATAGACAGCCACTTTTCAAGACATTTTCTGTGCATGCGTCCCAAGCTACCCATGCAGTTACATGGTGAAATGAGAGATTCAGGAGTGTCCTCTAAAAAAGAGCAATAAAAATTACTGGAACACTCTACAAGGGAAAACTGTTCTATGATTTAGCAAAGCTATACTCTACCTTCATGACAAATTCGACAAACTGCGTTAGAACTACAATAAAAATCCTTGCATCTCAGCGGTGTTGTGTAATTCGGAGAAGAACGAGGTTGTAAAACCATAACAACGGGACTGTAGGGAGTATTCTGATTTTTCTGTGAACACGTTTAATGAAAAGTCATCACAAATTCTGACAAAGTAATTGTAATTGTAATTATAGATAAAGTCGAAATATCATTAGCAAAAATCTGAACAATACATAAATAAGGGAAATAGAAAAAAACGTGAAATAATCTCAATCGGTAAGAAGATATACCTTCTTTTCCCGTGAAAGACTTTCATTTGTAGAATATAAAGGTGAACCATGCCGCTCAGCGTCTCCAGTTCCTACAGAAAACATGTTCCTTGCAACGACGAACCCGTACTACATTGTTACTGACAGCCGGCCCTTGTAAATCCCTCCTATAACCTCAACCTCGGCCTTCATGATGCGTCATGGGCTTTTACATCGCGCCTTCATTGGGAATTCGCAAGAACTGTCAATACATGCAAGGCAGTACCGCTCCGTGTGGCCACTACGTGAACTACACTAACAAAAACGAAACGTTACGCGCAGTCAGCCAACAACGGCCAACAACTACTGTAACTGTTAGTGAGTGCGAGTTGTAGTGGGTGTACGGGGAACGGATAGGGGGCCTAAAGTGTTAGTTTTAATACTTTCTGGTACATTTTGCGTGTGTTTCATAAATGTATTTCTCATTTATTTGTTTATTTGTGAAATGTGCTCGCAAATCGTTAGGAAACCTGGTGTGAGTGGTAATAATCAAGAATTTGTGCAATACCGTTTATGAGAACGTTTAAATGGCATGTAATTTAAAAATCGCGAAGTGCATTTTAGAATAGTGAAAATGAACATTCTACTAAGGACGTTTACACATAGAAGATGATTACGGTCCGCGGCACTTTCTGGGCTGTAATATTGTTAATTATTCTATCAAGGTCAGTATTTTCATTTGACGTGACATAATTAAAAATTTAAGTTTAATTTTTAGTGTATATGTTAAAATTGAACTAATATCTTTTTCTATTATTCACTTGTGGATAGTCTTCTGGATGTGTCTGGTGATTTTGATTTAAAATTGACGAGAATTGAAGATGGAAATAGTACTATTGAAAATGCCATTTTAGAAATAAATTCAGAAGTTCATAAAACACACAAAATTGTGGTTGATGCCGTGAGAAATGACGTCCCTGCATCAGAGAGAGATAAAAATGGAAAGAAGGTTAGTAAACTTGTTAGAGAATGTCATTATTCAAGTTTTAGAGTAAATTATATTAAGTTACATTTCCGGATTGATTGTAGCTGCAGGTGGCTGAAATTCACTCAAGCTTTGGAGAAACCCTCTCTCCTCACACTGACTTCAAATCAGAGATCTCCCACCGTAAAGGCACAAATGCTGCTCCATCAGTCTCCCAAGTTGATGTTTCAAATCGGTGAGTTTTTATCTGCACATTAATTTTGTTATCCCAATGTTGACTGTATTTGAGTTTGGCTGCTGTGATTATTTTTTTTAAAAAGTACACACTATGCTATTGAGGGATGTGCAACATTTGACAAGTGTTTTTATTGTATGTGGTTGTAACATTATTGGGAACTTTTTTTCAGTATCTAGTTTGACAGAGTTTCTCATCATATTTTACAAAATTTGTGTGTCTAAAATGAATTAGATTTAATTATGGCTAAATAATTTGTTTGAAATTGCTGTTGAATTCCATGTGAAAAGATTCAATGAGCTGGTGTATACGAAATACGATGTCTTAAATCTATTTTTCTTTACATATTTCAGTTTTGAATATTATGATAAATTATAGATGACATCCGTCAGAGGAGTATACTTGCAAATAGTCGAATGTTGATCTTTGGCGCGCTTAGAAAACCTGTTCCTCTCGTGCCAGATCACTTCGCGAAAGTGAATACGGATGCACCGAACAGGTGAAACCCGGAAGATCGCGACCTCCGCCCAACAAACAATCCTTGAAATATTTGCTAAATTGTCCGTAATGTGTGAGTGGCAAAACGCGCGAAAGAATTTTGATGGGAAGCATGATCAAATCAGTGCCAGGGAAGTGCGCTTCCAAATGCGGACGTTGCCCAGAAAATTAAGGTCTCCGGGGAAGTACATTGTTTGATGGATCGGATATTCAAAATTAACGTTATCGAAATCGATGGAACTTGTGAAATTCATTTGAAGTAATGGTACCACGTTTTCATCGAGTCTTCCAAAAAATGCAGGATGGATATCATGCATCCTGCCTAATGTAAAGGGCTACTAATGTAGCCCTTTACGTTAGGCTAAAGAAATAAGCGATTTTTCTTCCTCCGGTATAGATATTAGAGGATTTTCTGATGTAATATTCTTACGGATGATGTTGCACCCCCAACTATTTACTGTTGTATTAGTTTCCCAATTGTTCTAGATTATCATTTCCGAAGTTTGGGGTCACTTGAAACTACCTTTGTTTTCTTTCGACGCGCGAATAATAAAATTAGCATTCTACCGATAGCACTATTTGAATGAATGCAAGACTAATAGGAATGGATAAAAGTGATGGTTGAAAGTGTAGCATTGTATTGTATTACACAATGTATAAATAAATATTTGAATCCACCGGGATCTGAACCCAAGACCCAACGGCACTAACCAACTGTACAATGGAATCAAACACACCGGGGACCTTTAAAGTATCTTACATGCGACACGTTTGGAATAAGTGAATTCATTACCACTTCGTTTACCTGTCCTTCCAATTGCACCGAATTTAAAGTGGCATTTGTACAAACCTGCGTACGACATTGTCAGTGTCGAACCGTCCCTGGTAATTACGTTATTCGAAGGTTCTACCGTGAATTAAAAAATCGTGCTGAAAGCTTCAAGAAGTGGTAGAGACATACATGTGAAGGCCGGACGAGGGGATCAGAGTTTCATCGAGTTGCTGAATTCACGTGGCGACACTTCTTCAGAAAAATTGAAGCGCTACAACAGCACATACTTCGTCGTGTAATTTGTAATCTCTTGGAAAACTTTTTTCGCGAAACGACACGCCAGAGATTCGAAAAAAAAAAACATATTCTTGATTTTTGAAATTTCAAGTTTTATTGACAATGGTACACGTGTCATTGAATTCTGTGAATTGTGAACTACCTTTGTACAAAGTTTAAAGAACAAATTACAACCGTTGTTTGTTTTTTTGAAAATACAGTTTAGCTATTCCTGGAAAATTGTCACGATTTGACTTAAAATGACGCAAAAACTAGGAATAATTTGACTGCATGTGTACTTATTAACTGTACATGAATATCATTTCAAGATCTAGTTTTGAAGACATTGATATTGATTTATCAATTTTGGAGAAACTCCTGGTTTGGAGACGCTAGTGTTGTTCGCAAACGGAATGACTTTTTTTTGGGGGGGGGGGGCGTACCTTACTTTTTCCACACCACGTACACTAGTGTAATAAGAAATTATTCTCTCTGACATGGGTGACACTATAGTTCCGACTCCGCATCCACGTCTGCCGTGGAGCATCCGAGCTGCGGGGCCCCGCCCCCTTCGCATTAGGGCTAAGTGGGCAAGTCGTCCGCGTGGCAAGCGGCACGCGCGCCGGGGCGAGGCGTGGTCGCCTGCGTCACGCAGCCAGCGCGCGCCTACCGGGTCAGCTGCCAGGGGTCTCCATCTCCCCCTCCGCCTGCGGCCCGACCGGACCGAACCGAACCGCATGCACGCGCCTCTGTCGCGCCAGTCCTCTCCGCCCAGCCCCCCTCCCCACCCCCAAGCCCTGGTCCCGCTACCGGGGTCTCCAACCGTCACTCGCAACCAGCCAGGTGTTCCCTGCGACGCTCGTTCAAAACCCCCCACAACCGCCGCGACGCGGAGCATTTTTCTTTTGAGTTGAGGCGCGAAAAATAATGCACCGTTTCGCCCAACGAGACACTGTTGTGAAGTGTGCAGGTTATTGACCGGGAAGAACGGGAATGTGGAAACTGATCGGTTTGGTCCGACAAGCTGTTGTTGAGAATGTCGACGGTTTTACGTCACTCTCGAATTTAAATTTATTGAACAGTATTCTATCTGAGGGATGTGTTTCAAATATGGATGTAAAAATTAATATTTCTCTTACTGTGGACTCCCTCAAATGTGTCTGATTGGTCTCTGTTGCATCTAATTGGTACCGAAAAAATATTACCTCTTACTTTATGTATCGAAACACCTAAGTAAAGAATGTAATGATTCTTTTCACAAGCTATTAAAGCCGAAGGCGATTTATACATTGAAAATATTGTTTTCCATTTTTCCTTTCGTAGTGTTCCCCATTTTCCTTTTCTCGATAGGTATGATACATAAAAACACTAATAAAAGTTACGATCGTGGGTGAAATTTCATTTATAAACAAAATACTTTCTGATTAATTATAAACCGATTCTAAACCCTTGGACTCTAGGGTCATTTGAGGCCCTAAGCTCGATTTGCTTCACTCTGAAAATTATTCGCTTGAACTTAAAGTATTTTTGGTTGGATGTAATTTGATTTTTATGCGTTCAGGGTCATAAATGCCCCCCCCCCCCAGCAAATTCCTTGTTACACTGTTAAATCACAAGATACATTCCAAAGAACGTGTCCATTTCCCTTTAATAGGTTTCCTTTTTGTGATTTCTGAACGATAATTGGTCATATTTGACTATTGAGAGTTGACAGCCCTTTTTGAAAATTCTCGTAAACGTGGTGTTCAGTTAAGCACCTGGTTGAAGTATGAGAATACGCTAGAATGTTTGTCTGACAATAATAAAATTTATAGTATTGTACTGTTTTTTTTAACTTCATTACATTACCATTCAACACATTACCATTCAGTTAAACTTTTTGTGCTTGCGATTAAACATTTTTTTTTTTTTTGATATTATTCTTTGTTTTCAAATATGGCATTACAAATGAAATAATAAATTGCACATTTTATCAATTAATAATTCCAATTAACATCCCTGCATATATTCTTGTACAATATAGTGTGAAACTTGTTGGGGCAAACAGGGAGAGATGGCTCAGGGCATCAGCTGATGTCACTGTAGTCCCTCTGACAGGGAGGTCCTAGGTTCGAGTCCCGGCGGTGGCAGGATTTTCGACACTAGCTTGTCAGCTTGGTCCAATTCCGTCTCTGTCTGGAGGAGAATTCTAGCGCCCGGCTGCTCTGATCGGTATTTTCCGTGGTTTCTCCGATCAACACCAGGCGAATGCTGGAGCAATACCCTAACAAATGGGTCACGGATCGCGCGCTATCTTTCCTACATCTTCCTTGTATCTTCCCCCCTTACACACACTTGCACTAACATGCACTATTCTACCACACATGCCAGGAGACCGGTCGAGATCTTAGAGCTTGTCCCGACTGGGGCGGTGCCCTGCTGGTGGGAGATACGTGGTTTAGGAAAACCCCGCTAACCGACGGTAGGTCGGCGCCGGATCACGCCATCCAGCGGGGGAAGAATACCACTACCCTCCAAGGAAAACATGCAATACACTTACGGGTAGTTGACGCGCTCGAAATCACTAACAATCGATCGTAGGGCCAACAATTATCAATTCACAAGAATCCACGTAAATCAAAATCAGAAACAGAATCGAAGAATTAAAAAAGTAGAAAGATCGATTTTTAATCAATTCAGTTCTGCCGGACTCTTACTTGGGAGCTTCCCTGTGAAGTTCTATTGTCAGATTTCTTGCGAGCAGTTCTTTTGCCGTCTGCAGCGTCATCTGCGGAAGACGCCCGGCGTGGCGTTGCATTAGTCGTATGTCTGAATGACCTTCGTCGGACTGACCCATTTCGTCTGTGAAATGCCAGAGAGAAATTACTTCTCACAAAATGCTTTCTTATCTTTCTAATTACTCCATAGTCATAATCCTGTTACAGGTGAATGAGATACCGTCAATCGCAATTGTATGAAATTGTTTTATTCAATGAAAAAAATGATTAAACAAACCCCACAAAACAAACCAGATTTTTTTAAAAATCCTCATCTTCAGTGTTCTCAACATCATGTGTAGGCCTACTACAAAAACTTACGAAATTTCAAAATAAATTAAAATTTTACAATGATGAATGATGAAAATATTATACTACAAATTGCTATGATAACTGTCAACACTTGAAAGAAAGAGAGAAAAGTAGAGTAAAATTCTTTGTGTATTCTTTATCTACTAATCAAGATAAACTACCAAGATACTGTTCTTAATCCTTTGTTATCATAACAGTAAATTCTATGTAATTATGATTTATTATTGATTATAAATAGGATTTTTTTCTTAGGTTTATTTGCTTTTATATTGTCGGTTATAATGTAATAGTAAGCCGTAAAAATGGAATAAAAGAAGTATCAACGTAAAGAGTTGTTCATATTAAAATGGGTTGTCTCTTATGAGTTTAAAATTACCACTAACGAATCTGTCCCTTGTCGCTATCGTTTTCCTGCTGATACGCTATTAATAAATTCTTCCAAATATTTTCTCTTTTCTTTTTCTACTGCTAAATTGTCTGAAATAATAAGACAGTTCGAGAAGTCACCTTCATTTTCCGTCAAAACCAGAATGAAAACTATACTTACGTTTTTGTACCAAGTTGGAGTACCATGTTGTATTCAATCGAAACTGTTTACGAACCCACTTTTACGTACACCACATGCACAGTATTCACGACCATTTACACCACTGCTTGACTTGACAAGACGACTCGTTCTACACTTCTGTGGAGCGTCTTAACGTTTTGACAGGGAATCCCAGCCAACACAAAGCACCTGGCAGGGCTCCAAACGTTTCCAACTTGTTTGTCAACTTCCGCCTCTGTCACGCGGATGATAGTCTTCAAGAATTGCGTAAAATTACGGAATTTCGTGCTTCCGGAAGGGAATGTTTCTTTTTTTTTTATACAAGACGCATCCAGAAAGCAAGTCTCCCTTGATCGTGAACAAAAAGAAGATATTTTCGAAGAAAAACTTTGTCGCAGAGACAGCATGTATTGCACTATTTTCTCACAAAATCACCACCAGAATGGAGACATTCGTCATACCATGGGATCAACATTTGTGTCCCTGTGTCGTAGAAGTCTGCATCCTGGGACAATTATCAGTGTTTTACAGCCAGCTGGAACTCTGCGGCACTGTGATTCCCGTAATGCTGACCGGTCAATTAATTTCTGAAAGGTATAAGAAGAGATAGAACTCGAGGGATTCGGATTTCAGGGTGGATTGTCATAAGGTCTGTTACATACAGCTCACAATGAGTCTTGTGCAGCAGTTCCGCTGGGAGGGGTTTGACCATCTACCCTATAGCCCGGATCTCGCGGCCAAAGATTTCCATTTTTTTCTTACAACTCAAGAAAGTCCGGTCCGGTCAGAATTACACTATCACAGTGATGCAGAGTTGCAAGTAGCCAAACCGGGAAAGGGCATAAACTGATGTCACTGCAGTGCCTTTGACTGGAAGGTCGTAGGTTTGAGTCCCGACGATGTCAGCATTTTCGACACTAGCTACATAGGTAGGGGCCGGCTACTCTGATCAGTAGTTTTTCGTGGTTTCTCCGATCAATACCAGGCGAATGGCGGAGCAGTATCCTAACAAACGGGCCACGGACCGCGTGCGATCTTTCCTACTTCTTCCTTGTCCTATCCTCACGCCCGTACTTTTAAACATACTTACACTTACATGCACTACACTAACACACATGACGAGGGACCGGTCGGGAGCTTAGAGGTTGTCTCGGCTGGGGTGGTGCCTCGCTGGTTGGAGATACCTGGTTGGGGAAAGCCTTGCTAACCGATGGTTAGGTGCCAGATCTGACCATCCAGCAAGTGTAAAAATCACAATATCCCGAGGAAAATGCATGCACTACACCTCCGGGACTAATGTCCTTAACAGTTGGCGTGCCCGAAATCATTAATTAGTGTAGTCCATGTAAGTGTGTGTAAAGGTTAGAATAGGAGAGGAAGTAAGAAGCAAAGATCGCGCGCGGTTCGTGGCCCGTTTGGTAGGGTACTGCTCCGGCATTCGCCTGGTATTGATCGGAGAAACCACGGAAAACTACCGATCAGAGCAACCGGCTGCTAGAATTCTCCTCCAGATAGTGTCTGAATTCGACCTATCTGTCTAGGCAGTGACGAAAATCCTGCCACCGTCGGGACTCGAACCCCAGGACTTCTCGGTCAGAGGCACGGCATTGACATCAGTTCATTCCCTAAGCCACCTCACCCGGTCCCTCACTGGAGAAAACTGCCAATTGACCCCCCGGTTTGTTACCTATTGAAACGACAATCTCGCGCCAGAAAGCTTGTCCGTCTCGCACTTGTGCGCCTCCCGCACCTTCGCCTGTGAGGCTGCCCCGACCACCTCTGGCGCGACGTCGCCGCCCGCAGCGCCTCTGAACGCAGGCGGATGCTGAAGGCGAGGTCGCACCCGCCCCACAAGGCCAGCGAGAGGTCGACGTGGGACCCGCTCTCTCGCCACATGCGCCGCCGCCGCCGCCGCCTGTACTGCCGAATCTACGAATCCACTTCGTTGTAACTGCCCGAGGTGCTCAAAAATGTACGCGCTACGGAAGTTTTATCATATTCCTAATTTGACGAACAATATTTCCTCGAAATAATTGTGTTTGGGCTTCCATTTCCTGGAAAAACTAGGAACCGCGAAAAAAGACGTGAAATGTTTGTGCGGTGCTCTCTTAAATGACCTGGAACACGCTTTAGTAAAAAATAATAGGCATCATTTACGAAAATATAAAAATTGCTGGTGAAAAGTAATTGTTGCATTTATAGTTCGTTTTTGTGATGTTTTAGCGGAAGCTCTAATGACGAATGAAATTATTAATGCGTTAATGCTTTTGCGATCATTAAAGATCGTACAAATGATTGTAGAATAGTGAAAATGACTTGTGGGAAGGAGCACGGGAACGCCAATAGTAAACATTCGAACTATCTACCCTAAATACGTTCACACGTCACTCGTTCGACTTGACGTGTGAAACCTGTAATGGTTGATGATACACTGCACTCCGATAATTATTTTGGGCATTTTTACATTTTTAAATTTTTTTTAGGAAGGAGAAAGAACTCATTGCCCAATCAAAGGCCAAATGTGACGCCTGTGCTGAAGTCTTAAGAGGTAGTAAATGAATGCGATTCTGTTCGGCGCTTACGATTTAATGTTGCTTTACATCGTACTATACCGATTCGAGTAAACTGTATGCAAATATCCAATTCATTGCAGTGTCGCGTTCTTTTTAAAGTTGAACTCCTCATTAGTTAAAGAACATCACGTGTCTGCCACGCGTTACGCGTCAATCCGGCCCCAAAGTGTCTAGTAGACCTTTTGATATAATAATTTAGCGTCGGTGCTAATGAGAAGTCGCTCGTATAAAAATGGTTATTTCGCAGGAGGACGGTTTTAATCTGACCGGAGGCGTTTATTTTGCGGGCTAAGATGGTGTTTTACGACACAGGTCTACTTCATTAAATCGTGTAGAGTATTTATCTTTATTTTAAGAATTTTGATGCAGTTAGCTTCCATTAACAATTTTCGTTACTGAGGGAACTCGACTTCTTGGCTACTTGCGGGCGCTCAGTTCAAATACTCTGCAATGCACCAAGACACGCGCCGCAGCCGTGTTGCGGTGAGGGGGTAGGGATAGGTCTTGACGCGGCTGCCCCGGGAAAGGGTTCGTACCCGCGCGACTCGGAGAAAAATTGTGCTGCCGTCTTCACCCCCCTCCCCCGCTCAAACCACTCAACAAAAAAGTAGCTGCAGCGCGGATGTCCGTGCAGCGCAGAGAATTTGAGTTGTGTGCTCGGATGCAGCAAAAAAGTCAGGAAAGCTGATAGCACTTAACTTCCTCAAATAACAATAAGAGTTTAACATTTGTTGTCGGAATAGTTATGGGATATTCTATGCAGTATCGTGGTTGTGTTGTGAATAATCTTTATAGATTTTTTAGTGATATAAATTGATTATTTTCTAAACATATTTCTTAACTTAATTCAAAAATTACGATATTTGGGACGTCACTTTTCTTGTGCTTCGACGTTAGGGAAAACTCTGGGCTTTCTGAGCAGCACTTACTAGCCCCAGAGAGGGATTACAGTGAAAGGAAATGAGGAATCAGAAGAAGAATATGATCATTAGTTTCCCCGTCAGACGATATGTGTCGTATATTTTTTTTAATATTAACCGTTGGAATATAATATAGCATGTTTATTCATAAAGCAGTTTGTAATTAGACTTTCTTTTCAAACATGTGTGTTCTGACCGGTGGATGTTTTCGATTTCTGCAAATTGAACTTGGATTGCTGGAGAAACAAAAGCAGATCCCCGACGGCGTGTGTTTTTGCTTTGCGCGCCTGGTCATGCGCGTTGTTTTTAATTTGACATGCCCTCGTGCAGGTGGGACACAGGAACACAATCGACGCTGCATCTCGCCACAGACGGCGAACACGTGTGCTGTCGCAAGCATGCAAGGAGACCTCTTAATCCGAGTGGAGTTGGTTGAGATATAGTGGGCGGAGATATTGAGTGAGATGATAACGTGGCGCCAGCTGTTGTAAATGACGTTAACGTGCCTGTCTAGGGCATTTCAGATATCTTGCAACAATGATTTGCGTTTTCTCTTGGCGCAAAGGCACTGTAACTTTAATCCTCATGTAGATTTTAGTTCGTTCTATATTGAGATTGGGGAATTAAAATTAATAAAGTTTTATGAATGTTATACTATGGGAAATAAATTAGTAGGTAAACATTTGTATTTATTTTTTCCGCGGTTATTAGTTTTTTTATCCATATCCTGACTTAAAACATTTTGTCAGGGATAAAATTTTTCAACATAGATAAAATTTTTCGCAATATCACATCATTTTATCACAATAATTGTTTTATGAGGTACACTTGCAACGGTATTGTGTATTTATTTCGCAAGTGTGTATATTTGGTGTGATTTTCTTGGAGGTGAATTAGAATGTATTATATAACCGCGCAATGAATCTCACGCACCCGTGATAATGAAGAAATTGCATTGTAGCCTTGTGTATTTTCACAAATTTTCCAAACTGAGGAACATCCGTATCCGGTTGCTAGGTGTCGACTCGGTTTGGTAAATTATTTCGAAAGAAACTGATTTGAATCCTCCCTCAAGGCATGTCGAAACGAAGCTCCTTTTTCGAACATTGCGGCTTGCTCGTGAGTCACGAGTGTCTTCTACCTCCCTGGCTAGCATGCCACATGATGCCCCTGGGTCGATACGAGACGTGCATTTGAGCTTCGAAGCACACCCACGTCTGTACACACGTGACAGGAAAGTTTCAGGCTTAGGCTAGATCTAGATGATGATCTAGATTATGAGTCGCCATTTTCCTAGGAATGGATCTTTTGTGTCATCGAGTCTCTTGAATCTTCGAATTCTTTACTTTCAGGATATCTTTTACCTTTATTGGCCCCTCTTTGCTTACAGAAGTTCCACTTGTCTGTTATATTTTATATCCAGTACCCAGTCTAAACCTGCAAGTTACAGTAGTAACATAAACATACAGTTTGATGTAATTGCAGCGAAACCTAACTTGTAATTCGATTATTACTGTGCAGTCATTCTATTTTAGCCACCTGGAAATACATCGTAGTATTATTGTGTTTAGACTCGTGAAGGCGTTACATAAACAAGTATCGTGAATAAATAAGTCAAATATAATGGATAGAAGTAAAATGTTTACAGAGAAGGTTGTACGCATCAAGAGACGGCCCCTTTGAAAAATGTTCTGCCGGACCCGATGGGTTACTTCGGGCCGTTTGCCCGCAGTTTCTCTTCTGATCCGCACGCCGTCCGATTCGATCGGGTGTCTGCGAGAACGAAAGCACCGCTCCCTGCTGTCCTCCGCTCCCAAGCTTCGTTCATTGCGCCAGACTCCGCGACGCGCCACTGCTTCCGAAAGAGAGAGGAACGGGACAGCAGTTTCTATTGTTTCTTTCATTGGTATCTGCTTATCGGCAGGACATAATGCACAATCATCAACATGCCGGCAGGGAGAACCTAAGCACGCCTTTTTACACAATTAAAAGGTGAAGCATTTCACTTGAAAATCTGTTCCTTATTTTTCTGTTAGACTGTTTTGTTATTGAGAAGTTATAAATATGGCTTTTTGGGGGCGTTGGTGACATACACGGTAGGGCAAGAAAATTAATGAATTTTGATAATACAAATAACTGTGGTGATACAGAAGGGCAAAGATTTTCTCGTACTGTTTAGTTTCCTATTCTCTCGAGTCTGGGCTTACTTTTCGGGTTTGCCCCACCCTCTTCCCTGCTGCTATATATCAGCGCCTAAAATACCTTCCGTTCCTCCTGGGACATTCCCAGTGAAGATTACCTTGGCGCTCCCCGAACTTTAAATGACCTATCATACAGAGAGAGACATTAATCAGACACAGACGGACGTTTTGAAGAAAACACGCGCGCGCACACGCGCACACACACACACACACACACACACACACACACACACACACACACACACACTCACTCACTCACTCACTCACTCACTCACTCACTCACTCACTCACTCACTCACTCACTCACTCACTCACTCACTCACTCACTCACTCACTCACTCACTCACTCACTCACTCACTCACTCACTCACTCACTCACACTCTCTCTCTCTCACACACACACTTTTTTCTGGAACAAGATATCCCAACACGCGTATTTCCGTTAAAATTTTGAAATCGTTTTTCCACACAATTACAAAACTTTTTCTTCGATTTCGTCTGTTATTTTTTATGTGCGTACGTATTTGAGAAAGTAAAAAATGTAAATCGATAGAATAATTTTCAATATTGAAACTATTTTGAAATGGTTGGTTATCCAGGTTTTTGTCTGTGAAGTGCAGATAGACAACAGTAATTGTATTCATTTCGTTGCATATTTATCCGGGTTTCTTAATTTCATGTGATGAAGTAGCCGAGTGACTTGGCTAAGAATATGAATTTCTCAAATTGTCAGGATTATCCACTAAAATCAATCTGAATTCTATCAATTCCTAACAATTCAAGAAATTACTTTTGTTTGTCACGATGAAATTATTGTTTGTTTCAATTTCTGTTCGTTGCAATGCTGTTCACGAGTTCCAAATTTCTAATCTGTGGGTAGATCTATCCTAAGGCTTTACAAACTTGTTCTTTTATCAGGTTATAAAGATGTATCAGGTAAACAATGAAATATTTTCGTAAATGTATGCCACATTTGAAAGGAAATGAACAGGTATTTAGACATCCAAACAAAACTGAATAAAAACGTCCACTGTAAAAATGACGTAGTATTCTCACGCATTACATGAAGAAAAATGTGCCTTCTGAATACTATTTAGGCTTTTCTTGCTATTCAGAATGTCAAGAGAATGCAATGGCAGCTTGCTCAAGCTTTATTTACCTAACGAGTCTGGAAATATCATTCTGAAATGTGTGTTATCAGAGATACCATAAATGCACTCCGGACTTCCTGGCAAAGCTGGCCAAGTAGCACGAACTGATAGCGTGTTTCCTTTACGCGGGTCCAAAACAAACACATTCCTCCATTTTGATCGGCTTCTCTTAGTTTTTAAAATTGTGCGTCAGTGTGCCTATTGTCTCAGTTGGTGTAATTTTTTTCCCTCCATTATCTTAAAATTAAACGTAAATGTAGCTTCACTATGTGCACGTTTTGTTGAGCTTTGCTTTTGCTTAGTGGTAGTAGAGCTTAGGGTGAGTTTCTATTTGTTAGCAATAGAGAAAAATCAAGTCTGTTCGTTTGTTTACTGTTACAAATAAGATTTCTATAATTCGGCAACGAAAATATCTAATTTTTGAAATGTTAATCTCTCGCTTTTTTAAATGTATTATTATTATTACTATTACTATTATTTTTTCATCTTTCAACTATTAATAGTTAAATTTTTTGGGAAGGGATTCTGAAATTCAAGAAAGCGTGCGCAGATGATTTTCTCCCCCATACGTCACATACAGTTTTTGACTAAATAAATAAACAAACATCCTACTTAAAGAAGTAGGATCTATATACACGTACACTTTATAAAGAAATGATATTTCAGTACATCGAGCTTCCATATTGTGACATACCAGATTGTCACCAATATGAAATTCAACGAATTTCATTAAAAATAACACGTTATTAGCGAAAAGACGCTGGTTGCCATGGTACCGGAGTGCAACATATACACAATGCCCATTAGTTCAAAAGCGGTCGATAAGTAGCATCCGTGAGTTATTGGTAAAAAATAATGATGTAGATAACGCCGCGAGGTAGATCGCATAATTTTGTTTTAAACAAGAGAGTAAAAGATGAAAAAAGTTGACATGTTGAAGAAGGATAAAAAAAAAAATTCATTCGAGCTCTCGACACGATAGCGATTGGATCAGGGTGCTAGATATATAGCAGTTTATTTGAACATAGAAAATTTACGCGAGTTCGGACGTAGTGATTTGTCGTTGTTAGTATTCAAAAGATAGAACTCAGAAATTGTTTGATACGAAGTGAACAGTGAATGCCAAAAGTGGGACTTAAAAATAAATTTGTTATTTTCTATTGATGAAAGCTGATTATCATTTGCCGTCACATGCAATCCAATAGGATACTTAAATTTTGCATTTCAGATTCCATGCTCCTCCGTATGGGGGGCGAATTAAGTAATCGTAAGTATTCACGATTATTTCGGCAAAGAACCCGCCGACTGAGTCAGCAACGGTGTTATAATTAAATATAATTTGGGAGCTCATTCTTGTAACCATTTCCTGGCGCCCATATATTTATTAGAAATTTGGAAACAGGTTACAGGAATTTGAGGGCAGCAAGACGGGTATATGGATGGGTATATTTCAATATGTTCCACATCCCGTGGCACTGCTGCGTCTGGAGATAAACCGAGTGTTCATTGACGCAACCTACCGCCATTCAATTAATTTGTATCAGATCTACCATATATTTAGCGAAATGCATTTATAAATTCTCTCTTCCTGTTCTTCCTAGAGAAAATAGTTTTAGAGTTTAAACTAGTTGATCTTTTTATTTTGTATATCCCCATCGAGTTAAAAATACATTGTAATTTAAAGCCACTGATATACATTACTAAACAATTACAATATTTGTGTTATGACGCGCTATTGTATCCGATGAGTGATCTTTTCTCTTCGAGAATATATCCTAAAATTTCAATCTACTGATGTGACAGTAAATTAATTTATTATGAAACTTGCTTTACTTTTGAATTGCTATAGAAATCATTCTTTCTTCAAAAAAATGTGTCAATTAACTTTGTGGTGTGTAAATATAATTTTGAGAAGAGTCACAAGGGTTGCCAACAGTTGAGCTAAGACTGGGGGTCGGGGATTATCAGGAAACATTGAAAAAATTATGACAGAAAAACGTTGTGGAATTATTAGGTATCGTTTGTTTGTGTTTTGTGAACAAAGCTATTTTTTGCATTGTCCTTTGTGAACCAGAAAAGTAATCTCATAATGTAATAGTTGTGTGTGAATGAGTTCATTGAAGTTTCAGGTAAAATACACCAATAAAATGTAAAATAATTAAACAAGGCACAAATACCGATCGTTCCTGTTGATGGACCATCACAATGATTAAAGACCGTGTCCAAAATGAGTTTAATAGCGAGTACCTTTCATTCTTCGCAATAACAAAATTGTTTACCTGCTTCCAGGCGCTAAGATGCTATTCTACACGAACTTGAGCTCTCAAATTAGTAAATCATCACTGCGGAAGAAGAGCATTGTATACGTGTTATTTTATTGATGAAAAGTGTTCTTGTAGTGTTCTAGGACCTTCGTGAATGGAATATATTTCCGTTCTTTGCCCTACTTTTTACTTGCTCGCTATGGAGTAGAGAGAAAGTCATGTAATGTTGCGCGAAAAAAGGCGAATTTTCGGCAGAGAAACTCACATTACAGGGTCCTCATTACGAAGAAGGGGATAAATCCAGTTGCTAAATTTAAGGGAAAATCCTCTATCACGTGATGTAGCCTGAATCCACGATTTCTGGGTCCTTTATACCGAAAAATTGAAGGATGGCTAAACGTCTGTCTGTGAACAACGCCAACGGTTACACCGTTCATCTGATTTTCTCCAGAATTGATGTTCCCCTATCAATTTGGTTGATGTCGCGGCCCCGAGAATTGGAAACCGATATTTTCATTTTGGAGAGTACATTTCATGAAGCACCTGGTACATTTTCCAAATTTTCAAAAAAGTCATAGATTTTTATTAAATTTTGTTGTTGAGTAGTGTGAAGGTGGTTTAAGGGAAGGGTGCAGATCTAATGTACGTTGAAAATCCTGATTTTTCGAAAATTGTAAAAGTTCAAACATTTTCGGAGTTTTCGTACAACTAAAATATTAAAGATAGATATTTTCCCTTATTGAATCTGTTTCTTAAAGATAGATTTTTAAAGAAGGTCATCTACTATTTTTCGAAAATTTGAGTACTTTTCGCGTAATTTAGCGGGAAAATATATAGGCGAGAAAGTGCGTGCTGTTTTAGCACCACTAATTCTACCCAGTTTTGCCCGCAGAACTTTTATATTTACTGCCTCTAGAACTCTTCATATTGAAAAAAGAGCCTACTTTTCTACCCTGTAGGTCTCCGTCGTTCACTTCCGTCTGTTTACAAGTTGTTGTTTTTTTTTGAGAGACTCGCCTTCCATAGGCGGGCAAATTCCTGAGCCTAAAAGAAAGGACTGCTAATCATTTGAAGGTCATGCAATGCAGTCATGGTTCTCGACAGTGTTGTGAATGGATTTCGAATGAGATACCTTATCTTAATGTCTTTATTGGAAAGGAAATACAAAAGATTATGTAAAATGGTACGACCCAGTTGAGTTTATACGTTCAGCTCCAAATACGTGCTTTTGACTAATATATGAAATAAGTTTTTGAAAATTTTTCTCTTATAAGAATATTTAACAACATTTAATAAATTTTAGAGCTCATTTTCATTTTTATTATTCGTACATTTTATTTATTACAATTTTTATAGATACTTCGATCTGAATTCTCTTAATTTCGTGAATTCCGGTAATTTGTAGACTCCAATTAATTACTGTCTTCTCATTACCATTAAGAGAAAATGATAGAAGTAAACATTTTCTTTCTTCGAAGTGACTCACGCCGACGTAAGAGAAGTTTAGTGACCTACAAGTAGTTAATCAACGACACGCGATGCCTTAGCTTCAAGGTCTTTGAATTCTTGTCTATTTCTTCCACACTGTGTCCTTGTTAATGCAGTTCGTGTTGGGTAGGGGTTTGAAAATATGTCCGTTTGATTTCCTGCTGTACTCAGAATTATCAGAAACTGTATGGTGTAATGCCCGAAGCAGGATATTCACTGTTACGTATGCAATCAAAGTCTAGTTTCACTTTGCATGAAATAATATTTCGTGAATGGTTTGTGTTGAGACGATCATTCGTTTCGGTACGAGTAACAGATAAAATATCAGACATTAACTGAGGACAATTCCAAATTGCAACTTCCTCGATAAATCTTTTGAGCTGCAGCTTCTTAATTTGGAAACGAAATTCTGAAAGATTAGAAACGTGATTGCTGTTACGCTATTTTCAAGATGACAGCAACGATGAACGTGTAATGCGGAACTTTGTAAATAAAATCATCAAAGCAATAAGAGAATTGTTGTATTACTTGTCACTAATCACGATCACAAAATATTGTTGTTCGTGTCCGCCTCAGTTTCGTCATCTGATGGTTTGTTGATAAGAGCCCTTCGTCGCAACAACGCATCGTCATGCAGAGACGAAATCACGCACCAACAGCTATCTCGACCTAGGGAGGAGGCACGCTCTTCTGATCTTGTCTCACCTGCACGGTGGTGATAGTTTTCATGGTTTCTCCTAACCCCTTGCGGGGAAAGCTGAAATAATGAAGGGTATAATTTTACACTGGAGTCACGAAACTCGTAACTGCTAACTCTTAACTCGGAACTGCTAATAAACATGTTAGGTGGAAAGGGGGGTGTACTTAAAGATGTTCATCCGGAATTTGTCTCAAAAATCTAGGAATTGCGTTACGTTTGCGAAATATCATTTTCATTTTGTTTTTAGAATTGGCGGCTGCAGAAAGAAGTCGAACATTGTATTCCATGAAAATTATTACTATTGAGATAGTGTTTCGCATACTCCGCTACATTCCATGCCAGTTACACATCTTCGAATTGTGAATCCCTTTACGGAATTCTGAATTGTTTATTGTAAATGTAGGATTTCGATTGGGCTCTTGACGTCAATATATCGTTTGTATTATTCACACAATACATGAAGATGAAATTATCCGAAATATTGAGAAAGCATTAAATAACTGTTGAAAAATGTCAGATTTCCTTCCTACCAGTTACCAAAATACGGAGCTTTCTCGCGATAACTGGTGTCACTACTCGCTTCTAGCAACATTCTGCAGCAGTCATTTAACTAGCTCCTTTAATGAAAGACCCGCCGTATATTTTTGCGCGTCGATAAAACCGCTCAAATGATTAGTGGCTTGCTAAAAAAAAGTCTGTGGTTCGACAAGTGATCTCATCAAACATTACATTCCTCCAGCTTGTAGAATTAGCTCTGTAGCACTGAGAATAAGCAATTCGAGTAGGTCTCCAAACTTATTCATTGTGCAGATAGTGTCGAAGACCTTTTCCGTCTCTTTTCAATACAATCGAACGTCGATACTAATAATTAGGGCCGATCCCCCTTCTGATTTATCAAATTGTCTGGATTTTCGAAATGAACCAATGAAGAGGTTCATAGATTGCAGTGACATCAAAAATGCTAAAATCTTGTACGTATGTGAGAATTCCAAGTAGGGAATATCTCATTTTATATACATTAAATAACACGGAATTTGAATTTTAAAATAGTTATTTATCTTCCATTGGCGTTTAAGAGTTTGAATCATCGAGCAGCGACAAAAAGTCAGAGGGCCAAAGATCCTCATCATTAGAACCAATTAACGCCTGCGATACATACAAGGTTTTGTTTTTATCTCATTTTAATTATTCATATTTACTTATTTACTAATTAACGAGATGTTAACTTGACTAGGTTTGTCGTTACATATTTCCCTCCCATAGTTCCCTCCATAAGAGAACATATAGCATCATTCAAGTGTTTTCATATTTCCCTCGTAACCATTACCCTCTCGATCCAAGTAAGTTATTGCAAGGTTCATCGAGCACCGTATCAAAGGCAATAACATGCGTAACACAACGTATCAGTAACAAATATTGCTTTAAAAGCTTATGAAAATCGGTAGCGACCCGGATTATCGACGAACAGGGTTTTTTGGCGACCGAATTATTGACGCTGTACTATATTGCTTCCGTAGCGCATCATGTGTACGCCCTGGGGGTTAGTTGATTGTGGTGCCAGGCTCTTCCCCTCGCGTAGCCTGGACCCCCGTGGGAGGGCGGGGGCGGGGGCGCGCGCGCAGGCCTGACCTCGCGCACGGGCGCTGCCTGGGGCAAGGTCGGGGCGCTGGAGGCCGCCTGCCTGCCTGTCCGCTGCGTGACGCAACCGCACAGGTGCTGCGGCGCTGCGCGGCGGCGAGCGCTCTCCGATGGCGCTCCTGGCGCCCTCACAAGAACGCCGGGCGTCGCTTCGTCACGCTGCCCAAAAGGCCGCACGGGGGCAGGGCAGGGTCGTCGGGCAATGGTATATCCCGCCGGTGACCGTGCGAGTGGCCGTGTGTGATATGACATTTCAGCAAGTCGCTACCGGTGACCTTTTGGGGATCAAAATACTGGAAATAGCTGGATACACGTATGTTATGTGGATAAGAGGGCGAATTATTGGAGATTAATGAATATTATTATTATTATTATTATTATTATTATTATTATTATTATTATTATTATTATTATTATTATTGTTTTTGTTGTTGTTGTTCTATATTACTTTTGAAAAGGCACGTGCCAGATGTGCGAAACGTAAAGCTGAAAATAAATATATAAAATACAAAGTCTTAATTCCTGGCATCCTCATAAGATTGATCCTATATGGTCCAATACTAATTGAAACGAGCCATCTATCTGAAACATTAAAATAGGATCAACAGGAAGAAATCCACCTGTTCCATTATTATTATTATTATTATTATTATTATTATTATTATTATTATTATTATTATGTTTTTTGCCATTTTAGGATCTGATTAATCTGACGTTTGCTAGCTGTGATCCCAGATCTGTGCTCTGTCTTATATACATTATCCACGCCTGAGGTAATAGTTGTGGCGAGCATGACGCATTCCCATCACCGTTCCTACGTCACTTCGCCTACCTGAGCTTTTCTTTCGTCACACAGCCACAGAAACAGACATAATTTGTATTAGAAAGCTTTAAATCTCTCGGACTTGCTGCAGACAAGCAAAATGCAGCACACAAGCACCAGTAAAATTTGCGTTACATCAACCTTTTGTGCTATGTGAAACATGTGCCTATTTCAGTTTAAAAAAATAGTAATAAAACCGGCTAATAAGTGTCTAAATCAAATGGAACGACTAATGTGACAGTTCATTCTATGATAACTATTGAGAGGTTTCGTTATACGTTTACTGGTGTACGTTTACAGCAACACTCAAAATGACGTCACTAAAGATTTCTTTCAATAGCTCCTTTATTATTCCTATTATTATTATTATTATTATTATTATTATTATTATTATTATTATATTATTACTAAGCGAGTTTTTTTACATTTTTATTGACCGTTTCTCGCACTCTACACGCCATTGCATTTTATTCCGCCAAGCACCTTATTCTATCCTTCATTACTGTATCGATGGCGGTCTTTCAAGATATCCTCGATTTCGTATTTTAAAAAGGATTCACTCAAAGACACTTTTTTGATGTTATATTCTTGTCTTTGTTTACAATGTATACTTTCATCACTTCTTTTTTCCTTTCTTTGTTCTTTCTTTCTTTTTTCCTCGCCAACTGTGAGCGCTTTCGGCCCAGTGTGCTCTGCCAGGAATGTGCGTGCCCGTGCGTCGCGTCTCCTGTCTGCATTTCCCTGGGCGAGCGTTGCACCGCGTGCCCGCGTGGGTGGCGGGGGGAGGGGAGGCGGGTGGCGGTGCATGGGCGCTCGCCGCGCCGCTCCCACGCGCTTCTCGTCACTTGCGCTCGCTCTCGAGTCCAGAGCTTCACGCAGGAAAGTTGAACTAATGTGTGCTTCATTTTTAGGACTTAATGAACGTCAATAACAACGCATCAACTAGACGGCTTACGGGTTTATAAAAGTTTATTACGTAAACGGAATACATTGAAGGAGATATTATATTATGGCATAAGTAGATTTAAGTGGATTTTATGTATTTTTGATAGAAAAATTGTACAGAAGCCTAATTTTTGTCCATTTTATATTGTGTTATGGATGTTATGCAAGCCATGTCTTATATTGGTGTCTCTTTCACTGCTTAGCTTTTTGAAATAGTCGACGTTTATTTTTAGATTTCAAATGTGAATACAGGAACACTAAATGTAGTCCTTCCGCCTACACAAGAAAGAGTTTGAAGAACCATAAATGGACTGGGTTAATTGTAATAATTCTTTGCGTTCACATTTCTAGGTCTGAATATTTTTTAATCAGCTGACCTCATCCTAAGGTATATTGGCTTCCCAAATTTCGTCAGGGGCAGTAAGAAACAAAGCCATGTACCAGAGGAGATGGTTGCATCAAACAGCTTTTCGGCCTAGCGCAGCGGCGGCATTTGACCCGCGCCCGCCGCCGCGTCGGGGTGAACATTCGCTATCGGTTCCGACCTTTGCTCCATTTCTAAGCAGCGCCCACGAGAGAGTTTTTTCCGCTTGCCACGTTGTTTCGGATGTCGTTTTTTACGGAAGTTGTTGATGTTTTAAAAAAAAGAGTGTTTAATGTTTCGTTTTCTCCTGCGAAGTGTTATCTATTTGTTTGAGCTTCATTAAATGCTATGTGGTAAAACGTAATGAAATACAGCACAATAATATCTAGGTAGTATTTTATTTTCAAAAGAATGTAACGAAAGTTTTGATTGTGGACTACGTCAGTAGAAATTTTTGTTCATCAGTATTGTTTCGAAATGCCTAACTAGCCTCTTTTAACTTGTTGAGTAATCAAGTACAATTAAAGAAGTCAATGTCTTTAGAGCAATTTTCGTTTGCGAATTATACACTTAAACTCCACATTTTCAGTGCCTGAAATTTAAAAACATGAGTAGAAAGTCAATTTTTCGCAACGTCTCGGATCGCCGGAAGTGCGGAGACGGCAGCATGCACAAAACCAGAACCTTCTAGTAATAACTCGTTGCTGTTCGCAGAGTAATTACTGCGGTGATTCAGTTCGCAAGAACTTCGCGTTTTCCTTACCCTCTGCAAGTGCCTGTGTCACCCGTCGTTTATCGCGCCGGTGGCTCGTGTAGCGTAGGTATCGTAGAAAGCGGGAGGAGTCTGTGGGGCGTGAGGGAATAGGCGTGGCCGCGCGCCGTCACGCGGAAGTGCAGCGCAGCGCAGCGCCACGCCCCCGCAGCCCAGCCCCCTCCCCGCGCCACCCCCGCTCCGGCGTCAGCGGCGCCGGGGCAGCGCCCTCTGCGCGCAACTCACGTCCCCGCCACGCCCCGCGCCGCCCCGCCCCCTCTCGTCCCGCCCCGCCGCGCCGCCGCATTGCGTCTGCTCCGCCAGACAGAAAGCGAGCGGCTGCTGCTGCTGCGGTTGCGGCAAAGGCTTCTACCCCGGCGCGGCGGAAGCGAAGCCTCGCGCTAACTCGGAACACCAAGTCACGACTCCGCCCGGCTCTCACCGAAGCTTTTCCTATCTGGTTCTCGGCAGGGCTGGGGGAGCGCAGAGCTGGCGCATTGTGGAATCAACTCTGGTCCCATGTGCAAATAAAAGTCACGAGCAGTCCCGTCTTTTATTTAACTTCTAAATTAATATTCGGCTATTAATAAAAATCAAAGAAAAATAGAAACATGTTTGTAGTAGCTTAATTATTAACCGGGGCTTTATAAACGGGAAATAAGATCTGCAGGATACATGATTCTTTAAGTCAATATAAGACATAGTAAGTCTGAGAGCCTTCCTTCTTTTCGTCACCACTTTCTCCCTCTTCTTCTTTTCGTCACCTCTTTCTTCCTCTTCTTCATTTTCTTTTTCCTTCTTTCTTCTTTGCTTCTGCCTCGTTTTTCTTCTCCACCTCCTCCTTGTCAGGGCACTGCATCGCGTTCCAACGAATATTGTTACATCTATTTTAATGTGGCATAACATTTTCAGGGGTCACTGCAACACTAAAATGCATTAACGTCGAGCGGGTTGCCTAATTTGCAATTGACTAATTGACAATATACGGCGTTTCGCGAGCCAACCAAGGCTTTAGAACAGTGCCTCGGAATCAGCTAATATTTTACCGATATTTTGATGTAAATCTTGGGAAATTTTGATTTCTCACGGCCGGCCTCAGCGAGCTGAATGTCACTTCGAAATGATGGTGCAAACTTAAACTTTGGTTTTGGATATTTCAATCCAGGTGTCACGGTTAGCTGAGTAACTCATTCAGAAACGGCGAAACACGGACAAAAACACTAGTAGTATCGAGGAAATAAAGATTTCTGAATCAAATTTCTGTATGATTCTTTACATAGTGCAGCCTCGTGGTGTCGGAAGGTATGACTATAAAAAATGAAAGTTCAAAAGTATAAAAGTGTCAAATTTTTGAAACGACGCGTGTAATTGCTACAATACTAATTTCGAAGGCTACTTTTACAGTGGCACATCTATCAATTCCTGATTCAGAGACACCAGCAGCATTCGTATACCACCTGATTTCCCACTGTTATGACGATTTCCCAAATGCTGTATTCCTGCTTTTCTCGAGTGTAAGCCCCCCCCCCCCCCTTTAAGGAAAAAAAAAGCAACAAAAATTGTGGTGGGCGCTTTGTTTTAGGGGGGAGTGACAAACGAACTGTATGGTATCGGACGGTGCCAAGGTTTATTCAGCAGGTATTGGTGATAGTATCTAGCACCTGCTCAGAACGGAGTGTCCAGTGAGATCCTCACATCAGCTTGTTGCAATTCTCGTGGCAGCTCTAACTGTCATGAAGGCAATTAGGCTGCGATGACTCGTGGGAAATTAGCATTTTCGTGGCGGTGTTCTCGCCAGCTGTACAAAAAAAGGTACCTCTCCCGTCCGGCGCTGCCATAAACGACGGCTGTTTCGTGTGCCCTCCTGAACTCTCGGTAATGAAAATTACGCCTGTGTGCCGCCATCTGTTGGCCACTAATTTCTACTGTCGCATTTATATTGATTGGTTAAGTATTTGTCAGCTCTTTAAATGCATTAGCGAGGCTTCGAGCGGCTTTTCTGTATGATACCTTGTAAATTCGTTAGTATTTTTTACAAGATACCTGTTTCATTAAGCACTATTCTTGTCCCAGGAACACACTACATGGGGGGGGGGGGGATTACTACTTCGTATTTTGTCAATATTTTTCGTTGAGTAACCATATTAACAAATAGTACACTAGAAAGAATAATTGTACCTCCCCTGTTAATTGGAGAAAATTACACCACCTTGCAATGGCTGGCTGATTTGTGATTTGAAACAAAACAAACTTCTAAATGAAATTGATTCTCAAAATTTGAAATAGCATATTGAAGGATGGAATTGTTCAATTGGAAACGTTGACTGTGGTTAATTAATTCTGCTTCTATGAAACCAGTTGGTGCGGTACAATGAATATTGATGCTATGTTTTGTTTGAGTTTTGCGCACGACATGATCGAACTGGACATGTGTTGGCTCGTGGCGTGTAAACGCGTGTGGGTTTCCCCTACGTTGCCAGCACATGCGCAGCGGCTGGAGCAGCACAAGCCAGATTGGCCCCTGGCCCCTCGCGTCAGCTGAGGGGCCGCTTCGCTGCGGATGCGAAAAGCAGCTGCCGCCGCTCGCCACATGGTCAAGGAAAAGCCAAAGAGCAAGAGCGCAGGCGCGGCTTTAGGCGCTCTCACGAATACTCCCCGCTGGATCCTACAATGTATACCGAGCAACATTCTTTTGTACGCATATGCTTACGTGCATGCGTGCTCATAAGCATGTGCATGCACAGGGTGTGTGTTCGTGCGGTGTGTGATGGCATGTGTGGGAGTACGTGACTGTGAGTGGGAGTACGTGACTGTGAGTGGGAGTACGTGACTGTGAGTGGGAGTACGTGACTGTGAGTGGGAGTACGTGACTGTGAGTGGGAGTACGTGACTGTGAGTGGGAGTACGTGACTGTGAGTGGGAGTACGTGACTGTGCGTGGGAGTACGTGACTGTGAGTGGGAGTACGTGACTGTGCGTGGGAGTACGTGACTGTGCGTGGGAGTACGTGACTGTGAGTGGGAGTACGTGACTGTGAGTGGGAGTACGTGACTGTGAGTGGGAGTACGTGACTGTGAGTGGGAGTACGTGACTGTGCGTGGGAGTACGTGACTTGAGTGGGAGTACGTGACTGTGAGTGGGAGTACGGAGAGTACGTGAGTGGGAGTACGTGTGTGTTTGTGGGAGTGGGAGTACGTGTGTGTGTGGGCGTGCATGAATTCGTGTACGTGTGCGTGGTGACAAGCGTGTGTGTGCATACGTGATGTCGTCCCTGATGCGTGCGTTGTGAGTGGTAGGTCCAACAAATATCCTGTTCACTCCAATCCCGAAATCTGTCAACGATCCTCATAGCTTGCATCCCTGCCAGGAAGTGTTTCAACGTTTTGTACTTCCCTAGAATTCTTCACAGTATATCTTAATTTTCTTTTGTGGCGGTAATAATAAACAGCTTTGCAGGTCATGAATTATTATTCCTTGAAAGGAATCTTCAGTTTTTCAAACTTTTGCTCCTTGCAGTGTCCGTGAAATAGTATAAACGTTCTTGAAAACCTTCATCATTAGCAGTATGTCTCTTTATCGTAAATGTAAACGTCGTATGGAAACCAGCGCTACAATAACTTGTATATGTGTACATACAATTGTCAAGAAAATTTTATTTTCTTGTATTGTTCTCGCTTGTTTATTTGCCATGACTTCTCATGGTTATTATTGTGAAACGCTATTTGCGAAACACTGGTTTAAAGCAGCCATATCCGAGTGGCAGCCTGCGATGGATACGTTTGTGCTATGCCACCTCATACACATTCAGCAGTTGTGTGTGTGTGTGTGTATGTATGTTTGTTGTAATGAACGTCAGGGGGATGCATAGAATGAAAAAAATTCTTTTATTTCCCTTACAAATACAGGTAATGGGATTAAGGAGTTTTGGGTGTATAAAACCCTCGGGGCTGAAATGAGGTCCGAAGTCTCGTCTTCAAAGCTTCAAGTTCATGGAGTATTAAGTTACTGGTTAATGCAGATCGTGCGTCGGGCTCATAAATTAGTCGGCAAATGGAATAAACTGTATGGGTGTGCATACTATTATGGGATAGAAACGATTAGATATTTATATAAGGGTTCATTCAAGGGCATTCATCATTTATGTACCATGCCAGAATTGTCGTTTCAACTGCAAATTATTGCAAATTTTTAGAAATTTACCACTGTGTGTTAAGTTCTTTAGCGACTAAAATACAGTTTTGTGTATATTAATGTAAACTTAGCATTTTACATAAAATATATTTATTTACCAAATAAGTGAAAAACAAAACCATAGCATTCTTCATACTTCGCGGCCTTCCTTGGGGTTTTACTAGCCGAGTCTACTAGGCTACCAACCAACTTGTTACATACATTTTTATATATCATCATTAGGGAAGTGATTTCCGTGTAAATACATGTTTTTACAGGAACTAGATACCTGCATTCAATATTTTTTTTTTTTTTTGTTTTCAAGACATTCTGAATGAATTGAAACTATTTTCATTTTACATATTTTACCTACTACATATTTCGTTATATTTTAATATATTTATACGTCGAAACGGAACGTTTCAGATGTGCGTTTGAATTATAGGTTAGGAATCATCTTTCTTAAAAATCCAATGTAATGCTGTTAAGCTTCTATGATCACCATATCTTCGCCATAATTGTCACCCTACCCCCCACCGCTTACTGCATACTCGGAGTCAAGAATGAGAGGATTTCTGTGAACAAAAGTAATTTGAACCACGATTTTGATCATGTTTCAAACAGCACATTCGTTACTCGATCGAAAACTAACAAATATTTTTTACAGAAAATTGTCTTATGCGTTGTTCGATTGGGGGGAGGGGGTAACCCCCTCCCCCGCCATCCATCTCTGGCTACACGGTACTAATATTCATTAGAACTCTGGATTCTCGTGATCATTGTAATACACGCTATAAACGTGTTTTGTATTTCGAATAAAATTCTTATGTGTGGTGAAATCTAGTGTAGAATTACTTCTGTAGAGATAGAACTTACTTTCAGCCACTCCGAATCCTTGTTAATAACTGATTGGCCACGTTCTATGCTTGGAAAAGTATAGAACTAGCTAGTAGAGAACAATTTTAAACACAATAATGAATTTTTATTTTACATATTTCCTATTTTTTCTTAAATATATTGGAAAAAATAAGTACATATGCATGTACATATTTTGCATTTTTATTACAATAAATTCCGTTCCCTAATCATCATTAAGCCAATCAGAAAATATAAATTAATACTCACATTACAATTACATTAATACTCGGAGTATGGAATACTAGGGAGTATGTCTATCGTAATTGTGTACATGGTGAGATAATCAATTTTCTCCTTTGACGTAATTGTGAGTAAATGGTGAAGTAATAAAGCGAAGGGTTGGGCGTAGCTGTCTCGGCCACTGCGAGCGAGCGCGGCGCGCGTGCCGGCGTGCGGGCGTGCGGACGGGCGGAGCCGCGCGGTGCGGCGCGACGCGGCGCCGGCTGGCGACGGCCTTGCAGTGGCCCTGGCGAGGCCACGATCCCCTCCCACCCCTTCCCCACCCGCCTTCCGCGCCGCCGCCGCCGCCGCCGCCGACCCCTGCTGCCCCCGCGGCGGCGGCGGCGCCGCCGTCCACCGACCACTGCGCCGGCGAAGCCAGACGCCTGCTGGTTTGCGGAAAGCACATGGGCCCCGCGGCCACCGCGCCGAGTCGCAGTCCTCTCATTACGATGGACACTCTGGAATGTTCGGGAAGCCGGAAAATAAATCAGGGAATTGAGGTGCTCTGGAAAAGACTGGAAGATGAGAGAATTTATAGAATAATCGTAAGAAGTCAGGAAAAAGTTTGAGTTCGTTAAATAAGTAGATGCTATTCCTGAAAAACTTAGCCCAGCAAAATATAATAACTCGGTATTTATTTATTTATTTATTTTTAAGTTTTTACTTTCTCACGTTGAAATAAGAAGGGACAAACTATCATCAGGCTTTCTTTAAATTTTATTTTTTTAATATTATGAAATATTCCACAATTTCATCAGTGGAAAAAAATTACGCACTGGAATACCGGGAAAATTCAGGGAAAATTTGTTCCAGGAAACAAATGACCACCTTGTTTGCAGTAGCAATAAAGTATTTGACAATCACATTGAAATTTTGCATTAACTCTTCCTCGGAAGTTCATTTTGCAAGTTTTTAGGCTCATATTATTACAGTTTTGTGATACTAAAGCTTATATTTCGTTTTGTGGTTTTAAGATGCTATAGTTATTTTTATAATTATGGGAAGTGCTCTACCGAAGTTAAATAGTTTCTAATTTCAGTAACAGTGAAGATAGTATCATATTTCTTCGCATTTTCTTCCTTCGAAAGCATGATTCCGTTATGTCCTTGGCGACCGTTTATTTTCAATTAAAGAAGTAGGAGATTATGCAGAGATTGATACGAAACTAATTTTAATACCTGCATCTCGTTAGCCTTTGTTTCCAGTAGCAAACCGTGCATAATGTTAACAAACAGTTAAGATTTCAAAGATGGTTTTCAAGGAAAAGGTCAGGCGAGTGCGCTTTGGAATGTGCCCCGCTCCCGCTATACTCGTTACTGGGTGCGAAGAGCCGACCCGCGTCATGACGCAACGCGATATCTGTTTTTCACACGATTTAGTTGGAAAACACGTCCCGTCTCGTGTGTGTGGCGAGATTACGCATTCAGAGATAATCTGCTTCTGAAATGGTCTCGTAGCTGCTGTTGCTGCTACTGAAAAGCACATGCTCTTTTTTAGTAGCCGTCAATTTCAATTTTTATTTGGTTTTCACAAAGTTGGAAACTTGGCCGTTGCAACTTTATTAATACAATCACGTGTTCTTTTAAAAGTAGAGAGGTGCATTTGGAGGCGCGAGGTGGATAAGAGTTACAGTTGGATTATTTGCGATTGTATTACTTTTCTTTTTGGATTTTCATTCAGTGGCACTGCAATAGGTGTAGCTATGGGGAAGTGGAAGAAATCGGCGAAAAAAGTCGTGAAGTTTTATTTGGACTTGAAGTGTTCGACGTGTTTCCTATTTGCCCCCAGACACTTTAACATTAAATGGATTTTTGATTTTTATTTTGTTCTTCTGTTATTGTCTAATGTAGTTGCCCTAGCAGGTATTTTGCTGAAATCTGACATTATGAAGAGGCTATGAAGAGTATAAAATATGGATAATTTTTTTTCAAAGCTTTGTTCTATAACATTTTCTTCAATTCGTGAATATTGGCGAAATGGTACGGATTTATCAGCTGTGCAATGTGTTTCAGATATTACTGGGATTTTTTATTAAACGTGTTCCTATAATGATTGTGTTCTAACTTCGATTGCACTCTTTTAATAGTTTTCAGCTCATATTACATTGCTCTCAGGTGTCATGGAAAGGTGCCTGGGCGTATGTGCTCTTGCATTCACGATCATTGTGAATCCGCAGTGAAAACATGCGACGTGACTTTCATCATTTCTAGGTATTAAAGAGGATGAAATTTTCGTACACAAACTGTCATAACGGACGACATAACCTTTGGCGTCTTAACACTAAAAGCTGTTGTTTTTTTTTGTTTTTTTTTGTATGTACGTAACGAATACTCTAGTGAAATATGTTTCTATCTTGGCTGATTAACAAAAGAGTAAATTGGATTTGAAAGGAATAAGAGAAATAGTAGACGCATTTAATGGAAGAGAAAAGGAAGTACAAACAGCATTAAAATATTAAAACTTAAGCGTTGCCTAAGATCTAAAATCATTACAAAAATCTACTGCCTCCTTTTCAAAGCAATAGCTGTGCCAATGCAGAGAACGCAGTAGCTGCTGAGTAACAGACTGCTCTGAACAGAGTCTTGGCATCGCTTCATTCGTAAAGAGAAGGGTTTCGCATTTGCGGTAAGTCCCAAGCGCTGGTCTTGGCGCTTGAACTTGGACGGGCGTTGGGGCGCGGGCAATCTCCCCGTTTCCGCGTTGCGCAGCCTCTCGCCCTGGCTGCGCCCGGGTCGGGTCTCTGCCCCCACGCGGCGCGGCAGCTTCGCCCACCGGGCGCCGACCACGTAGCGCGCGGGCGCACACGCCGAGCCTCCATTCCCATATCGGTCGCGGCGAAGAAACCGGTGCCGATGGTTCACGGTCGGAAGAATGGGAGTGAAATTGATGGGTTTGGGGTAGCAACAAAGTAGACCGTACGGGAAGCCTTACGCTATTCGTTAATGGTAATACCAGTGGCGAATCCTGAACATTTTTTCAAGTATACCGCACTTCACTGAAGCTACTTCTACCGTTGTCTGTTATTTTGAACTTTTCTGAAATTCCAATACTATGAAATTCCGTCCTTAATAAGTGTTCTATAAGACAATTACCCAAACTTCTGGATCATTAACGCCCTCCATTTTCACAAAAACTTGAGAGAAGCTTAACTTACGAACGACCAGAGGAGGACTGTTCACCGCAATATTTTGCGGTGCCTACCGACCGTCCAGATGCGCCTGCTCCCCTCTCCCCGCCCTTGAAACATGAGAAGCCCTGGGATATCGCGGCTGACATGCGGTGCCTTCGCCTGCGCCGAGCAAATTCTCTAGATAGCATTAAAACTGTTTGAAACGTCTCACTCTAACGCACTTCATAGCGCTTACTGATGAGAAGACTGGCTCTCGGTGGCAAAACAGTTATTTTCTCACATCTGTTTTAAAGCTTTCAAAATCTCAATAACGTTTTAGAGGATTATCAAACTTATTAAATATTTCTTATACACCTCCAATTACTTGGTATACCGGCGGTATACGCGGTGTATCGGAGAATTCGCCACTCGGTAATACGTATTTCGATTTTGGTCGGATTCTCTCTCCTGTTACTGTTCCAAGTCCTTTAAAGTATGAGCAATGCATTATGGTGACAAGGCGACCTACATTTTCCCAAAATGAACGTATTAATGTTTATAAATACAGAGAGGCTTACTGTCGCGGCTTGTTACTGCCCCAAGCCCTTTAATTAAATATATGCACCAGTAGACTTCTTTACTGTCTTGTAATTACTGGAGGCCGCGTGCAATCAGGCATCTGGATCCCCCAAAACGCAAAGTTATTAAGATAATCTTCGTACTGACGTACTGGGGCCGCTTCCCCAGATTGAAATTTACCACTTACTAGATTGGAGAGTCATACTGTTGCGAGTCACTGTTGAAAATAGATTTTCGCCACCAATGTGCTGGCGATGGTGAACAAAAACAAAAGAGATATAACAGAAATCAATGCAATTGCTACGATAATTCAAAGAGTGCAAGTGAATGCGTGGTTATTGCTCTGATATGCTAAGACATAGATTTCACATTGGGATGCAGTTTCGAAAAGCTAATATAAACCATCACATATTCCATTATTTCATCATTGCCCGTTGATGGCTATTGTCTTTTCATCGTTAGTCGTTGCTTTGTAGCTCCAGAATGAAACAAAGAAGTCATATGTTGAACGTCACGAGTAGAAAGTTCGCACAGTTTCATCGTGTGAGCGAAACGAACATATTTTGCTTCTTTCGATCATATTTTTAGAGCTAAAAATATTCGTTTTAAAACTTGACTGATAATTGCCGTCTGCTCTTAATATTTCGGCTCGATGTAGAAACTTTATTAAGTAGTTCATGCTTTGTTAAATAGTTTATCACTTTATTAAGTGATTTATTAAGTAGTTCCTAGTTTGAGAAACAGAAATTGGAGTGAACAGGTCTTGAAGATAACTTCAATATATTGAGACTTTTATTTTTATTTGTAATCTTGTAACTAAGAGTTGAGTCCAAATTGCGAATTGAAATTGTGAAAAGTGCTGACTAAAGGAAAAAGTATGAACAGCAAATGAGTGGGACATAGCTCCTAGCTTCCATAGAAGGGAACCCGAATGTGCAAAGGTCGAGTGGGAGTGATTTATGTCGCGTGAGTGACGTTCTTCGGAATTTGCCTACGCGTGTCGAGAACCAGCGTAGGATGGAAGAGCGATAATACCACAACGGCGGCGGCTTCGTGCCGGTGCAGCAGCGGCCTTGATCTCCGAGCTAGTCAGAGACTTCGGACTGTGGCTGCACTGAGGAGCCCGGCGTCGTGCGTGATTCATCCATTCATCCCACGCGGGCAGAGTCTATTATCGCGGCTCGTCGCCGTCCCTTCCCAATCGGGGCTATCATTGCGTGAGAGCTCCACGCCGCCAACCTCTCGCCCGCGGGCCACGCCGCGCCGCCCCTCCCAGCGCGCAGGCAGGGTTTCCCGATGAATAGGCAGCCAGAGCTACCAGAGCCAATAGCCTCTCTCCGCTTATTTGATTTTTAAACAAGAATTATGCTGTTTTTATTGTTTAATGACGTTTACCCATTTGAAACAGAATTTCTCTGCCGCTCACAGGGGGGTTCAAAATAAAACATTCAACTGAGAATATTTTGTTGTAATTCAACAAACGGTACTATAGTGAAGTTTATTTAGGCAGTTTCAAAAATAGTTGTGCTGAACTCTAGCAGAATATTTTTCAAATATATTGGTTTCTTGATCTATCTCTGTATACTACACCGTGTCCACGAGGGCATATTCCGCTTTCAATTCGCAGTGTTGGCCGATTATTACTAGTGAGGAGACGAGGGCGAGCAACACGAGAGTACTAAGGAGACCTTGAATGTGGTCGCGGACTTCCCAAATTAATTGTCCTTACTACAACGTATTGTTTGGAGACTGCAGTGTCTGGTGATGCAAGAGTTGAAGAATATGTCAAGTAGTTGGAAAAGAGATTTTCAAACGACGTCAGTATTCGCAAAGTGACACTTAATGATGTTCTGAAGCGGAAGTATGAAGTGCAGCATACATAGGATTCAGAATCATGACCCCCTCCCCCAAGATAATACATTGATCTAGGCTGCTAAGGAATGCGGTATCGACGGATTGCGATATCGTCTATCATGAATTTTGTCATTTAAATTAAAGAAAAAATGGAATAGATTTAAGAACTGTTTCTTAAGACACGCGAGTACACAAAGCTCCAAGTGAGATTCGAAACTAATCTCTTTGAACCGATGCTCCCCAAGGCCACAGTTGCTCTCTCCGCATATTTGAATTTTTAACGGGAATTATGATGTTTTTAGAGTTTAATGATGTTTACACGTTTGAAATCGTATTTCACTGACAAACGGTAAGGGTGATAATGCACTGCTTTGTTCATGTTCCAATGACACGTGTGAACAAATTATGCAAACGGCGTGGCCGCTCCCTTTGATTCTGTCCTTCGCACCCCTCGGCGCTCAGGGGTAACTACGAGGGCCCGCTGACCGCGCCGGCCGGCTCCACGCGTCGGCAGCAGTCGAGGACGCGACGGTGGCGGCGGTGGCGGCGGCGGCAGCCCCAGCTGTCGAGGTGGGTCGATAGAGGTGGCGCGGCGGCACGACGCCCTGCCGCACCCCTGGCCCGCGCGCGCCAACGTCCTCTTCTCTCTGCCCCGCCCCGGTCGCTGCTCTCCTGAGCCCCGCCCCGCCATGCATCGCCCTCCATCTCTCCCGCTCAGAGCGCTCCGACCTGCCCCGTCCCGCAGTGAACCCGCCCCGCTCCGCCGTGCCCCGCCCAATCCACCTCGCCCCGCCCCACTCCGCCGTGCCTCGTCCAATCCATCCTGCCCCCGCCTCGCTCCGCCGTGCCCCCGCCCCACTCCACCGTGCCCGCGCCCATCTCCGCTCTGCCCCCCTCATTCTACCGTGCCCCCGCTCCGCTCTGCCGTGCCTTCCGCCGGGCCCCTCTCTGCTCCGCTATGCCCCGATCGCCCACTTTGCCTTTGCGCCGGGCCCCGCTTCGCCTTCGCGCGCCCCACTCTGTCTTTCCCCGCCCCGCTCCTCCGTAAGTACGCGTGCGTGCTGACGGCGCGGGGCGGGGCAGGGCGGGGAGACCCACCTGAAGCCAGTGCTCGAGCACAGCCCGGCGGAGCGACGCGCCCCGCATGCCCCACAGCCACTCGCACTGTGGGACGCGGCCCTAGTGGAGCGAGTTGCTAACCCGTCGTCAAGATAGTCGAGAGCCTCTGAGTGCAGCAAGTGCTTGTAACGAAGTCACTTGGTGGGTATTGAGGGAGTCACGTCCACCGGGAGTGTGTTTTGTGGGTTGCTGTGTGATTTTCGGATCTCCGGTCTGTAGGATGCAAGATCGTTAAGTGACGAGTGCAAATGAGAATGCATCATCGCTGAATAGAGCAATATTAAATAAAATTGGTTCAGAATGTTCAGTCATCTTGTGTATGAAACGTTAACTGTGACCTACCTGTCTGAAACAACCGAACAGTTGTTTGGAATTTTATTGTTAACCATCCAAAGAAATGTGGCAAATGTACAAATCCGTTCCTGTAATCATGTCTGGGATTGGTAAAGAGCGAGACGCATCGATTTAAATGGATATCTTCGCAATGCGAAGCTATGGCAGGGGTTTACTTTCGGCCCAGCACCTCCCGCCCTTAACATCACGTTCTTTATTCTCAATTTCCGTGGCCGGGTTATTCGTGATTGAATTTATTAAAGGTATGCAGTTGCAAGTGCATTGCGAGTCATGTCGGGCGCGGGGCGTGGGCGCACGCGCACGGGCCGCGACCTTGACCCTGGCCGTCGGGTCGAATTGGGTTTCGACACGAGAGGAGCTATCTTGAGGCTATTTGTTGATGATGCGAATCTGCGAGAGACGACTTACGTTGTTTAATTAAGGTTTTGTGGGAATTCGTAGTCTTTATGACTTAGTTAAATGTACTTTTTTTATTTCCTTATAATGTGATAATGTTCTTTTTTCTTGAAGGTCTTGTGGAAGCTTGCTTCTTCATGTTTTCAGGCGAAGAATGTCGTCTCTTTGATATTTATGCATTCAGATCAGTTTTGTTATTTACAAGTGCCTCGATGTAAACTTGTCTTTTCATTTTTTTTTTTCAATGTGAATTAATTCAGGCATACATGCAGTATCATGTGCTATAGAGTTACGATATATAGATTTCATTGTACTTCTAGGTACAGTTAGAGCATGCATGTACATTCGTACTGTTCCACCCGTTATTTCTGTCGCACTAAAATGACTAGCACTGGCGGGCGGTGTGTGGAGCACAGCACGAAAAACAGCACAAGGTAAAACTAATTGTCGCTTGCGGGACATGTTGAGCGTGTCCTTAGCTTCCTCCTTGCGCGGAAGAGAGTACGTGGACTTCCTGTCACGTTGCTAGGCGTGAACAATTACAGAAAAACGTCGTTTGTGCTTGTATACTGGTTCCAGTTTAATTTCTCGGGGCTTTCTTTTCGGATGCGATTTTTTGATATTGTTGTTGTCGTCAAAACCGAGGTACTAATCGAAACTTGTGCAAGCGCCTTATGGCTCCTTGTCGACATTTGTATCATGTGTTAGTATAGTTTTTTGATTAGCAAAAAATTGTCGTTTCGGTCGTTCGCGAGATACTGAGCAGTATTTCATCAATTTTTACGTTGGGACATTTTGAAAGGCGATTCTGCCTGGGTCGTTGACAGAAAAAGTAAATAATTGTTATTAAGAAGTACATGTAAATGTTTCTCCTTTTTACACTAACAGCCCTAAATACGCCTTAATAAGCACTTAACTAAAAATGAGTTTTCGAATGAAAAAGGTATTTTAACTGGAATTTAAAAGAGTACCAGGAGAGAATCAGCTTTGTGTAAAAACAAAGAAAATATGAAAGGCGTCGTCTCGGTTTGCCTTAGGGTGTGAATGGCAGTTGTGGATCCGTAAATCATTCGTAAGGAGTAATAGTTTAGTTGCTTCTGTGTTTTCCTCATGTCTTAGCGTTTATGCAAAAAATTCTATTTTCCTCACGACCAGAACCTTTTTCCGTTGACCTCATGTGCAACTTCGTATTTAACTTTATGCTCTTCATTCTTCATTGCTCATCGACGTTTCAGCTTCCTCTCTCGTTTCTCTCCTGATCTTTACCACAATCGTCTGATCTTTTACATGCTGGCTTACACTAAATGCTTCTGCTAATCTATTCTTTCTGCTCTCACACGTCTGGACAGAGCTGAGATCAGATTTCGTAGGTCCTCGGATTTCGAGAACCTGCCAAAATGCATCAGATCAAGGGTTGAGACTTACAAAATCCACTATTAATCGTTCATCTTGACATCTCCGTATTTCCATAAGCACATCTTTTTCTCAAATCTTCGTTACCCTCGTAATTACTCGCCAGCAGAAAGTGGCGTTATCTGTTTTTTTTGGATCATTTGTTTTATTTTAATTATTTATTTTTTAGACAGTCACTAGTAAAAACCGGTTACTTTTAGGACTTGCGCAACGTGCTGAAAGTTCATTTTTAGCAGTAGTGCTAAAAGTGAGACGATGTTTAAATGTTCAGATAAAACTGAATGCAACAAAGAAAGCAAAAATACTTTCGTCTGACCACTTCTGTTGACCTTAATGTACCATAGTACATAATTAAGTTTTTTTGTACTTAAATTAAAATAAAATGAAAGTCAGTAAGACTCTTAATAAATTGCATGACACACCTAGTAGAAATGATTTTAGTTTGCTCCTATGATAGCACCATTCAGCCTATCGGCCTCGTCTCGCATCCTTTCTTACTCGCATAATACAATGCCACATTTACCACTCGCATGGTAAAAACTATTAATATTTATTTTTATTTTTTGTTTGCTTTTGTCTATTATCCTTCGCAAAAATGCCCTTGCTTGCCACAACTCGATACCCTGATTTGCAGCCGCTGAAGCCCACGGCTTAATCCCCGGCCCCGCCTTCGGTCTCGTGATGCCTGAGCTTGATCTCGTGTGACGCCCCATCGATCGGCCCGCGCGCCGTTAAAATGCAATGACACCGTCAATTGCCTTCTCTTTTCAGCACATGTGATGCACCACGGATAGACACGAAGAATGAAAATGACCTTGTTCCGATTCTGTACGTGATGGATAGATTTATATTCATCTGGCCCTCACTCGATGTAGTGTTCTCGGACGGGCACAATCGGTGTCTGATGGTACCTTTTGATTTCGTGTTTTGAAAAACGTTGTTTCTTATATAATACGAAGAACCCAAGAGGGAAAAACGCTAATGTCAACAGTTTGTTAAAAAATAGTTACTGGTTATGAGAGCGAATAGTTACAGTTACGAATATCGAACAGAGAAAAAAAAATAAAATTAAATTTGTTCAAAGAATTGTCGCCCCGATCGGGATTCGAAACCTGGTCGGGGTGGCAATTCTTTGAACATATTTAATATGCATTTTTTACTCAGTAACAAGGTCACAACTTGGTATTATTTACGTCTGCCCAACACATTTCTGAGCGGAAACGCGTTCAGAAAGGTGACAGGGTCGTGACAATTATTTGAAAAAACGTACAATATATTGAAATACAAATAATACAAAAACGACCTAACATATTGAAAGAAACAAACACTACATTAAATCCATCTTCGTCCATATGGCTATCGTTTTAAAATGTTGCATGCCTGATCATCCAGTGGCCTTCATAAGTTGCACGTTTGTGTGCGGTACTCCGTCATCGCACCAGAAAACAAACCTGCTAGATCACTCGCCTTGTAGCGGCGAAGTGGAAGATTCGTTCGAGGAGGCGAAGCTAGCGACTAATCGACCAGAGAAAGAACACTTCCGCGTCGAAAGAAGCAGCCTAATGCTGCTGCCATTTCCCCAGTCTGGAGCACGAGGATTGAAGACGCTGAAATCAAGTGGGCGGGAGAGGAGAATCATATAAGGGGTGGAAAGTGATGGGAGTCCGGCCGTTGCGAGGAGGAGATACAAAGAAGGGAAGAGGCGCGGTTTGAACCTTTAGAAGCGAAGTATTTGCAGGGACAGCTGTAGTCGGCTCTTTTAAATATGATGTATCAAGTTTCGTATTAATGAGCGCTTGTAAGAATTTAGCATTGGTGAAATAACTTTGAAAATACGAAAAAAGTGAAACCTCGACAGATTTCAAAAATATTAAAGGAAATTTTGAAATGGTGTAAACGTTGAAACTTGATGCTGAAACGAAAGGAAGGGTAAGATGGAAGGGTGGACAGAGACTGGATTGAAGCAGAGGGGAAGGATTTCAACTGCAGAGGGTGAACTGAGGGTTCACTGAGACTTCCCACTCGCAGTGAGGGGGGGAGTACAGGATTAGGACAGCACGAAGAGACACATTGGGAAATAGGAACATCTGATGGCGGACTAGTGCTAATATCTCCCAGGGCAATCGAGTCTGCTCCTACTTTTATGAAATAAACATTACATAGGATCTAATTCTAAACCATGATGCACGATGAGAAAGAGTTTTGCTAGAATCGAAATTAAAAGATTGTCCCAAGTCTTTGCGTAGAGCGCTTCCGAAAACACGCAGGGTCGGCCGCACGTCTTCCTCTAGGGGGCGTGTGCAGGCAGCCGTGGGGTGGGTCGTCGACTCGCTGCCTGCTCACGTCTCGGCAGGCGATCACCCGCCGGCCCCAGGGACCGCGAGAAGGAGAAGGAATGGGGGGAGGAGCAGAGAGGGGGGGACCGAAATAGCGCTGCGCAGGGACACGCGCGCCCGGCGGCGGTGCGGCGGTGTTGGCGTTGGAGCGTGTTTATCGGCCAGCGACGTGCCACATGTGCTCCGGTTTCTCGGGCTTCTTCCGGGCTGGAGCGCCCCGCCCCGCCCCGCCCCGGCCCCGCCCTCCGCGGCGGAGCCAATGCCTGCTCGCCCATCCCGCGCCCCGGCCTCCACTCTCGCCCGCTTTTTCGTCTCAGCCACCTGCGGTCTCCAAACCTCCCCGTCTGTTGCTCCACCGCTGCCACGCGTCGGCCAATCCCCGTGCTTTCGCCCGGTCTTTGTTTCCTTTCCGTCCTGCGCTCTCCCCGCTTTCCGCCTATCTCTTTGCCCCTCTGGTGTCTCAATATTTCAGCATCGTGCGCATCTCTCCCCTTCCAATACTTCTCTTCTCATTCTTCTATCGCTCCATCCTTCGTTCTTCCTTCCCCCTTCCCTCCCTCTCCCTCTCCCACTCTCTCTCTCTCTCTCTCTCTCTCTCTCTCTCTCTCTTCCGCTGCTCCACTCTCCCATTCCCTCACTCTCCGTACTGACCTGTCTCGTTTTATCTCAAATGCTCCATCCCCATTCCTCCTATCACCCTACTCTCAGACCCTCTGGACCTGATGTTTCTCCAGGCTCCTTTCTCAGAATCCAAATCCCCCCCCCCCGCCCTCACCGCCGGCTCCGTTCCCGCCTCCCCCTCTTCGCCTCGGCTTGCGCCATGTCTACAAACACGCGGACGAGTTGCTCCCACGGAGCTGTAGCGACTGCGTCAGCCGCGCCAGTTTTTGCTCTTGCTTGCGAATCTTTGTGGTGTGTGACAATCTGTTCTCGTGCGATGAACTGTACGAGAATGTTAACGTGGGGAGCGTTTTGAATTTATGAAGCGAAAGGAAAATAAACATGCAAAGGTAAGGCCAGGTACGTGATATATAATATTAATTTGCGGAAAACTGGCAGGTATTTTAGGCGTCAGGAAGTGCATTAAAATCACGTTTTCTTTCATATTTTATTCAAAGCATTTTCAGAAAGATGCGTCTTGTGATGGATATAAACCATTCATCGATGTAACAGTATTTTCTGTCAATTTTTGTAATTCCTTATTCCTTGAAGACTACCTGCCTCATACGGTTTTATATTATGAAATTTCTATGTGATTGGCAGAATAATTAATCCATCTTACATTTTGAATATTCTTGATGAGTTCAACGTTGTGCCTTGAATCAAATACTGAACTCAAGTTCCTATTTGTTGTTTTTTTTTCAATGTATCGTTTCATAAGTGAAGAATCGCCTTCGTGCTATTCTTTCATCGTATCGTAGATCACATTTTTCCAATGGAAAGGAAGACAGGTGCCCGCACGTGCAATAGACATCTATCGATCTTTGTCAAAATCCATTATTACCCAGACGTTGCTACTGCGCCTCCAGGATCAGAGGCATCCGTTTGAAGCGAAAACACTTCACTCCGCCCCTCCCCTTCCCACATCCACCTGACCTTCCGCGCGCTCATGAAGCACCAACTGCGACATCATCGTCGACAGACAGGAGGCACGTGGTGGTCAGCCGCCGCCGCCGCCACCACCCCCACCACCGCCACCACCGCCACCACCGCCACTGCCACCACCACCACCGCCGCCACCACTACCACCACCGACACCACCACCCGCCGCCGCCGCCACCGCCGCCGCCACCGCCGCCACCGCCGCCACCGCCGCCGCCACCACCACCGCCACCACCACCACCACCACCACCGCCAACACCACCACCACCACCACCACCACCGCCGCCGCCACCACCGCCACCGCCGCCACCGCCACCACCACCGCCACCACCACCACCGCCAACATAACACCACCACCACGCCACCACCCGCACCACCACCGCCGCCACCACCGCCACCACCACCACCGCCAACACCGCCACCGCCGCCAACACCGCCACCACCACCGCCAACACCGCCACCACCACCGCCAACACCACCGCCACCACCACCGCCAACACCACCGCCACCACCACCGCCAACACCGCCACCACCACCACCGCCGCCACCACCGCCAACGCCACCCGCCGCCGCCACCACCGCCAACGCCACCGCCGCCACCACCGCCAACGCCACCGCCGCCACCACCGCCAACGCCACCGCCGCCACCACCACCACCACTACCACCACCACCACCGTTACCACCTACTGTTTTACCCTTCGCAATCTCTGCCCCCACCACCCACACACCCTACCCTCACTTCCGCTCCCACTATCCTACTCTGTTTACCGCCTCTTCTAGTACTTTCTCACCACCACCACCACCGCCACGACTCCTTACTCCCACCACCAACACCGGTACGCCGCTTTGTTCAGCTCCCCTCCACCTACGCCGCTACCACCGCCAGCTATCCCACAGCCGTCTGCCCCCACAATCACCATCCCGCGCTACTGATGCCTCCGCCGTCTCCTCCCTCGTTGCTAGGTACCCTAGCGTTTGTCTTCATCGCCGCCTCCCTCACCGTCGTCACTGGTGCAATAATTGGAGTTGATTAATCGGCGTGTCCACTCGAAGGCAACGAACCACCCCAAAGGACGTGTACTTATCATCATACATATAGCTAATTTCCCAAACCGTCTTGCCCGCGGCGCGGCGCCGGTCCGTGCCGCGCCGCGCCGCGGAAGCGCTGGCGCTGTCCGCGCCCGGAATAACAACAGCTGAGGCGGGGGCGGAGCAGCCGTTGCGCAATGCGCGACGCGCCGTCGGCGTTTCACGGCCGCCGCCGCCACTGCTCCCGCCCCCGCCGTGACGTCCGTGCCAGCGCAGCGCTGCCACCGCTGTCGCTCTGACCGCCTCCGCAGCTTGATGGGCAAAAACGCGCAGGTATAATCCCTTTAGAAAACAATTGGCGTTACGATCGGCTTGTCGATGTTCATGCGCACACACGGGATGCTCGTAATGTTTTTGCAGTTGTTCGTTTTGTATAGTATCTTCAGCATATCATTGTCAATTGGCTTTAATTGATTTTGAGTTCTGTTTCTCCAAATTTGAGTGGTGTGACAACATGTGAGAATTTTTTATTGTGGTCGGTGTCTGGGAGTGAGTGGTTTATTTATATATAAATAGAATTGAATGTGCGTATGTCTGTCGCGTAAAGACGCCAAAACTACTCGACGGATTTCGCTGAAATTTTCACATTTTGTACTTATTAGTTTGGAGAGTATTTAAAGACAGGTTTAAATTAAATCGGGGGGCGTTAAATGTGGTGGCGATAGTTTTACGAAGTGAATCGACGAGGTGGACGCTGCGCCGTACCCAAAGGATTTTGCTTGAAGTGCGATCTACGGATACATTTTTTAATTACACGCTTCGCTTCGGCTCATAATTTCGAATAACATCGATGTTGCATACTACGTAAAAATTTGCAAGACTGGGCCAAATACTGGCGAGGCACTACATTATTCAAATATTTGATTTTTAAAGTGTAGTGTAATATAGTAAAGTGTTGTTAATCCATACTTAGTCTTCACTGAATACATTGATTTTTAACTTGGATTGTATATTTACACTTCGATTTTTCTATAGTGGCCAATGACATTAGGCCATTGTTACACCTCCTGTCTGATAAAATGAATCTTTTTAATTAATTCGCGAACGTCCTTTCCACCGGGACTCGTGGCCTCAGAAATATGCTTACCACTGTTAAAAATGTTTGTAAGTCAGAAGGTGTAACAATGACCTAATGTCATCGGCCGCTGTAGAAAAATCGAAGTATAATACACTGCAATAGTAAACATTCTGGGTCCGCTAACATTTTATAAATTATTTCATTTTTGTATACAAATCGAATGAAAAGTAGTTAGTGTAATTATGTAAGTATTGACTACAGAAGCCTATGTTTTTCAATAGTTTAACACAAAAAGCAGAATCCTTTCCCTACCGAAAACTGATAATCCAAGACTTAATGAAAAACCGAGTTATAGTTACTCGTAGAATCATTTTAACTTTCGTTACAATAAATCCACGTGTGATGTTTATTAAGAAACAGTAGGAAGTGAAGTTCTTCGATCAGAATTTAAATGTCCGCAATAACATCACATGATATGAAGAGCTATTATTTTCTTTTGTTATCTTCATAACTTCATCATAATAGTAATAAACTCAATTATCTGCGCGCACAGGAAAGGAAAAACAAGATTCGGAGAACATGTCACCTGACAAGCACATGTAAACCCCACTCTGAAGACGATGTCCTCAGGCAAGCTTCATTGCTGCTAATAAAAGAGCTGCGTTATAAACAAGGTTAAAATCAGATTTTTTATCAGATGGCGGCGATTTCAAAAGAATTCGTTGTTGGTTACGGTGTAATGAATTAGTTTTCGCACATCATTGTGGGCAATGTTCTAGCGGAATACTTCGTTATACTTCGAATGAATGACACACATCTTTAAACGCCTTAATTTATGTGAATGACTACGTGAAGAATATATATAAGTATTCCATAGAGGTTAATGAATTTCTTTTCAGCCATTGACTAACTCTGCTGTATTCAAAGCCATCATTGATGAATTGCATTTCGGAGAAGCACCATCACCTCAATTCGCGCGTTCGTTGAGCGGAGCGCCAGTTGTAAAACCGGCGCCGGGGAAAGGCTGCGAAGCGGGCGGCCGTCGGTGTTTGCTCTCGTGAGTCGTGCGACCCCTCCGCGAGCCCCGTGCGGCGCGACGGGGAGGCGGGCGCTGGGCGGCGAGCGGGCGTGAATGGGGCGAGGGCGACCGAGAACGGCGTCGAGGAGCGTCGGCAGACGCGTGTTTGCGCGCCTCTTAGCACTGCCGCCGCCTCCTCCTCCTCCTCCTCCTCCTCCTCCTCCTCCTCTTCTTCTTCCTCTTCCTCCTCCTTCTCCTCTTCCTCTTCCTGCCGGACCTCCGCTCGCGCCGACTTCCACTGCCGTGCGCAGGCCCGATGAAGGTCTTCCCTGGCCCTAAACGTGAGCGAAGTGTGCGTCTCTTCCTGCCCCTCCCAATAATGCTAAAACATTGGGCAAAAAAATATAAATGGAAATATAACTCGAGTCTAACAATATACAAATTTGTAATGATAAATACAATACAATATTTGCATTTGAAAATAATTTCGTTTACATTTTTGTTGGACAACTTTTTTTCAAAAATTTATTGAATACATTGTTTTTAATAATAGTTTTTCAAAAAGATATACCTGTTTTCTTTAATGTGAATTAAATTCACATTTTTACTTATCTTTAAGAAAATATTTAACTTTTATATAATGTATTTACGAACTAGAGCGCGCCAGGAAAGTATCTCCGCAGTGGCACCTTGCTGTGTGCAACAGACATTATATTGTAGTACGAGCTGCGGCTTGAAAACGTAAATTGTTTACTCAACAATCATTATAGATGCTAGAAGTCTTGTCCCCTTCACTTGTTTTCACAGTGATCTGGTTGCTACCAACATAAATGCAGTTTTTAATAGGAGGCCGTGATTTGGTTCACTGCAGAGAGACTTTCCTGGCGCACTGTAATATACATTTTTGTTGAAAAATATATTGGGGGGCCTTTTTTGTGATTTCAGAGCTCGTATTTTCATTTAAAAAGGTAAATGTGTGAATAAACTTGGAAAAAAGGTGATGAAAAGAAGCCCGTTTTCTTCCTAAACTTTACTTGCAGTTTTTAATTTTTTACTTTTTAATGTACGAGAATTCTGTACTGTTTATTGCTTGAACGTCGCTTGTAGCGTCCATTTTCTGATAAAATGAAATAAACCACAGATTTTCAACCCTTGTATAGTTTAGGGATTTTACAATTGCAATTTGAAAATGCAAATTTTTCGTTCAAGGATTTGTTGTTGCATGCGAGCGCAGTTAGGTGACGCAGTTCTTGTTATTAATTTTGTGCGACATTAATGATCTTTTTCTGCCCGGAAGCTCCTCGACCTTTGGACGAGTGCGTAATGGCGCCACGCGGCTTCGCCTATCGCCTTGCCTATCGACACAGAGCACCTTTGCGTTGTGCTTGAGACTTCGCGATGCTGTGTGTTTTTTGCGTGACATACATTCTGCTAGAACGGGCTCCGCTATTTTTACTTTCTCTGTTCGAAGAGCGGCTCAATAGCTGCAGGGCGGTCATCGGACAGTCAGCGAAAAGTACTGGTCGTAGTTTTGCTCCAGTCGGCTCATTCAGAACCGCTTTCAGATCTCTAGTGAACGTACACCTTACCGAATGATGGATAGGAACTATGATTCTTAGGTTGGTTGAGTGATACGTTGTAGATACTAAAATTGAAACGACGCTCATATGCTGCTGTTATGAGCTACTTTATAGGAAGGAATAGAAATACAGAATTCCCTTTAAACCATGAGACTTGTGGAATTATCACGGTTGCTGCTAAAATATTTTTAATGCACTGGGGATGTAATTTTGTCTGTTGTTGCTTCGGTGTTTATATTGCCGCGCTGTTTACCACCAGAGATCGAAGATCCCCGTTTGTCGTGTATGAACTGTTTGGTTTTACCTTAGCAGCACTATCCATTGTGTACCAAGAGCCCTGGCACCGCATTTTAAAAAGTAAGCAATTCATGATTCACATAACGTTGTTGGTATTGCTCCCTTCGAAGAACGAAACAAAAGGTGTAAGTCAGTCAACTCTTGTTGTTGCACTGAAGAAACGCCTCTCCTATTTACTCCTTTTTTGAACAGGTAATTAAACTAAATAAGTAGCGAAGCTATTGTTACAATATTTTCATTAATGTTAATAAAGTAATGTAATAGTCAAAAGGGCTTTGTTTTCTGAAGGAAATGGTGATGAAGTTGCGATAATGAAACATTTTCTCCCGGTTTGATATTGCTACTACGGCGCTGTCATTTTAATTACTACGGTTCTTTGAAAGGTTATAATGATTTTCTCAAAATTACCAGACTGCCAGCTCTTGTAAACACCGTTGAACTGTGGTCTACTTGGACGAAAGTTCTGCAAACACGTCAAGAAGCGAAATTTATAGAATGATGAGCTCTTTAGGAGAGGGTGTTCTTTCATGTATGCCGTAGGAAACGATGCTTCTGGTGTGTTTGGCCCCCGTATATGTAGAGAAAGCAAGAGTTCGCACTGAAGTGGTTCGAGTATTCGCGACCAGTGAGTCTACCTGGTGTCTCCCTGGTTTTCCGAGTTTGCTTTTGACTTCCTCGTCTTTCTAAATAGGAGCGTTGTGCTGCGTCATTGTCTAAATGTCTCTTCGTGACTGAAGATCCTACTCCTCGTTTCAGCTTCTCTACGTTGCTCTTGCCATTGCTTTTGCCCCTTTTGAAAATTAACTCGTAGTGTAGGAAACACAATTATCGAAAACTGTACCTTTCTGAGACCTGATGTATTCGTCTTCTAGATTTAGAAGTTTAATATGTGGTACTTCATAGTATTATTTCAACTCCATTGAGATACTTCATGGTATATTCCCAACCCCTTAAAATTGTGAATTTGTTTCTTGGGCAAACTGGCAGTTGACGAGAAGGAAAGACATGCTGCCCCTAAGGGGAAATTAGGAAATGACCAAACCAGGAGTACTAAAAAAGCCTGTTACGTCACAGCCTGTTAATTTTTATACCGCAAATCAATTAAATTAATGACTTATGGTAAAAGATTTCTTACTTAATATTAAAAAAATATTAACCAGAACGAAAGTAAAGCAATTTTAATGTTACTCTGAAGTGATCAAAGAGTGGTGACACCACGAGCTGCTAGTATCTGACTCTAGCAAATTTCATATTATATATCTTTCCGTGTGCTGCGATGAAATAGCATGTTTAGCAAAAGGTAGCAAGTAGCTTTGAAGTTATTATTTTTTTGGGAAAGGCGAGCAGAAGGTGTGGGGGTGGACTCGTACCGCTGCGTTGGCGGCAGGGCGCGAGGAGATGGACAAGCGCCCATCGATTTCGAGTGGCCACAGGTTGAGCCATTCGCAGTAATTGCTTCGGCGGCGGGCTTTTCGCCGCGCTTTGAGGGCCACCCAAAGGCCGTCCGCGCCGGAGACAGCGGTTCATTATGCTAAAACGCCGTTACGTCCACTGCAGGGGGCGCCCCTCACTGGGACGTCTAGTGTGTTCGAAGATTGGTTAATCAGCCACAGTGCTGCTCCTATTCTAATGATTTGTCTTTCTAAATGAGCCATGCTGAGTAGTAGCAGAATATCCAGTAGTCCTGAGGCCACAGACGTCTCATATGTTTTAAGGACAATTGGTTATTGATTTTTTTAATTTTAAATGTTAGAAAATCTAATATTTCATTTATTTATTTCTCCTTTGTGGTAATTCACAAGCACTGTAGGTACGCCTGTTTAAGGTAAAAGGAGCTTAGGACTCTTCTAAGTATGCCTTTTCCGGCATTTGACTTCCCATTGAGGAGATCTTGCTATTTCGAAAGTGGGGAGAAGGCTGTGTGGCAAGCACCATGCTTCATGAGCATATTTACCCAATATACATTGACAATCAAGCTATAAATATTGACTCCCCTTTTGAAAGGAGGCTAAGTGGACCTCAGCTTTGCTCTAAATAGAAAATGACCGGATAAAAATCACGACAAACTGAACTTCGAATTGACATCCCAAGTTAACAAATATGTGGCCTAACACTAGACTTCAGCGACTCATGTTTAAATAATGGGAAGTTGAAATTAAGTATAAAACTTGTTTTTTTTTGTTGTTGTTTTTTTTTGTTATTATTTATGTTAGAAAGCCATTTTAAAATGCAAACAGAATGAATGCGATGTTTTCGTAGTTTTAGAGCTTCGTATGTTCGTAAGTGAAAAAATCGTTAGTTTTAAAACTGTAAAACATTTGATTTGTAAATTATAATCTTGGCAATAGTTGCACGCCTCTATGGAAGCAGATAATGGTGACATTTATGACCGGATCGAAATTAATTGCGAACTTTCAAATACAGTATCCTCCCATCAATCGCAGGTTTTGCGATCGTATCGAATATACTACTACTAACGATCTCTATTACAGCATTAATGTTCTTATTGACTGGATTTCTGTTTTGCTGACGTGGATCGTAAGTACTACCGCCGGTACGAATTCTTGTCCCAAATACTTGCTATAAATAGTCGTGCATCTAGCACAAGCCTAGTCAGCCTTTTTTGAAAATTTGCTTGATTAGACTGCTTCTTACTGTACACTTTGTTCATCGCTAATAATGAAAATTTTCAGCAAATAGTAACACAATTTTCAAAAAGTGCGACTATCTAACTCAGTGTGAACTTAAAAGATTCACAGAGCATCGTGGCGTTTAAGTCTTACAAAATAAATTTCTTGTTATGAATAATAAAACAGGGTCCGTATTATCTGAATCGTACTGAATGAAGATGCATCACTGTAAACGACAACCTTAATAGCATGCCATTCTTACCCTAACCAAAAAGTGCAATTTCACATTATTCATGTTGAAACATGGAAAAGACGTGACTTCGAAATTTCAAATTTTCCTTAATTGTATTCAATAATATTCTGGCGCATAACAAAGTATGCTTGCAATACGCTTTTGAAATGATTTTACTGTACCATTATAACATACCTTATTTTTGTCCTAACTTTTGATTTTAATTTTAAATGTGCCATGCTAAATTTACTCGTGTATATACGTTGATCGTTTCTTACACATTCGATAAAAACATACGTGCGTATGCTTTCTCCATTTTAATTGTCATGCAGTAATGTAAGAAGGAAACGAAATAGAAACAAGGGTCAGCGCCAGCCTTTACGTCACAGAGTACCACTTAAAATTTACAGAGATTCTGGCGTTCCACCCGCCTGAAATAGCAGTATCGGATTTTCTTTTCAAATAAAACACAAATAGGGATATCAGGTCTTTAAAGTTTCTAGCATGGGCAATTCCAGAGCCGTAAAAGAAGTTTTTGCAAAAGAAGTGTGCATTCTTGAACTACAACATTAAATATCGCATATGAATTAAGACATCTGGAATCAGTGGAAATTCATCTATAAATTCATGTATAAGTTCAGACCTGTGCAGTCTAAGTTGCGTTCGTTCATGATCACTAGTTTTCATTATTCACTTTATCTATAAGCTATTTGAGAAAGAGTTTTTCTGCGTACTAGCCCTCGCACCTCCTGTATTGCGTTTGCGTACATCTACCATTTGAGCATACCATTTGAGAACCCCCTGCTCTAATTATTGTATAAAAACATCCTGGTGAACTTACGTAATGTGTTCGTGTATTGTATGTATACAAGTTGAAAGGTCATACCTCGACACCTTTTACAAGAACGGGAACAGCACAATACGTAGTATCCAGTAACTGTAGTCTTCCTAGATAATTCTTTTCAAAATTACGTAATGTTTCCTCTCCCTATCCTTTTCTCAATCTTGAAGGCTATTTTAATTTTTATTCCAGCTGGGTCAGTGACATTTTCTGTAATCTCTCATTATTGGTCACTAGATATTTGAGACGTAAGTCGAAAATTGTATCATAATTTCTGTTTATTTACTTTCTAGATATTCATTTATATATCTAATCTTAAGCATCCATTCTCATAGGAAAGGGGGGAAAATGTACTGGGCTTTGGGCTTTGACCCAATACGATGTTTCACCCCTGCTCGACTTTTCCATCTAATATTTTGGCCATGGAGTGTTTTGTTATTGAGCCGGCTACTAGTAGAGAGTGTACCTTCTCGACGCTTCTCGCCGAAGTCACGAATCATCCCGTTGGCATGTTCATCTTCCACGGATTATGTCACGGAATTGATTGGCGATTCCGGTCGTGTGAACTGCTACGGTCATTACTTCCGTAATTGTAGTGCATGTATTTTCTCGGGAGGTGGTGGTGATCTTCCCCCTACATATCGTCTAGCGGGTTTTTCCCCAAACCGGTATTTCCCACCAGCGGGATACCGCTCCAGCCGGGACAAGCTCTAAACTCCAGATTGGTCATATGGGGTATTGTAGTGCGTGCAAGTGTGTGTGTGTGTGTGTGTGTGTGTGTGTGTGTGTGTATGTATAAGGGGGTGAGGATATGACAAGGAAGAGGAAGGAAAGATAGCGCGCAGTCGGTGGCCTTTTCGTTAGGGTACTGTTCCGGCATTCGCCTGGGGTTGGTTGCAGAAATCGCGGAAATCTACCAATCAGAGCAGCCGAACGTTAGAATTCTCCTCCAGATAGCATCTAAATTCGACCTAGGTATGTAGTTGGTGTTGAATATATTGCCACAGTCGGGATTCAAACACTAGGACCTTTTGATCATTGGCACATCAGTTGATGCCCTGAGCCACCTACGTTGATTTGGGTCGCGGAAGGCTGCGCATCAGGCTGGCCGCATAGCAGGACTCGATAATCTGTTGTTGTGTAGCGCACACGGACACTCTTCAGGTGTCGTGGATAACTGCTTCGTATCGGAGAAAGCATAAATAATTAACCAAAATAATTATAATTAATATTTCCTCTGGAAATGAAAAAAATAACGAAACAATAAAATCATGTTTCAGTTGGCCAGCGTTGGAGTTGAGCCAATAACGACATTTTTTTCTACAGCCGCCGTAGGGGAGAGAATTAGGGCAGCGGCGGCGGGCGATACGGGCCATCTAAGCCGCGGCGCGGGGGCGGGGCCGGGCGGGCGGGCGACCTTGGCGCTCGCGTCGATATCGCTGCGGCCGCAGCGGGCGGGTGAGCGCGTGGGCCGACCCAAGGGCGCTCCGCCCCGCCCCGCCCCACCCACCCTGCCGTCTCGCTCCCCCCTCCCCCTCGTGGGTGCGTGCCGTGTAATTGTTTGCACCGCCCCCGTCGCGCCTGCTGCCTGTTGCCTGCCTGCCTGCCCGCCCTGCCAGTCCTTTTACGCCAACGCAAAGTGGACATCCCAGATGGATTCCTGATGAATCGAATTTTCATCGCTCATGCGAACAATGGATTATTCAATCGATTCATGTTAAGGGAGAATCGATTAGACTTCAAAACTAATACCGGTGAACACAATAGTTCTGTAGGAGGAAACTTTGTAGTAAGGTTAGGAACGGAGAATTCGAATATGTATCAAAACTACGAAAGTATGTGAACAATAATGAATGTTTAATTGTTTTAGGCGTATTAGATTTCACAATTTTTAATCTGGATATAGATATTCTCTTGATAACAACTTTGAGAAGTTTGTGCGCGCGTGATAAAATTTTGCGTAAATGTCATTTAACGGTTTTATTTAAACCATTCTTGGAGTTAAGATTTTTTTAAAAACGAATGATCACCAAAAATCGAGTTATGTAAGGCAACTGCGACACTGAGCAAAGGACCTTTCCGCTGAGACGTCTGGAGAACTATCCAGAGGAGGAAATCAGTCTTCAAGGAAAAATGCCTACTTTCAATGTTTGGTTGTTTTTTTTTTTACTGAAAGCTGGGAATAACGCAAAAACTAATTGTAAAACAATATGTCGTTCATTTTCCTTGTTATTGACTAACCTTTTAACCTTATTTTGGTAAACGAAGGTCACCAATTTAAACGCTGGTAAGTGTGCTTTCTTAAATCGTTTATAAGTTGTTGTTTTTTTTGTACAAGCCACGCGTTTAACAAATTTCACACCACACGACCTGAATTCGCTGTTTTGTGGGTGAAAATCACAAATGTTCTGGAATTTTTATATCGGTTAAGTACCCTCAATGCTGGTAATGTTGTAAGGCACTGTTCTAAATAAAAAAAAGGAATAAGTTGAACTGTTTGCTCACAGATCTGACTTATTCGCTTACAGATTATAACGGTGTTTAAAAAATTATGAAAACTTCAATGTTTTGAGGTACGATTGTTTTTCCTGTTATACTGAACACTCAAATGAATGCTTAATATCATGATTATATCTCGTTTCCAAGATAACTGTACTTATTTGATATAAGTTACAATAAAATATGATCCATTTATTTAAAAACGTTATTACACAATGTGTCACCGTAATGACGTATGCTTTTGTTATCTGCATAAATTATAGTTGCACGACTTCCTGCAGTAATTGACTAGAATCGCAAGACTCCAGTTAGCTTTGTTCTTCTATTTATTATTGAAATATCGAAGTTCGTCGCTCGTGCCACCAAAGTTTTGAAGAAATCAGGTATGAATGGAGAAAAAAAATTGTTAGTAGCATACCGCACCTCCAAAATAGTATATCTGGAGGTTCGGGAACAGGAAGTCGTTCAACATTGGTCAGATCTAGTTGCAAAGACTATGTTAGCACATTTCAGAAGGTATTGTGATGTTTAAGTTCTTCCCAAATCATGAGGACTGCATACAAAGTCCTATTGACCAGACAGCTTTCAAAGTCATTGAGTTTGCACAAACACTACGAGAATACTGTTGATTATGTGGAGTCCAAACATTTTGCGGAAAACTTCGTAATTTAAAAAAGGGAATGTCTGTAATGTAAAAACTGGAGGTAAACTAGAAATTTCATTTTCGAACCCAAACGTCTCGAATTTATCAAAATGAGCAGCTTTTATTTCCATGACATATTGTGTGTTGAACGGCGATATCATTCTGATTCGATGGATGCAAGAGGTATTTTTACAAAAATCTGAAGCGTGATCCATTTTGTTTTCTTTCATGAATTTGCGCATCACACACGTTTCATTTGTTATGTACACAAGTGTGAAAATAATTAGGGATTAGAAGGCATGCACAAATAAAAATTAACTTCAATTTACAATTGTAAAGAATTAGAGTAGTAACACATCATGCCGGGAGCTTCTGATTCCGATAATTTGGTCATTCGATGATCGGAATGTGGATAGTGATGAAATCACAATGTAAGGTATTGAAAGAGACTCCCATGCCTCTACGTAGGCACCATGCAGTTAAATGTGTGACAATTCACTCATAGGAGATTCAAGTGCCTTCATATGTACCGATTAACACGGACAACGGTTTTGCAAAACCTTTAACTTATGGGCATGGCGTTATTTAATCTCTTAGGTCTCATTTATTCTTTTGTTTAGATAATTGTATTCTTATCGTGGTAGTTATGACGTGGTTTTGAAAAGAGCTGCCGTAAGGTGTTGCGATTCATTGCATCATAGATTGTGCGAAACATGGCTGATAGGCATGCCCCGGAGACTTCGCCTGGTAGATAACAACCGAACAACCGGTCGGTCGATAATCGTCGCGGGGCCCTTCCGATGAGCCGGCGCGAGTCGATCTCTTCCAGTGGCTGCGAGTGCTGGCTGGTGACGTGTCGGCGAACGGCCCCCGCGTGCCTCAGAGGAGTGCCCATGACGTGGCCCCTCCCCGAATCGATGGGGGGGGGGGGACCGCGCTGCAGCTGTTTCGAATTCCTCTGCAGTCACTTAGCTGCGGAAGAAACTCGCGGGGAATTTTTGTGTGAATGTTCCGTACCGCAGTGAGGTAGTGGACCTTTTAAGGCCTTCGGCTGAAAATCCTCGTCCAGACTAAAGGAAGAATCCTTTGAAATGGGGATTTTTTTTCGAAAATTTATTTTATTTCTTTGTGGGGATATAATAAAACTATATATCAGTGATGGAACTATTTAGAGAATGAGTACACATGGTCAGTGGTGCAGGTCAATTCAGTGAATTTGTAGATTTGAAAGTGAATAATTCAAAATGTATAATGCTGTTATGAACAGAATGTGTGATATAATATGTATGTAAAATAATATATACAATATTGTATACAATATAATACGTATATTGTAATATGTGATGTAATAGGGAATTACACGAAAGCACTTTTTTTTTTACTTTCGCTAAAACAGATACTATTGGGATCTTCCCAGTATTATCTTTTTCGTGGTAATGATAATAAGAAAGGAAAATTCGTAGGCACTCCTTGATCCTTTTGCATATTACTTGGGCGTCTGCCTGGAATAAAAGAGAAGTAACCTCAAAAGCGGTCTGTTCAGAAATCTCCATCGAACAGTTGTTTCATTTGACACGGCTATGAGGATGGGATCCAGTATTCACACCTGCTCATATACCACATTCAGAACCTTGCAGGCCACTTGTCTTGTTGCGAACAACGTAATCCTTCAAGCTAAGGGGCACGAAATGTTACGGGGCGCTAGTTTTATAGGATCCCCCCCCCCCAATGTCTTTCCAGTCTCAGAATAGATCTTCCGACAGTTCTCTTCCTGTTTCAGACCATTCACGTACGTCTGCAATAATGTTTTCATTATATTTGTTTCAGCAAAATTCATACTTTTTGTCTAAACCAGTGTAGATCGCTGCTAATAAACATATGCCTTGCACGTCTGTTCTTTGAAATTTAAATTCTGTCAACTAAATTCGTAACGAAACTTGTTAGGCATCCAGCCGATCTAACACTATACAATATTATTGTTTAAATAAATTCGTAATTCGAACATAAATATTTAAATCAATTTTTCCAAATAACGAAAACTCTAGGCCTGCCAGTGTTGGGCTGTCTCCAGGATTTCTTACAAACCCAATTCTAGACGATAAGTCTTTCGTTTATATGTTACGTGGCAACACTGGAGAGCTCCTTGAAAGCAGCCAATAGCAGTGCACCGAGTGTCATCGAAGGTTGACATTTGTAGCGTTCTGAATGGGTATTATACGACAGCGTTGTGAAAGCGTCAGCGATTAATCGGACGATCCCCGTCATTGATGTTTTTATATTTCAATTCTTCACGACTATGGAAAGCAAATATCAATTGCAGAGGTCAGGAATCGTATTTTGAGTTAAGAGGTTCAGACAAAAATGCACGAGGGTCGCGGGCATCAACTTCTGATAAATTCATTGAGAAACGAAGCGGAGATCGTTACTTTGAATTCGCATGGTTAATCGGTCGGGCAGCGTTTTTAACCGATGTGGCTGTGTGAATTCATGGTTCTCAGGAAAATAGGTTCATTATAAAACAGACGCTGTATCAAGGAAAGATCCCCGAAATATTGGCTAAGGCTATTCCGTGTTTTTAAAGAGGAAAAGCTGCTTTTCCTCATACAGTTGCGTCTAACCACATGCTCATTGCGACGTTCACTTCCTTGTGATGTCGGATCCGCAATTCACAATCGGCAACATTTCTTGTCAGTCGGTATGGACTGCAAAGTGATTTGTCAGAGTATAATGTTGTCTTAACAAGAAACATTTCCGAATGCCAGGTCAATACTGAAACTCGGCATATTCCGGTATAAAATACATTTCAGAAGGTCAGATCAGAAATTTATGGAGTGCAGTACCAGGTAGCATGTATTGTTTCGACCACAGCTCTCGCTAATGCTTTTGTTTGGTGTATTTCAAATTATTTCTTTGTTGACCCAGTTTTTATGTATCAACTTTGATACTACAACGATGAAAATAAAGTGGATATATTGAAAACTAGAAGTGTTAATTGTAACTAACATTTGGCATTTTTTTTAAAATTTCAAAATCACGAAGACATAGTACCGGCTTATCAATTCGTGTTTAAAATAAGACTATGTCAAGACGTTTGTCGGCGATGTACGGTTGTTTGTTTGGCTGTTGTTGTTTTCTAAGTTTAGATGTAGAAAATTGTTGCTATTACAGTACTCAAAGTGAGAGTATTAACTCAAAGTAACTAATAAGAAATTGGTTTAATTCACTTGCACCTTTTCTTACTTCACTTCATAATTATTTTTTATAAGAATATCCTGCTATAAGAAATCGAGGATGTTTAATTTTTAACATTGAATGATTCTGTACGAAGATTGAAATTTCTTGACCTCTTTAAAGATGCAGTCCATAGATAATCTCTAAGTACTTATTAATGTGTCATTCAGGAAGACAGTTTTCGTTTTCCAATACCTGAAAATTATTTAAGAATACCCAATTCAAACGGGCGAATGTGCCGAACCGCTTTTTTTTACTACTATAAATGTTTATTTAATTGACGAACACTCTCACATTGTAGTAGCACTCATATCAGCATATAATAAATGTTTGTTGTAAAAAATGTAAAAATTCGCTGTGTCGTTGTTGGCAATTTAACTCATAAATGAGTTTTTGAAAACCTATATTGAATTGGGATTCGACTCAAATGGGTTTTGCGATCGACTTCATTAGCATCCAGTTATAGCTCTGCGCTTGAATAACTTGCATTATTTTGCTTCGACAGTGCTGCACGTCGTTTAACTGAGGTGTGGTATTAATATGTACTAGTGCTCTGCATCAGCATAATTGCTGCCGAACAAAACCACTCAAAAAGGTCTTCCGAGCAGTAGAGTGCACACTCCTCAAGAATAAAATATAAAATAATATCTGTATCACTCTAATAAATTACTTTTACAGAAAATCTTCATATATACTGCAATTACATAGTGTGGAGGTGGTAATATAGAACTACTACATGCACAATAGTTCTTTACTCACCACAAATGTTTTAAAAATGTTGCTGTTTCATAAAGCTATATGTGAATAGCAAATATTTAATGACGTACGGCGTCTTCCGTGGAGCCTTGTTGTCCCATGACGTCAACTGTTACGCCCTGAGTATCAGAATTTAGTCGGTAAGCGTAGAATAAGAATAGATGCATAACACAAACAAACATTGAATTTTTCAGTCAGAAAATCTTTCAGTGAATCAAAACCGTGTAATTGTTGTTGAATCTTCTCCGAGTTCCTAGATATCAAACGAAATCAGGGACACCTCTCACATGACATTTTTTTAAATTCAAAATTCAAGTAGTATATGACTTAGTTTAGGGATCACAGAATTTTGAAAACGTGCACAGAATTCACTTCTCCCCATAGCACGTTATACACAGTTTTAACTTTTTTTTGACGTAAAATAAATAAATGACTGGAGTCGGCATTGTTGTCTTTTAATTTCTGCGCTCATTAGAAATTAGTCGAATAGATTAATAAAGTATACGTACAAGCATACTTACTAGTATACTTAAGGAAAAACTTGTTATTAGTACTTTTCTGTTAATCGATAGTTATATAATGAATACTAGCAAACCACCCGGTATTTTCCAGGCTTTCTTCATACCCAGTCCTTGTGAAAGAAGAAAGAGATCAATTTCATTTATAACCACGATGTTTAATACTATTATTTTTAATGTAATTGATTCACGTTTTAATTAAATACTATACTATTATTTTTAATGTAATTGATCGACGTTTTAATTAAGTACTATAATTGTATTTCATTTCATTTTAAAGTACTTTGTTATTATATTAAAATGTTTAATCTTAAGCACTACTACTGCCCTTGCGTATGTTTTAATTTACTGATGTTCTTCCACGCCTTATTCTAAATCCTGAGTGTACATTGGAGTTTCGCTCATACCTGTCCCTGGAATATCCCAAACAACAGAATAGCATATTCAATTGTCAAATCGTAGATGTCTGAGTGGAAACGTTTTTTTTATCTACAACAATCTCTCCTGAAGTGTATCTGGCTGTCCTTGGCACGTCGTGTCCGGTAAACTTGTAGGAAGAGTTTAGGCGGTAGCGAGTCGTCACGTCACTTCGCCAGTCCTTTCACTGCATATCACGTCGCGTATCGCTTCCCTCTCCCACTCGTGTGCGCTCTATTTTTAACCGCGATGCCCTCTCGAAGGCGCGGCGAAGGCGTATCTGCGGCCGTTGGCCTGCGGGTGAAAGTGGACGGAATGTGCAGGGCGCCCCCCAGCCGCCGCCGCCGCGTCCACCGCGATCCAGTTGCCACTTCTTCGAATCACTCGGCCCGTGGTGTAGCTGGGTGCAGGCCCAACAGGGTACTTTCTACCCCTCTCGTTGCATTCACGTTGCGAAGCAACACTTTCCTAAACAAACTTGCGCTTCGTAATTTAGGAGTAACCTCCAAGTCACGCTTCCTCTGTGCGAAAGAAAGGAGCCGGGTCGAAATCAGTCTCAAGCATCAAAAATCTTACTGACCTTACTACCACGAATTCTCTCTACTCCGAAAAATAATTGAACATCTTTGTGTCGAGATGCAGGTTATTTGGCATAGGTATATTCTTCCCCCTGATTACTAAGCTTTTGGCAATGAGGTAGAGAAGTTGGGGTGTGGGGAAAAGTGATCAGTTAAATAGATATCAGTCAAAAGCGATTGCGTGCGGTAGGGTGCTTAGTCTGTGAACTCCAAAGATGTACCTACCCGCCCCACTGTGGATTTGGATGTTTCACCATTGCTGTTTATAATGAGACGATTGGTTTTGAACATTGGTACATCAACGTCATAGTTTGTTATGCAATTACTCGTTAAAATGTTTAAATAAAGTTGGAATAATATTCCCGAAGTTTTTGCTGTGTATGTGCAAGATGTCGCTCACATGAATGCTGGAATTAAAGATCGATCAAATTACTGAGGCACAAGAATTCAAATACAGTGTTACACTTCAATTATTCCTTAATGTGTCAACTCCACTCATTACATTGTTTTGAAGAAAAAGTTGAAACGATGTATTTATCAATGTGCGGCATTTATTTTATCAAAAGTAATGAAACAGTAAACATGGCGGCAGACCAACGGCATAAAGGCATACCAACTGCATAAAGGCATACCATTCGTTTATAATATGCCTCGTCATTTATGTTATTTATATTAAGATTGTGCGTGTGTTGAGTGTTTATGTGATTGAGTGAAAAGAAAGTGCAGTCAAGTTGAGAAAGTAGAGTGAAAATTAATAACTTTGGGGTCCAACCCACTCGGTTCGAAGGTAAAGATTAAGGTCCATTGCAGAAGATAATTCCATTTACGAAGGAGTGAAAACCAGGGATACTAAATGAGGAAGGGTTCGGGAATGCTTTTCCATGTAATAGAAGTGTATGATATTGCTAAACGATTCGTCATGGTTCATGGAGCGTAACTCTGTAAATGGCTCATGCTGGAATTTCTACGCAAGTGAAAGATGATATTGCCCCACATCCTAATGCCGAAGTAATGATACAGGGAATATATATATATATATATATATATATATATATATATATATATATATATATACATACATATACATACACATACACACTCTTTTTCAAGACAAGATACACAAGTGAAGTATGAATCGAACAATTTTTAATGAAATCAGGTATTTGGTTAACTATCTTTAAATTAGCCGACGTGGATGGCCGAGGTGGCTAAGTGTGTACCGATTCAGCGCTTCCGTCCGAAGGGTCGCGGGTTCGAATCTCGCCTTGGCCATAGTTGTTTGTTCCTTGTCTCTAGTATGTTGCCGCGGAGGGCCTCGCTTTCCGCTGATCCCAGATCAGAGGAGCCCGCAAGTTGGTCCGTAGCATATGGTCGAATATGCGGCCCATCGGGACGTAAAGGGTAACCAGCTGGATAAAAGCCCTAGAAAAAAATCTTTAAATCAATTGTGAAGACCGATGAAAGAAAACAGCACAGTGGCAACGAGAATGGCATTGCGTTTTTGAATTGGCACATGATTTTTGTAAAGATAATGACATATCGTTTCAGAAAAAAAAGTTGACCAAACATTATGTATCGTCAAAATTCTTTGAAAGAAACTGCACCATTTGTGTAGTATTCACTTGAAAGCGTTAAAGGGGTTCGTTGCTACTACTATGCACACTGTAAAGAAGTTCAACATGGGTTTGTTGTGTTCCGATCGCATCTTTGCCGACAATACACCGTGTTACATTTCCTCTCGTTCTGGACTGTCATGTAGAACGTAGTGTGCTAAGGAGCGTCTTCTGAGGCGGTTTAGGTCTTCACGGGTTGTCATGACTTCAAAGACGACGACGACGACGACGGCGACGGCGACGACGGCGCTTCTACCGGTGATTGTTTGCAAACGATATTGCGCTGAGGTAACTTCACCCACGCCCTGACCTTCTTAACGGGAAACATCCATTCTGGCTGTTCCAACCACATTTCACGCTGCGTAGCGATTGCATTACATTTTGTTTCAAATATATGTCGACAATGCAAATATGATTGGTCACCCCATATTTGTATTGTATTTTTGAAGAGTCGTTTGTTTGTAAACTTTGCTGAGGTTATGAGTACAATGTTCAATCGGTTCTGTATGTTTGACGGTGTAAATGCATCGTAAACAATCGAAGATATGAATGTTCATAAACTAAGGGCATTGTAGTGAGATAAAATAAAACAAAATGTCTCCGAGAAAGTATTCTTTTTGAAATAACATGAAACACGTGCAAAATAAAGCGAAAACATTACGAGCAGATCGTGAAAATACAATGGTTTACCGTGTGCTCTGTCATCTGTTTACTATCGTGTTCTAAACCTCAGTTTTAATCTTTCATTGTGGAAAGTAATGAATGGAAACAATGACCAGCTTCGTGGTTAAGTGGGACTTCTTATGTATGTGATATCATTCATTTTTAGGACTCTCGCCGGGAATACAAATTGAAGGCACATGTGAAACTTTCAGTTACAAAAAAATGACCAATCTCTGAGGAGACCAATCTCCGCAAAATTCTCCCTTAAACAAAACAGGTCGTACGGAGAAAAGGTTAAGTAGTGACTATAGTTGGTTGGTGCGGACCCTGTTGTTCTCGTGGTTACTAGCTTTGGATGACCTTGGCAAAGGAGCGTGGTGTGAGAAATCGTGTAAGGCGGGTCGTTCTAAAAAAAATGACGAAATTAATCAAGTAACGATAGCTCACCAGTAACCCTGTTGCCTCTGCAGCACCATTGTTCCAAAGCTCCTAGGGCTAATGTCTCAACGATGGCGGATTTCCGACACTAGCTCCGTAGCTAGGTCGAATACAACGACTGTCTGGAGGAGAATTCTAGAGACTGGCTGCTCGGATTGCTAGTTTCCCTTGGTTTCTCCGATCCACACCAGACAAATACCGCATCAGTTCCCTGTGAAACAGCCAGGGTCCGCGCGCGATCTTTCCTTCCTGTTCCGTGTCCCGACTCGTCTTTCCCAATACATACACGCACGTGTCCACACATTTATTACACTATTACACTTGTCGCGGTACCAGTCAGGAGCTTAGAGCTTGTTCCGGTCACTGAAGAACCCCATTGGTGCAGATTCCTGTAGAAGAACGCCTGCAAGTTGACCTGTAAGTCGGCGCTGGATCTCGCGTTTCATCTAGGTAGGAACAGTGCCACCTCCCGGCATGTAGCATGTGCTGCACTTACGGGACTAATGTCTTGTATCTGATGCACCCGGAATTAATATTCACTGGCTCGCTGTCGCCAAACACAGGTAAATATGAAGTGATTTATTCGCAGCAAATGGCGACGAAGCCGACCTGAATGCTCGAGGTGGCTAAGAGCGTGTACCGACTCAGCGTTTCGGTCTGAAGGGTCGCGGGTTCGACTCCCGCCTTGGACATGGTTGTTTGTCCCTTGTCTCCCATGTATGTGTTGTCGCGGAGGGTCTCGCGTTCTGCTTACCCCTTATCAGCGGAGCCCGCAAGTGTGTTGGTGTCTAGTGTATGGTCGAATATGCGTCCCGTCGGGAGGTAAAAGGGTAACCGGTTGTCGGCTGGAAAAAGTCCTTGGAAAAGAAAATCCCGATGAAACTACTCACTGCCTGTTTTCCGCCAACGAGAAGGGAATCCGCGTAGGACGGAGGTCACATGCCCATCGCGTGGGACGGCGGGGCACGGCGGGGCACGGCGGGGCACGGCACGGCGGGGCACGGCACGGCGGGGCACGGCGGGGCCAGCGCTAATTATGCGGTGGCAGTGGAGGTGGGCTGTGTTCGACCGGTCGCCGGGGGCGCGGATGGGGCCAAACCTCGCAGCGACGCGCTCGCCCTTCAGCAACAGGTGGAGGCGGTGGTAGATACAGTCTGAAGCCGCCGTGGAAGAGAATGCACAACCAGGCGACTGCGTGTATTACAATCATCTTGGCGCCTCGGAACTGGGTTAGTTTAGTTTTTACATTTTTTTTTTCGAAATGTTTTATGAATATTGGATAAGGCTGATTAAGCTGTTTGGCGACTTAGCGCTTTCTGGAATTCTTTTCTATGAATGTAAACATTTTCCACTCAATACAAAGTGTGTGGGAAACTTTTGAATATTACATTTTGGTTCGTATTCGAAAAAAAAAAAGATTTCAGAAATAGATAAAGTGAAGTTATTTATGTAGTATCTATATTATGTTGTAATAAGAAATTCCTGCAATTTCCACTTCTTTATGTAACTTCGTATGTTCGTCGTTTATGAAACTCGAATTGGAATGAAATATTTCTGTATCGAATTGAAAATTCCCAACGGTGCAATATAGTTCAATTTGATGCAGGCTGCTAAGATGCTACGTGAAAAATATGATCAGAAAAGAAGTATATGGTTAAAATATGTACGTGTATGTCACGCTTCAAATGTTTATGCACCGCCAATAATTTTTTTATATATCGTGCATTCCTCGATACAAAAAAGTTTGAAACATGTAGTTTAACTAGTATATATCTGATTTTGAGGAGAATCACTGGAAAAATATTTTTTTGAGAACACATTTTAGTAATACTTTTTTGTACTTTTGGTAGGAATATAGGTAATCGATCATCATCATCAATAGACATAGGTGTCGAAGACATAGGTGTCGCAACATTTCCCATAAAATTATGATTTATCTACGTGTTTTGTTTTGTCCACTTGAAGTCATCTTTTGTAGTGGTAACTATGCATATCAAGGAAAAATCTCTTAAGGTTCAAAGTTGTATACATTTGACGAGTATTCTACGCTTCAACTGATCATTGTGATGTAAAGCACTGGCCTTCTAGCTTTTGTTTCGGAGAGCCTTTTGAGTGCATTATTTCTTGCATTATCTCTCGCCTCCTTTTGTTATGCACTCGCATTACAAATGTGCCGATTTGCATGTGAAATCTGAGAAGAGGTTTCTCAAAGTCTTAACATGGTGTTATTTCAGTTAATGTTTTAGTACCTACTACTGATTTTGTTTTCCTGTTTTTTGTCAAGGTTCTTGAAACTCAATTGCTTGTTGTAGTACAGAAATTGCTAGTGCAAAGTACAGAACAGTCAGGAAGCAGTTGCTAAGTTCGACATAAAATTTAATTTTAGTAACTATTGTAATATTATGTAAAGATATTTGTTTTAGGACAAAAACTGAATAGATTAACATACGTTCCATATCCCGACAGGAATGTGGAAGCGCTCTTGCTCATTTTTAATGGATCTTATAATATTGTAAAATACATTTCGCCGTATATTACACACTGCACGTGTCGAAAATGCTCAAGGGATCGTTAAAAATTCAATTCGTAATTCCTGACGCAGTTCTCTTTGGTCTCGAGCCAGCTCATTTTTCGTTCCAGACCTTTCATGCCAGCCATGCTGACGTGCGACTTTTCGTTTGGCATTGCAAAATAGGCGTGTGAATTGGACGCATAATGCTAGAATTAAGTGCCATATCTGAGATGTTTTGTGGGTCATTGCAGTTTGTGTTATCATATCTGATTCATTACGATTTTACCTTATCAGTCACAGCACCAGGAAGCGGTAGGTAGTGCGACGTACTAAATTTCATAAGACAGAACTTCAAAACGATTGAGTCACTTGTCATTTGCGAACAATCGAATTGTAATGATGTTCGTTACTGTTCAAGAGATTTAATATGCGAATATTTTATTCGATGAAAACATGATTTTGTGACATGATTTTTGTTTGTTTTGTGGGAGCTTTGTAGGTAGGTTGCCCTTCGATTTATTCTTACAGTAAGCAATTCATTTATAGGTTGTCTTAAGATTCATTTCTATTTACATTTTGACATTTTTTGTAAATATCTAGTTTATGTAAAAGAAGCAATCACATACTAACATTCTAACTCACCAAGTGAAAAAAATAAGTTTCCTTTCTTCGCTAATTTGAATGAAAAGATGTGGATATTCTTAATGGATGAGTATCTGAAATGCTGGAAAACTTGGATAACAAACAAATGCAAAATGCAATTCTGGCGTGTTTGCTACTTTTAACGTTTCAGCGCCCTGTCACCTTATGAGCACGGGGCGTTGTTCTTGCCGCAAAGCGTGGCTACGTCAAGGAAGTGCAGGCGAATGCGGGCGCATGCTGGCGAACGAGTTTGAGTTTCCCTTCGAAGCGTGAAGCCCGTGTCTCCGGGAGATTGCAGCGGTTCCGTTCGCATTGCACAACTGACGGAATTTCTCTATTCTCTGAGAAGAAAGATGGCGCAATTCACGAATCCACAGATAACGTGAATGTGGACTGTTTATATTGAGCGATTGATTAAGAAATGGGTGGAGCTTGAGAATTAATGCAGCGAGTGACATTTTTAGTGCAAATTGTCTGATTGGCTGTCATGACTGACGAAAAGAGTAATTAATGTTCACTGGGAAGGAATAATCCAATTATTAGGTCTGTTCATTAAATAAGAAATGACGGCGGATTGTAAATACCGATTTCAGGTGCAGGTGACCGACCATTGGGTTTCGCCACCTTTACGTTAAAGTCACGATTGGTCGAGAATGTAACTTAAGTCTTTATGTCAAACCTTCGGGTTTCTTAAAATCATGTTATTTTCACAATTTGGAAACTGTATTTAGAACTAGCCTCAATCCCAGATTTAGTTGAATGATGAAGTCAAACGCTCAACCTTTAGGAGGAGAAAGGGAACGGAGTGATGATGGATTGCGCGGAGCTCGCGATTGCTGGGATACTCGAAATTCATGGGAGGAAGTCACGGAAACGTCCAATATAGAATTCTCATCCAAACCTCCACCGAATTTTCGAAAATCGCAGTCACCAGGACGTCCATCCAGTACATCACGAGTGTACCGAAAACGCCAAATTCGTGGTGTTGAAATGCATCGAGAACGTTTCGGAATGCCGATGTGTAGTAGTGATGAGACATCGATGACAGAACATCAGTGTTAACAAACATCGTTGTTCTAAATAAATACATCGATGTTAAAATCGATCGACGAAAAACCGTCGGTGTTTTTGATCATCGATGTTTTAAAGCTGAAAAAGTAAACCTTAGTATTAGATTTGTGCGCAACAAAATTGAATTTGACAGTGGCCTCGTTTATTGATTTAGAGTTTAATGTTTAACTGAAACCCAAGTTTAAAAAAGAATTATCACAGTGGATAAGGCTGAGCCTGAGAACCTGAGCGCCCTTTTACAAAATTGTCAGTATGGAAATTTTTCGGTCACAAATAAGACATCTGAAACGTAACGCGTCTAAATCATCCATGTGATAAAACATCGGCTTTAAAACATGGATGTGTATAAAAATATGGATGTTTTCGAAAACATCGGTGTGGCATACAATAATGTGTAGCTGTTATGAAAGCAATTACTTAACACATAGGAAACGAAGCGCGGGGTTATCTCGCGGCCTGTCGGGAGCGCTATTCTTGGCGGCTGTGGCCGTGGGTGTGACGGTGGCATGCCAGGCGCTTCTGGGGGGGGGGGGCGAAGGCGGTGTCAGGAGTGACACGAACTGCACCACCCCTACGGCGACCAAGCCTTGGGGTGTCCGTTATTGCAGAGAAGTTTTATTTTTATTCTGGTTGGACTTTTAAACTGGATTCATGCATTTGAAATTTCAGCCCGACAATGGCACGGGCTTTAGCGGTGAACAAGGTAGAGCTTTCGATAAATATATTTCATTCAACAGTTTCATGAAAATGGCAAGATAGTCTAATTTATCAAGATACTGATATTCCGCTTTGTGCTGATAACTCAAATCGCAATCTTATCAGACCGTTCAAATTGTGTGCGCGCTCCCACATCAGTCACACACATTCATAGTCTTTCGTAAGTATTTTTCCATAATTTGTTTTCTCCAATAAAAACAAGTTGACAGTTAATCAGCTGGGTAGTGGTTACCCGGTCGGAAGCTTCAATTCTTCAATTTGAAGCTCCCGATTGGATAATCGATAAACAACTCGAGAGTTGTTTCAGATGATAATATTAATGATTAATGTTTAACTTCCCTTTACGAAGTATAAATTTTGCGACCCGATAATATTTTGGGGGTGACCTTCCTACTTCTCACTCTCGCGGCACCTGGCATCTCCTTTAGCCTGTGCTCCAAAACCAGTAGTACAACTTGGAGGTAGCTCCGTTCGTGTGTAGGAGGAGAACATGCGGCAGTGAGAGGTTGCAGGTGGACACAGGGTGACTGTAGAGAGAATACGCGACTCATATAAATAATTGATTCCACTTTAATTATGCATACAGACATACATAAAACGCATACAAAGAAAAATAAGGCGTTATAAAGAACGCAACTCCTCCAAAAGGTCTCGTGGTGCAATGGCTAACGCAACTGCTTTCCACTGTTGGACCCCAGTGCGATAACTGGTCAATCCATGTGAAAGTTTTGTGGGTAAGTAAGTATATGTATGTATTTGGAATTTTAGGGTCGGATTAATCCGAGTTTTGCTAGCTAGTGGTGTTCCCAGGCCTGGGCACTGTTTTTATTTATCCACCGTTTGGGGTAAGAGAGAACGTGGCGCATTTCCACCACTCACGTATCGAACATACTTGGCCTGCCTGAGATTCTCTTTCATCACGTGGCTACAGAAACTGAGATGATTGTCGTGGAAAATGCAGATCTATTTTTGTCCCAACCCGGAATTGAATCCGGGATCACACTACGTAAAGCTAGTACGCTGACCATGAGCCACCTGAGGGGCGGAGTAAATAAATAATCAAATACATATTTCAAGAAATAACTCCAATAATAAAGAACCGAAAAGCCAGCCAGCCGGGCGGGCGGCCCAAGCTGTCGCTCTGCCAAAGTGTTCGTGGCGCGGAGGCCGGGGGGCGGGGCCGGGGCAGACGGCGTCACGCGCGTTCGCCCACGCCGCCGCTCGCCCTCGCCCCTGTGACGCACGCACGCACGCACGCACGCGCGCGCACTTGCGCCGCGTCGGCCGACCAGCTCCCGTCCCGGGCCCAAGTTATGCATTAGCGCGAACCGGATTAGATGTCCACACGCTATCGCACCAAGCACCCGGCTCTGGAAGTTGTCGGTTTGATGTTGTCATTACAATCGCTGCTCTTGGGTCTAAGTGATGTCTCTGGACGATGGGAGTCCGTTCCGGTGCCATGAGGAAGGATGACGATTCGCGTGACAGCACTGCTAATTTAAATGCGGGAGTTGTTTCTTCATTGGATGTCACTGTTTGCATTTCCATGATGTACTTTGTAGAAGAATTATAAATTATACTGATATGAGAAAGAAATTTATGATGAAATTGGCTTGTCAAAACCGGAGAGAGTCTCAGTGATGTGAAAAATACATATTGTTAATATATCTTTGCCAATACAAGAAATTAGCCTCTACATTCATTATCTAGAAATTCCTGAGAAGGATCTGGATGTATTATGGTGGGCGGAACCTGTATGTGTATTTCGAGTCGGGATCAAGTCATCCGTCGGCGAGAGTAAACCGTTTGCCCCAATGGTTACGTAGTTTGTTTTCGTAGTGAAGATACTTGAAAGGTCTTTGCATTGTATTGACCTATATAGAACTATCGGACTGATACGTTATTCTGTCTGCACAGTGTACGACTTTCTTCGAGCCAACTCTTATTTTTAAACTTGGGGGATCTAAGCAAGCAATCCTGTTGTGTTTTTCTTCTGGTCGACAGTTTGTTAACGGAATTCTTACATAAGCATTGACTAAGTAAAAAAATAAAGTATGATGTGAAAACTAATATGCGTATGTATGCATAGAAGGCGATTCAGATAATTTATTGGCTTAAATCATCTGGAAAATATAAAGTACTTTCTAATATTCACCGTACCCTTTGGATCCGCCTTCTTTCGAAATTTCTGCAAGATGGAGAACACGTTTCACGGAATGTAGTTTTGTATTGTGGAGATACAATTTTACAGTTGAAAATGTTGTTCTAATTTTTGCGAATAAGAACGAGAGCGAAATCGATATTGATAGTATGAAATATTAATATGTGTAGAACAGTCAAATACGAGTGCTTTATTAAACTGGCCTGCAGCCGCGAAAATGCTATAAAACAAAACCACACAAAATAGTTTTCCAAAAAGAAGCATTCACACTGATCAAGAACAACCAATAAATACTCTCGTATAACACCACAATAAATTAAATGTTTGAACAAAAACAAGTCTTCAAGAATACTGCAATATGTATGTACAACAATTCTTTACATACCAAGAAATTAAAAAAAGTCGCTGTTTTATAACGCAACCTAAAATAGAAACATTTAATGGCGAGCAGCCTTTTTTCTTGAAGCCTTGCTGTGGCACGACGTCAATTGTATCGTAAGCAGTGACGCACTGAGTGTGGGAATTCAGACGGTACGCGCAATATGAGAAAAGGGGGGAATAACACACTCAAACATTTGCATTTTTCAGTCAAAATCGAAACTTTTTTATTGAAAAAATATTTACCGAAGTTCTCGGTATTAAATGAGACCATAGGCACCACATACATGTTCGGAACCTCTAAGGATTTCTTTCAATTTCTGTGCGCGCTGGAAATTTGTAATGGAGTTTGAAATAATTTACATCACCTAGTTATTCAAAAATGTCTTTTTTTATTGTAGCTACTACAAGAGATTTGAAAAATTATCGGGAACCGAATTGGTTCTTTTTTCGATTTTTGGCGTTACAGGAATCTTTCTGACTTCCATTTCGTTAATCATTTTTAATTTGAAGTAAATAAGCATTTGGAGACCCTAAATGCACGTCTGTGTCTGCAATTACTTGGGCTTCGGGGAAACGGAAGGCAGTAATGATTGACGTAGCCATTGACTGGATCTACGCCTGCGACCGCTGATAGTATGCGGTTCAGCGACTGGCTTACGTAGACGTGACGTTAGCGGCCTCGTCACTTATCACTGCAGTACTTTTTTTTTTTCCGAAGTGCACTAGCCACGAGTGATTGTTCGTTAAGAAATCATGTAGTAGCCGTATGAAATTCGTTGGAAAGTGTCTTGGTATCGTGTGGCGTAAAGTACAAGTAATACATCGAAACCTGGCAGGTCACTTATGTGGAAACTGGAATAAACGCAAGAGAGAGGTAGGAAAAGTGATTATTTTCAAAAATTTGTCTTAATAAAATTATTGTTGAAATGTACATGTTATTTCGGGCTTATATTCAAAGAGGTTTGCCGTTTCTACGTTAAGAGTTATTTCTGAGAGAATTTTTCTTCCAAAAAGAAAAGTCATGTTGCTTCTTCGAATTGTGTTCGAAGGCTATGGAAGGGCTTTTCATCCATTAATAAGACGTGACCAGCAACACAGTACCAACGTATTTATCAGTGGAATGTCTCGGAACTCAAAAACAAGTCGAATTTGTCTTTTACGGACGATAATAGCCAGTGGATTTCCCTTTCAGTCCCAAACCTCGTCATGCATGTTCTTTAAGTCAATTGGTGGGCTCAAGATAGTCGCCTTTGGCATGTAATTATTAGATTCTGTTATTGTTAATTTTCGTTTTAGACTTTTTATTGAGAGAGACAGAGAGAGAGGCAGAGAGATAGACAGAGAGAGAGAGAGAGAGACAGAGAGAGAGAGAGAGAGAGAGACAGAGAGAGACAGAGAGAGACAGAGAGATTGGACTGAAGGCGCCAGCTTTATCGCGAGATCCCTGATGCGAGAGAGGTTGTGCCTGGGCCTTGGACCCTCCGCCAGCCGCGTCGCAACCGCGCGCCGGCCGCTGCATTTCCCTCACCAGCGCTCCGCACCAGCTGACGACTTTCCTGGAAGACATAGACGGCGTGCGCAAAAAGGAGGGAGAGGGGGCGTGGCCCAGAAAATTTTGAAAGAGCTACGAAGACTTACACGCTAGATCATTTTATTTCGTAAAATATTTTCATTTCCTGATTTTCATCCAATTTTAACGTGGCGATTTGGAAAAACTTATAGGGTTTTGGGGAACAATCTCTACAACCATCGGGCAACCGTGTAAATGCTATAACAAGAAAGCACTTGTATTTATTAAATGCTTCATTCAAGTTATATTTTCTTTTCTTGTGTATTTTATTTTATTTTTATGTAAATTTTAAACAATTTCTGGAAATGGGGGCCCAGAAAAGTAGTTCTCCCCTCCAGATTTAAGCTGCTCTGCTCGAAGATACGAATTATTTTTGCCATGGCACTCGCTCTCTTTTATTCCTTGGTTTTAACCAATCTCTTTCCCCGGAGATGAACTTTGAGAACGAGGACCCTCCAGCTGGTGTGAGCGTGAGCTCGCGAAGGTGATGTTGGGCAAAAATCTTTGCCTAGCTTACCATCATGTTCATCAAGTAATATCAAATGGCGTGTTATATTTACTTCTTTGTTTGGTCCGATATCAGACCAGAAGATAAATTCGTTTTCAATTTACTTTCTTCATATTTTTCATGTCGGTGTAGAATAGCTCGACCAGAGCCGTTTTCTTCAATCTACTCGCACAGCTGTATCTGAGAATGACGCACGTGAACTAAGAAAGACGATTAGGAAAACCTCTTAAGAGGTTTGCTACCTTTCAATGTATACGCACGTATACAGGGTATTTATTCCACACCTCCTGTGAGTCACATTACTTCGTCCTCGAAAGTAGTCAAAATGAACAAATGTTGCCAAATGCTCGAATCAAGATCAACAAATTGTATTAAACAGATAGTTTAAAAAGTAACCCAATTATTGCGAAGTTAATGTTTATATTACTGATAATTTTTATGTTTTATCACTAAACAGTTTCAGTAATTATTTTAAACAGTTTGCTACAGTTACTGCAGTAAATATATCCCGAAACGTGATAGTTGCAAATTATGTAACACAGAAGTGATCGATAAAAAATTGCTTTCGGGACATTCTGTAATATTTGTAAGTGAAGAGAGCTTCCTTCAAATGTTAGTTGTATCAGTAATACGTTCTTGAATGAATGATTGCACATGCTGGTACAATTGATTAATCATTGCAAATATTGAACCAAATTAGGTATTGCGAGTCAGAAACAGACGCGCTATCGCAGGGGTGTCTTGGGAGGAAACCAAGAGACTGATTTTCTTTCATCCCTGTGCTTCTCTTTAATCAGTCGTCTAAAATTGTACGATCATTTGGCGACCTTGACCTTTCGGCTTGCGCTACATTTTTACGGATTCGTGCATTACACTTTAAAGAAGATGGTGCACGGAAGCTAGAACGAGCACGACAATACCGTTTTGTGTTGCCCATTTCTCCCTGTGTGGTGGATTCGTTTGTTCATCAGCACTGCTTTGTTCCGAATCGGTCACGCGTTTTGTCGAGCAGTTGCGTGCGAGCGTGATCGTGCATGCGTGGTGGATGCCGCCGCCGCCACCGGCGGCAGCAGCGGTGACCTTGTCGGAATGGAGCTGTCTTCCAGAGCAGCCATGGAGCGAACGACAGCACAGCTGCAGGGCCACCATAGGACCTGACTCACCGTGTTGTTCCGTGCACCGGCGCCGCACTGTATTTTTAGCGTTCTTGAGCGCCGCCGCCGCCGCCGCCACAAGTGTTTTTTTGTTCATTGACGCCGTCTCGAGTCCAAGCTTTTGGGAACGGGTGGCAGACTGTTGGAAGTTTGTCGCCGCTTGTTAGCTCCTCTCAAGCGTTCGCTCGAGAACGGAAGATGTTTAGATATTCTTGTTCGAAATATGTTGGGAGTATGGAACAATTTGAAGACATGCTTGTTTGTTTTTGTATTATTCATTAACAGGTTCAGAATGTTAAATTTCGCATGTATGCATACTTTTCTGAAAAAGTGTCGGGTTCTTTCTACTATGGCCGTTGTAACTTGTTACTGAAATTTCCTAAAAAGATTTTGTTGCCCATTTTAGTTTATGTTGAGAGAGGTACATATTTCTTCAAATTATTTTTGAGTTTAATGAGTGAATACTGTATGACATGTTTATTCACACTGACTAAAGGATAGTCTCCCCTTGAAAGGAGTACAATAATGGTGCAGTTGTTTTCATTTGTACAATACAGGCTTTATATATTCTTTCTTATTGTGATTAGTTGTGGAAATATTTGAACCCCGCACAAGTTTTAGTTGAGTGAACATTCAATGTCCCTTGTCGTCATTGAAGAGAATTCTTCTTTAAGGTAGCCTCGAGGGGTCGAGAGACCTCGTTTGACATCGAGTGCAAGTGTCCTGCTAACTTTAGATGACCATGGCGTGGTTGAGAGGAGGAGTATAAAATCACAAGCTAGTGTTAAAGAGCTTGAAAAGTTCAAGAATTAAATTAATCTGTAAATCTTGTCACGTCTCCAACTTCAATAGCAATTTCTTTTGTAAATATAGAACATTTTAATTAATTAAGGAAGTTTTCTCGCCCCATTTGGAAGCATGCAGTTGCGCTGTCAAAAAGTTTGTGTTCAGACTATTTTTTAAACACTTTCGTTCATGATCCTCGACCTTCAGCTAGGAAGCAGGCATGTGCGTGTTCTCTCGGAAGATCTCTGTGGAACGAGTTCCTGGAGCCAGCTGGAGCGCACTTTCGGCGAAAGCATGCCTCTGCCTCCTCCTCCGCCTCCGCCAGCGTCGCCGTTGCCGTCGCCGCCGCCGCAACCACCACTGACCCCAGTGCCGGCGCCGGCGCCGTTGCTGCCTCTGGCTCCACCACCGCCGCTCATACTCGTATCTGCAGGACCGCAGCAGCGGCCAGCACCTCGCCGCTGAAGGAGTGATTTTCTCCCTCAGCCGCGCGCAGTCCTCTCGCCGCCACCGCACGCTCTGGTCGCGCTCCACCGGTCGCCCTCTCGCGTGCACACGCGTGCGCGCGCCCGCCCGCCCGCTTCCGATGCCTGGAAATTAGGAGGGGATCGTTCGCCACACCCCCCTCTTTCACCACGGCCCCGGGCTCCTTCGCTCCGGTCGTGCCTTCCTCCCCCGCGCCGCACGCTGTGCTCCGGCGGCCACGCCCACGCCCCCGCCCACGCCTCGCGCCGGCGGCCGGCTATCCCCGGCGCCCGCCGCCGCAGACGCACACTCACTCGCGGCGGCTGCGCCTGGCAGGTTCCTTCCGCCGCCTGCCGCTCCGCGCGCCCCGACCGACGCCGCGCCGCGCCGCGCCACGCCTCGCGACGCGGAACCACCCGCGCCACTCGCGCAGCAGCCCCCCAGGTACGTCGACGGAGACGGCCGCCCGCCCGCCCGCCCGCTCGCACTCGGCGGTGCTGTGCTGGGCCACGCTTTGTTTTTGATAGGTTTTTCCTCGGTCATCATTTATATCACTGTTTACAAACGCGCAGCCAAGTTTCTTTGGCGATGAAAGGACTCTCGCTCGCAGAGCTTTTGGGAACGTAGTTGGCGTACGTGCCGCTTCTGAGCCTGCTTCTGTTGTGCTTTGGGTGAGCGTTGGTGGTAACTGTGTTTCAGCAACAATGGGTTTATGAATAATTTTTTCAGATATATTATTTTTTTAATATTACTTTTCATTGTATGCTATTTAATCCCTGCGCGAAGCTCATCTACTTCTCGAGATGTAGCAGCGGAATTTGTTTCAATCCCAAATTCATTGAAGCACTTCGTGGATACATTATTTTACATCAGTTCCTTCCAATGTGGTACAATTGGCAAACGAGACGAATGTATCCATTACTATCTCAGAATCTTTCCTTTCCAAGATTTGCTCTCACACGTGATACACTCCTCCTTCACTTAACTACTAGAATCCGACGATGATATCAGATCTTATTCTTGACATTTTCATGGATATCAGCCATAAAATTACAAAAAAGTACTATGTAAATTATTTAAGGTTTTAAAATTACAAATTTTCAATTTTAGCGTTCTTTCTTGAATCGAAACTAGTTCGCTTATTTGTATCTTGCTATTCTCATTTTCTTTTGACACTCTCAGTCATTTTTAAAATTCAAAAATGCATTAGCAGTAGAATGCAATGAGTATAACTTTTCTGTTTGTGCTATCACTTGGAGGTGACCGGTCGGCATTCACGACTGCGCTCCCGGGCTGGACCTCTATCCCTGCGGCACCCTCTGCGTGCGTCCCGAGCTGAGCCGTGTTGCGCCTCGAGCTTCGCCTTGTCGTGCGGCCGCAGGGAAGGGCGTTGGCGCCTCGCGTCGGCGGCGGCCCCGTTTGACGTTGGGCCAGCAGCGCCGCGTTGGCCGCCGCCCTCTGCATTCCGTCGCCGTCCGCGACGCGACGCGACGCGCGGCCGCCCGAACGGGCGATCCACTGCCCGGTGCGATAGCGTCGCGCGCGCGGGCGCGCTCTGCAGTGGGACGGAGAGCGGGGTCACGCGGTCAAAAGTTGCTTGTTGGAATAAGATGGAATATCTTTTTTTCTTTGGGTGAACGCGTGTTTCCGGGCACGTCAAATACTTGAATCGTTAGTCCCGTAGAGGTAGTGCACGATATATCCCGGGAGGTGGGGGTACTCTCGCTAGAACGTGAGATCCGAAACCGATCTATAAGCCGGCTTGCGGGTTCCTCCTCTCCAGAAATCATCTCCAGTGGGGCACCGCCCCAATCGAGTAAAGGACTAATCTCCCGACGTATGTGTTGGTTTAGTGCTTGTGTGTGTGTGTGTGTGTGGGGGTGTGAGGAAGTGTCGTGCAATGTTCATGATCGATTTGTGTGTGCTGTGTGCAATCGCCAAGTACGGATCGGAGAAACTACGAAAATTAATTATAATTCTCCAGACCGCGGCTGAATTCGAGCTAACTATGTAGCACTACAGTCAGATCGCGGCTAATTCAGTTGCTATTACAGACTGCCGAAATCAACATCTGGGAATCGAATTGTACCTCATGGGTCCACTAATTACAGACTTTTTTACTTTGATTAGCTCGACTTCTTATAAGTTATAAGATAATTTGTATTTTATACACAAAGTTGCACTGTATTATCTTTTTTTTTTTTGTTGTTGTCCACCGTTCTCATGAAAAAACGTAAAGTTCCATTCAGTTGTATTTATCATTGTTGTACATATCGCTGTGACGTAAATGAAACGTGTATGTGGGAAAGACTTCGTTCGCATGAAGTAAACGCGAGGGTTTCGCGAATCTCCGCCACCGTGTGCTCTTTGGCAGCTGGCCATCGCGGGGCGCGCGCGCGCTGTCTAGGCCGCCCGGTTTCTTCCGGTCATTGCCTACCACCTGCCCGTGGACGCGGCGTTGTGTGATTCACCACGGGGATAACTGTTAGATGAGCTAATATTTGGTCGATGGAAGTTATATATACACCGTGGAAGAAGTTGAAAGAACAAAGAGATTTGTGTAAGAATACGGTGTTGGGTAACTGAGTTGAGGTTTTGGGGTTTTGCCTTGGGTGCGTTGACCTTCACCTGGAGAGCTTTCTCTCCGCGAGGTCGCGTGATAATGCGATCAATCATCTGGCCAATATTAGCCGGCAAATCTGGCGTGTTGATAATTCCCTTGGCTGCCTTTCAACGCACTCAAACGACTGATTGCTAAATTGAGTACTCTGCGCATATTAGATTATAGTATAGTCGTTATGTACTTATATATACACTCCCGAATAATGCACACTTTTGCAATAGTTTGCACATAGTTTGCGAGCCGCTCGGCTGAAGTGGGGAACTGTCGAGGGACCTCCTCTTGGTAATTAGGAGTAAGTATTGGCAGTTCGCATTCATGAATGTTGAACAGGGAGATTATATGCCGTGAAGAACATAGATCGTTTTGCATTACTGATGAATGAGACATAATGAAGTGATCAAAAAAAATATTGATTTTTTAAATTAAATTGATATTGTTTCGACAGTATCAATTCAATATCACAGATCATAATTCACGCATCAATTCAAAGAAAACGGTTTTCCAGAAAAGGAACGGAACACCTCACATGCTTTGTTTTCCACAAGCAGTTTACGTGAATCCCAAAAGCTTTTCATGTTGTCGTCCCAGAAAAGAAAAAAAAAGTTTCTGAAATCAAGAACGACAATAGGAATGCTGTTTTTGCTATTTGCAACCGGAAACTCAAATTACATGACCTTCAGATATGCTACGTCGGCGTCGTAGGGGCCACCTCCGTCGCTGATACACGGGACCAAGCCACTTCCGGGCCCATTGTGGCACCCCCAACCCTCGCTCTTCTCCCCCGCATCCGCTTCGTGGTGGCCCGATTCGTCTCCCCGTCGCGACGTCGTCATCGACGTCGCCACCGCCGCCAGTCTATTCTCGTCTGGCGTCCTCTGTCGCCCTTCTCCTGGGAGGTGCCTTTCTCTTTCTCTCGAGCTGATGCAGTCGATGCCCGCGGCCTCGGCAGGCGCTCTCCTCTCGCAGGGCGCTTCAGGCAATCGGCCGGCTTGCCACGCGGCGAGGAAAAGGCGCGTTGTCTTCCTCTCGTGTGTGTCAAGGCTCGGGAATCCCCTGTTTGTATAACCTGGAACGGAATTGGCGACGAACAAAAATGGCCGGACTGGAAGGACATCGAAGTTGTTGGAGCGTTTCAACACAGCATATTTTTACCCGCTAAGAATATTGCAACCCATCTCTTTTGATCCGCGAACACCTCTGAACTACGTATTGCCATTCCAGTTCCATTCTAGAAGAGAATTAAAAACAATTAATGGAAATTGAAGGTAATTTGTGATACGTGGTTCATTAGATAAGAAGTACGACGATCAACAAATACGCTCATTATTCGTTTGGAACTACAAGTTTTTGGAAATACTTTTCAGTGAAATCGAAAAATTTAGTCTAGCAACAAGAGAAAATTCGATTTCTCGAGTTTCGGTAACTTCTATGAAGAATTGAATTTCATTAATGTTTGCAATATGTGTAACTATTGAGTGATTTGGAAGAATGATTTGTAAGCAAAGAGGAGTAATAGTCGAATTACATTTACTATTTTTCACCCCGCTACTTGGGAGTTTACTACTGGTCATCGTTAAGTTTCCCCTTCATGAAAAAGAAACTGTGAAGGAGCTTCTCTTTTGCGTTCTGGAGAAAACTGTACGCGGGAGCGAGCCGCAGCAAGCTGGCACTGATACGCCGCGCGAGGCGGTGGGTGTGGGTCGGGTCGGCCAGTCCGGTCGTCGGCGTCGCGTCGGCGCCGTGGCAGAGGCGGCCCGTGCGGCGGTGGCTGCGGCGCCGCCCGAGGCGGTGATGCTCTCTCGCCCCGCGCCCCGCGCTCCACCGGCGCGACCGCCGCCGGCGAGTGGGCGCCAATTTTCGAAACCGCGGAGTCGACGGCCCCGGCGCCGCGCCGCCCGTCCCACTTGCACGCGCTTTCTTCGAGGACCGCGTAGGCACCGGCGGACTCCTCCTCCTCCTCCTCTGCCGCCGCTAGAGAGGAGCGCCCGAGAGGCCAGAAGGACCCAACAGCCAGGCGACTCGAGATAGAGATCGACTGAGGTGCCGCAGGGCAGCAATCGACGTCATGACAGTGCCTCTCACGGTGAGGACCAAGGGTTCGAGTCCTGACGGTGGCAAGATTATCGACACTATCTAGATAGCTAGGTCGAATTCAGCCACTCTCTGGAGGAGAATTGTAGCAGCCGGCTCCTCTGATCACATGGTCCGGGGCCCGTTTGTACTGCACAGGTATTATCGTGGTATTGATCGGAGAAACCACGGAAAACTGCCGATGCAACCGGCCGCTACAATTCTTCTCCAGACAGGAGCTAAATGAATTGACGGTGCGAGCGGCTGAATATATTGACATGAACTACACTACCACATCGTCAGAAGACCACGGTTTGTCCCAGTGGGGCACCTCCCTCGCTGGGAGACATCCCGGTAGAGGAGAAACACAAACCGACGTGTAGGTCTGTGCCGGATCTCATCATCCAGCTGGAGAACATCCCCAGTTCGTAAAAACTAACCTATTGCCTGCCAAAGTCTGCTCCGATCTTCTATGTGGGTTGTGCATTTGAAAGCAATCAAATGTACTGTTCAGAACACAATGTGTGGTAGAAGTTGGTTCATCTTGGAATTTTGATGAGAGATTGTTTTCACGATTAATAAAGACTAGAAAACTGCCTTTTGTTTAGCAAACGAAACTACAGTTTGAAATGCGCTCATTATCTCGCTTTATGTATGGCTCGCGACAGTGTTCCAAATACAGAGCATTCCCGAATTTTTTAAGATATATTCCAATTCGCGGGTCTTCTCGAACGGTCGTCTACACTTGGCCGCAATAATGATACGTGTTCGATTCAAATATCCTTTTCGTGTGAATTCTATAGTTCGTCGTATTTCTTTCTTTCTTTCCTTCTTTCTTTCTGTCTGTCTGTCTGTCTGTTGTATGTCTGTCTGTCTGTCTTTCTTTTTTCTTTCTTTTTTCTTTCTGTCTTTCTTTCTTTCTGTCTTTCTTTCTTTCTTTCTTACTGTCTTTCTTTCTTACTGTCTTTCTTTCTTACTGTCTTTCTTTCTTTCTCTTTGTCTTTCTTTCTTACTGTCTTTCTTTCTCTTTGTCTTTCTTTCTTTCTCTTTGTCTTTCTTTCTTTCTCTTTGTCTATCTGTCTTTCTATCTGTGTCTGTCTGTCTGTCTGTCTGTCTTTCTTTCTTTCTTTCTTTCTTTTTTGCTTCTCACCCTTTGTTTTCGTTTTTTCATTTTTTCCCGTTTCTTCCTCCTCACCGTCATGTTTCCTTCCCCGTGAGTTGTTGAAACGCATAGCCGTCCGAGCGTTTGATGTGCGTGTTCGCGAATGGCGTAGTCGCCCTCTGCCGCAGTTGAAGCGCAGTGAGGGGCACCCGCCGATCGCCTCCCTGGCGCCCGCCCCACTTGGAACGCCCCACGCGAAAGAGGGGCACCCCGCAGCCACTCGCTCGAAATACTCGGCGACCTGCGACCGCCCGAGTGCGGCGGGCAGGGAAAAAACGAGGATACTGCCTGTTTTTATTGACACACTTGGGAGGGAGTATGTGTGGATTTTCTAACAGTTCCGCTGTTTTCCTTGAGCAGTCTACTACCTCGAGAGCTATTTTGTTTGTTGTGTTTCTTGAGACCACAAGACTCTGCATCCTCATCGATGTAAGATGACTTGCGTGCTCTATTTTGATGTCGTTTGCTTTTGGCGGAAGCGCTGCACATCTCTTTTCGTAAACGACTTCTCTCAGTCCATCATCCAGCTGTTCGATCACCCATCCCGCGTCTCTCCATACCAGGGCACGAAGTGTTATTATTTTGTAGTGAGTCAATTGTCAGTGCATTGTGAAATGCGTAATTCCATCTCTGCAAAATTCTGATTGACAGTTCATCTTATTGTTTACATGCTTCATTTCCGGACAAAATGGTTGGGGTTGCTCGTTGTACGACCTTGAAATTTACATTTAAGTAGCCACTTGGAAACAATGAGGTATACATTGTGCTTATCTCCTTTCAATTTAAACGGTGTAGAATCATTGTATGCGAGATGGGGCTCAAAGGCTTCATTGAGATGCTGCTGCCGTTAGAGCGTTCTCAAGGTGGAGCACTGCTCCGCCTCTAAAGCTTCATGCAGCTTCACAAGCATTATACAAGAGCATCGTATGTAGTAGTGTAATACAGAAAATAAACAAAATATTTTTTGCGTATAAAATTGACGTTAACATCGAGTATAAATATGCTAATTTTTTAAAAGTATAATTGGGGAGAAGAGTACATGAGTTGCATTGAGGACGTCAAATACAAAGAAAAATATACCGCAGGATAAATGTTAAATCGCAATTAAACTCTATATGAAAATTTAATATACCAGAAGTAGTTGGCATGATGTTCACCAATACAAATTATTGAAAGTTATGTGTATCCACAGTTACGTTTAAAAATTAATTTCCCATCACATTTCTCCAAATCAGATCAAATAATGTTTTCTTATAGATAAGCACTACTTTTCAATTTGAAACCTAACAGCCTTTTTGAAGACTGATCAGAAAAGTATGTTTCTTAGGCTTTGTTATTACTTCTCAGCTTGCTCTTCACTCAACTTGTCACTGTATAGCGGGCACTTCATTAGCCAACAGCGCGAGAGATCGCCCAGAGGTCACTCCTACCGTAGTCGAGCCTTTTAAATATTCAGCTCTCTGACGACTCGGTGTGTTTTTGAGTGTCGAATTTCTATTTTCGATAAGCCTGAGTTTGCAGGCTACCTGACGCATCCCAACGCCCACTTCCTAACCCCCTTCGCTTGTGCTCCTCAGTCTGCCCCGAGTTCGAACGGCGTGCTCTTAATGTCGACCGCCTCCGTCGCCGCCCCTTTCTCTCCGTATTAGGCCAAAGAGAAAATTGAGCGCTTTGGGGCAGGTTGTATACAGAATTGAACTTGGAACGAAAGTCGACAAGTGGTGCCATTCATTCACTTACAATGAGGTGCGCGGTGAACCGGGGTCTCGTGCGTGAGCGTTTGGAATGCGTGACTTTAGACTTTTATTGGGTTATTTCAGTGCACCGGGGCGATGCAGAAAGCATCAAAAACTCTAAATTTACAACGTAAAAGACGTCTGAAAAGTACCTGATGTACATCACCATAAAACAGATATTCTGTGGCCTACGTTTCGAGAAAATTACTCTTATTACTATGCCTTTTCGTTACTGACGTTTATGTTGTTGTTTTTCTCTTCTTACTTCTCATTAAATTATATCATATCCCGGGATAAAAACATGGTAGTCTTCCTTTCAGTACTACGAAACGTACTGATGGACATGGTTCAGTTATTTTGCGATATGAAAAGTGGTCACTGCTCTCAGAGTATTTGGAATACTAAAGTGTATTGTTATTTTAATACAAAGAAAGAGACGTGAGCTCTCGCAGTTTAATATACTGTTGCCTGCTCTCGGTAAGTCTAGCTACGACTGATCGTAACTCATTCTGTACGGTGTACTGCTATAGGCGGTATCACACGTGTTAAAAGGGTGAAAGCCTATCTCTGCAGTCAATTGCTTCAAGTCATAAACGTATTTGTGGTAATTTTCCTGTACTGCTGGGCAGTAATCTACTCTTGAGTCATCGAAGTGGCGTTGCTGGTCGGGAGTGTGTTGATTGAGAATGTGATCGTGTAGGCTGTAGACGATTAGGACCCTCTATTAACCAGACATTTCGGCCTTTATAATGGTCAGGTTATGTTATGGTTGTAGATCGATCGTGAGAACTTCGTCAATCAGATCCGGGGACCTGGACATTTTTGGATCACACAGACTGATTCCCCATGCAGCTTCAACTGGTCTTGTTTTTATTCATCTCGTTCTCTGCCGTTCAATGCTGGATCTAACGGTGCAGAAATTCTCCATCGCGTTTCTGCCTCCCTCCCCACACCGTTGCGCTCGCGCGAATCGTAAAGTTGGTGGCTGCAGTGCCAGCGAGCTGTGTTTTTCTCCACGACGTCAGAGACGGCGGCTGCTGTAACCCCCTCGGTGCCCACTTTTCGCCCTCCCTCGCCACCACCCTCCGCGTCTCGCCGCGTACGGCACTCTGCTTTTAGCTCCCAGGGCGCGCCGCCCCCGCCCCCCGCCCCCCTTCCTGGCCCGTGTCTACTGACGACTCGACTCCAGCCTCCGTCACTTGCAGCTCGTACGGCTCGGTCCTAGAGAGTTGCGTTTTCCCCTTAGGCTAAATATACTCTAACTTAACGGCTTGGAGCGGTACACGAGAATAATTTAGCCGTTGACGAGAAAACTTTGTAAATGAGAATCGCGCTCTCCAGAGAACGTCAGCTATGAATATTTTCCATTTCGTTTATTGCTGTGACCGAGCTGTTTGATGTGCTGTGCAAATGATGACCTACAGTGAAGACGTTTTGAAAGCGAGCCGACGAAGAAAGTTGGATTCGTAATATGCAGTATTCCTGATGAATTTATTTTAGGTACATGTATTATGCAGCTATACAAAAACCTTTGTGTGATTTACACAGAGCGTTATAGAGATCGAAAGGCCGCAGTCTTTTGGTTTCATCATTTCAGGAAGTGATCAAGACGCATTGCTCTTAAGAGTTCTCCACTTCGGAAGGATGAATCAACCGACAGTCGAGTGGGAAGCAGGTTAGGACAGACGGAGAAGAATGATGCCGGTGTCTTCACAAGAATGTCTCTGCGGGTAAACCCACTTGTGACCGTTGCTTTGTCAGACAGATTCCTCCTTAAAATTCCTTATGCATTTGTTATTTTGATATATTTGATATGAAAAAGAACATGATGATGATGATGATGATGGTGGTGGTGATGGTGGTGGTGGAGGAGAAGAAGAAGAAGTAGAAGAAGAAGAAGAAGAAGAAGAAGAAGAAGAAGAAGAAGAAAAGTACATTTAAAGGAAACAATAGTTGTTCAATCAGGTTTCCAGAATTTGAGCACGTAGAAATTCGTTTCTTGGCGTAAGGAAATTATTCCAGTCTTTTCTGCTTCTGCTGCTTCTTCCTTCTTTCCGTTGGGTAATTTGGTAAATTTTATTTCCTTCAGAACGTAGTTGCTCGCGATCATTGAACTCGTCCCGTCGGTGGATGCGCTCCAACGACTTTTTCCTTCAAATGATTGCCTCCTGCAGCGTTTGGAATGGATGGACTAAAATTTACGAGAGGCTGTGTGCTTTCTCTGGTAGGCATGTGTGCTACTTGCTGCCGATCCCGCTCTCCGCTTGTCTCGCCGGCTGGATGCTTACTTCGAAATCCGCTGTTCCATTCACAGCTGCTTTCTTGCCATTGGAATACAGTGGGAATGAAAAAACGTAATTGTGCCACTGAATGATTTGAAAAGCTACGACACAATGGCACATCCTAGGACATGTTACTTTATTACTGTGCGCGATCATTGTATAGTAATGTTGTGAGATCAGTATCTTCTCTTGGATATGTTTCCGTGGTCAGGGTTGGTAATGGTAAGCCACGTAAAGTCAGATGATTTACATCAATGAATTTACATAAGGGAGACAAGAACAGTCCAATTTCCATGCTGCTTACAACATTCACAAGAATTCGGATGTGGATGTGAATCTCCAAAAGTACTGGCAGAATGTGACTGCATTGACTTTATAAACAATGAAATGTGCATTAGTTAATCATATTATTGAATGAAAACCCTCTTATAAGTTGGGCATAAAAAATGGTCCAAAAAAGAGGGGATTCAGATTTGAGGGATTTTGGAAACGTGTATCATTCAGTTACAAGTAGTGTTAGAGAAATAGGAAAGGTGGTTGAAGCTGCAGTTTTTACAAAGTTCTTGAAATTAAGGTGTCAGTACAACAAGGAACTATCCCACATTGATCTAGTTGTCTGATTGAGGATTTTACTAGAACTTTGATAGAGTAACTCAGAACACTTTTATACACAATACACGTGCCTATAAATCCATATTGGATTTAAATAACATACTACAAAAAAATAATATATGAAGTTTTATTTAATGCTAATAACTCAATTTCGCAAACGTTGTGGTATAACCCCTCTAACCCTTCTACTGAGCCCTTATTTACCCTTGTAGAGAGGTAGTGTATCTCTAACACGTGAATTTGCGAAGTGGGAAGCGTGTCTATTATCTTGAATAGGCTTGTAAATTATGTAGTAGTATGTGTTATCTGATTGTGAGATTTCAGTGCGGTTGTAATCTGCAAAATATTCGTGTCGCGATTCGCACAACATCGCTTGCTCGGAGATTTAGTCACGTGTATTCTGTAAATAACAAAAGAATCTCGTAGACAGAGGAGATAATTTATTGAAGATGGCAGAATTGAGTATCATTTTTTTCTCTCTTTTTTTTTGAAACGCGAGCAAAATCGTAGTCATCAGTGCGGCATCCAGAAAGTATTTCGGGGGGGGGGAGGTCAGTTGATTGCCCCCAAAATATTTTGGAAATAGTAATTTTCTTATTGTTAGAAGGACAGAAAAGCATATTGATAATGGTAATACTGCTTCGGATGCGCTAAGATCATTACACGGTAATTTTTTTTGTAAATTACTTCATATGGTTATTATTTAAATTCAGTAAAATTTAAACAAATATTAGCTTGAGAGCATGGCTCCCATACTCCTCCCCCTGAATCCGCCACTGATAGTTACTTTATTATTTGCTAAATGTTATTCCATATGACTTTAGGATAAAGACTATTCCGTATTATTGCATCGTGTTTATTACAGTGAAGGGCTGAAGGGCCACTCGATAAGAGGCATCGATATCGTAAAATTAATTTTTAAGTATACATTTGCGGATATTTTTCACAAACATTTGGGTGAATATGTTTTATTCTTTCACAATATCTGTTTTTAACATTAAATCAGACTTAACACTCCATATCGGAAATGGCTAGTGCCCTGGCTTGGAGTGCCCATTGAATCAATTATGTATCACGAATAGAAGCAATCATTGTATATTTCAGTAAATTACCTTCATTACGAGAGAGTTAAACTTGTTATTCGAATGTCATTCTTATCTCCTCATCGACTTAAAACTGTGGTTGATTGAAATTTTGTCAATACAAAGAAATGTTTTCCTTGTGAGCGAGTCTCGTCCGTCAAGAAACGGAAGGGGGGGATAAAATGGGGTAAAGCAGAGGGAGGAGCAAGAGGGGGGGGGGCAAGAAGGGGCAACTTCCCCACCTGTTGGGACACATTTAAAAAAATATTTAGACATTTCATTTAGTCAAATTTCAAATTTATATTATAAAATATTTATTTTTTCTCTATTTTGAGAAGAAATTTAATAATAATTAAGCGAACGATAATTTTATTACGCTGAGCTAATAACATACATTTATAAATTGGTGATATTAGTTCAGTATATTATACAACGCGCGGGATAATATTAAGCGTTATTGTGAATATCCCTTATCAATAAATCATCTTTCAATTATATTTTGCTTTTAAACGTTATTTACTGAGAAATTAAACAGTTCCATGCCTAAAATCATGTGTCATAAAACTCGAATTAACTCTCAAAAAGAACAAGTATTTCCAATTTTTTATACACTTATGATGCATGGTACTCAAATTTCAAAATATAAAACAAAATCCAAGCAGCTACGATATAATATTATATTTATATACATATATTATATTTACATGTTCTGCATCAAATACATATTGTGAGCAATACAAATTATTATAAAATAAAGTTTAATACAAGCATTCTGCAAACTGATCTTTATACATTTTTGTTAAAATTAATATTATTTAAACAAAGATAATTTAAATTATTTTTTTATAAAACTATTATTTTAAAGTTTTATGAAAAAATACTCCCCCCCTCCACATTTGCTCTTTCCCACTAGTAAAGGGTCCGAAATCCCGCCTTGGAAAAGCAAGAACTAGTAGATAAGAGCAGCTTTTCAAAAAAAGATAAATAGAAAGTAAAGAATATTATTCATAGAGAGACAAGTTTTGTCTCTGTGTCATCTCGGCTAAATCACTAGACAATGCGCGATTGCATCGAATTGCGTGCAGCTGAGCAACGACGTGCTGTGTTGTCGCGCCGCGCCGGTGACAGCATTTGCGGCCTCCGCGAGCGACGTGGCGACGGACGCGCGAACCACGTGGCCCAATGCGGCGCGCGAAAGCAGCGCCGCCTCCGCAGCCGCCTCCGCAGCCGCCGCCGCCGCCGCCGCCACCGCCACCGCCACCGCCACCTACAGTCAGCTGACTAGCGGCTACAGTCGACCTTGCCTCAGATCGCCGCTCCCGCAAAGCACCGCGTGCGCTGTCGCTGCTATCGTAATTCCCCCGAGCTCCTCTTCGGCGGCTCGGCGCCTGAACCGAATTTCTAATGATGGTCCTTGGGGCCATTTGGTCTATGGAATTGACGCCGCCGCCCTTCGTTCTCTTGGACGTTGATGAATTTGTTGCAAATCAGTTTTTGAGAATTTTGAATAAATTATCAAGAAAATTAATATTGTCGGCAGAAACTCAGTTACCTGTTGATCACATCCATGTCTTGCGCGGAATTCGCAGTGTGGCACAATCCCAAGAACCTGCACCAGCTGGCACGATTGAATGTTAGTCATCTTTTATTGATAGCACTCGCATGTACGAATGCGTAGCTCATGTAAGTTACTTGGTCATACGTATTATCAACATCACAACAACAACCAAACATTTGCTACTAAGAATTACGTTAAATCGCGTTGAAAAATAGTTAAAGATAAAGGCCTGTTTATCTAGTTCTCGAAGACTCGAATTATTACCATCACGCATTTTTCTTGCATACGTGCTGATATTTGTATTCTTCACTCAATGTCCTTCATTTTCGATTGCATCCCTAAATTTTGTACAAAATTAATAATTGGTGAATTGAATCGGACGTGCACCAAAGGTAGAGGAAAAATGGATTTGACAAATCACACTTTACACATCACTAAACATATTTTCAGGCTTTTTTCCTCCGTTAGACATACCCGAGTTGAGGCAGGCTGCATTGTATTCAAATCTTCACATTTGGTACCATAACAGATCTAGTACACTTAATTGGTTGTGATAATGAAATTATTGCAAATTTCACTCAAAAAACATTTACTAGAAGAACCATCGAAAGAAGGATCGACAAATCAAATCTTCAACTACATTTCTTTTGGAGTATTAATAAGTATTATTTAAGAGTTCATACATTGAACTGATAAATCCCAAATAATGTGTGCTATGTTCAACAACCTGAAAATTTATTGATTTTTCAACACGAAAACATATCTAATTTAGTAATTTTTATTTGTGATCTACGTGTGTGTAAATTCTTAGTAATCATAATGTAATCTCGAAAAGTGTTTAACTTGTCGAATCTTGATTCTCGCTAAGATTCATCTATGAGCACTCTGTTGTTGTTGTTTTTTCAAGTCAATGTTTGCAGTTTGTCACCTCATGAAACTCTTATGAGTTGGGAATGTTTACATTCCGTCACGGTTTATAATTTATTCGACGCAGCAAAGAAACAAAGCGACAATCTGCTGTCGCGTAGAAACTGAAGGACGTGTGACAATCATTTATGTTTCTCAAAGCTTGCAAATACAAGACCTTAGTGAGCTACGCGACGATTCTCCTGCCAAACCCTTCCCATAATACTCAACCAATCTAGAATCGTCTGATTTCGAAGGAGGGTGGAAGTTAAGTGAATGGAACTAAATGAAGTGTTTGAATGAAATGAGCCAAATGTTTTGTTGACATCGCAACTTGATGTTTTATTAGGATGAGCTCTCGATGTTGTTTTGTTCTCATAAGCGATTCGTCCTTGGCATGCTTTGCATTGGCCTGTTAACGGCTGTGCGAAATTATCTGATGAAATGTTTGCGTCATGTTTACCCTGCAGGAGCTGCGTTAATATTCTTCAGTTTGTGTATTTGCATTGAGTATTATTTGCATGACTTTCTGAACTTTAAGATTTATGTTGGACTTACGAAACCAGGTTGTATTCTTAAGGTTGTCGGCTAATATCTAATGGAAGATATCATCGTTCGTTTCAGTGAATATCGACTTACACTTGCTAGCGAAAACAGTTTGTTTTTAACGTATGATTATACTTAGTAGTGTGAATATTTTCTGTCACACTAAACTCAACTTCCAGTACGTTTCTCCCGACCTTCGGGTGCGGGGTCCGGGTAATTGAGTTTATACTACATGATAAATATGTTTCAGAATGTAGTTAAGATATAAAAGAATATTTATTTCGTAACCGTTATTTTTAATACTATTTAAAGCAAATGTTTCCTGCAATTCTGGGATAAAATAAAAAGGGAACGAGACATTAAAACTTCTGGAATAAAGAAAATGTGATTTACATTAATTATGTAATTCTTATCCCTTTCCTTATGTTGAAACATTGTGCTTGAAGCAGTAGAATTTAATACTTCTTAATTTTTTAAAGACGGTAAATCATAACGTCAAGGAAATCTTTGTTGGGGAAGGGTATAGATCGCAATTTTTCACAAAATTTCGATAACAAAAAAATTCGCATTAAAACGAAATCCTTCACCCTCACGCGATGGAATGTGCTCCAATGATTACGGAGGAAACGGCGTAAGCAAATGTGTTTTCGACCTCCGCCGAGCGCTGCAAACGACACGTCTCGCGGCAGCGCAGCCCCGCCGCCCCACCCCGGCGCTTCGCCTCGCACCGCCCCCCACCTGGCGCCGCGGCGCGCCGTGGTGGGCTCGCCCGCTGCGCCGCGGCCGCCGAGCGAACGCGCGTTGCGTCAGACCCACAAGTCATCGAGCGCGCGCGCAGGTGCCTCCAAAAACTCCCGCCGAAGACGCGCATTCTCTGCCAATTTTCTTCTCGTCGTTATTCCGCCTGTCAAGGCCAGTGATGTCAAGTGCCCGCGGGCGCGTTGCAGCATGCCCGACTCCTTGTGCAGCAGCGCCGACGTCGTGCGGAGAATGACGGCGCGGATCCGTAGGACGTGCTTCGACGCCGCGGATGACGTGTCCCACTGCTGTCGCGGGCGCGCGGGAGACGTCGTGCGGGGCGCTCTCGGAGGACGGACGGTAAGCCCCCTCCGGCGACGTGTCGTGTCGTAACCGATAAGGCGCGCGTGCGCTGTTGGTGCGTCGCGGATCGCGCGGCGTGTTGGCGCCGGGGACCCTGCCTACCCGCTGCTATCGCGACGCGACCTTGCCGCCACCTTGCCGCCACCGCGCGAGGCGACCGGGCGCTCAAGTCTCCCAAGAGGTGGAGGGCGGAAAGGAGGGAGGGGTTGGCTTGTGCTTTCACTCAGTGCGGAACTGTTAATTTGTTGGTCTTCGGGGTACAGAGATGATAAATCCAGAAGCATACAATAGTAATGCATGTATGCATTTGGCATTTAGGGTCGGGTGAATCCGAGAAGTGTCAGCTAACAGTGTTCCCAGGTCTGGATGCTGTTTTTTATTATCCACGTCAGGGAATAATGGAGACTTGTGGTGAGCATGACGTATTCCCAGTGCCGGAGCTAGACAATATTGGTCCTCGGGCAAACGCTGAAACGTACTCCCTCCCTCCCTCCCCGAAAAAATTAAAATGTGAAAGTTTTATCAAGAAACTATATGACTTACTGACTATACTGACTATATGACTTATTTCAACAAATAACAAAAGTTACGTTTCAGGTAGAAAAAATTTTGGGGAATATATTTTAAATAATAGTTGTAAGTAAAAGTATGTAGTGATCAAATATTACTATTTCCACTGAGTGAGCTTAAAACGCTAAAAAAGTATTATGTTTAGTCAGTGTTAAATAAAATCACTTGTTTAATACATGAAATAATAAATATAAGTTTCAGTAGAACCTATTTTAATATTAGTGTCGTTTGATTACTTTCATTTTTTCATTTCATAGATACATTTACTATATGTAACTCTCACTACCTGAAACATACATAAAAAATTATAATTAATTATTAACGTCTATAATTAACTATTTAAGATAAAGAATTAATGGAAAATTGTATGAAATATCAGAACAACGACTTATAAAATTACGATAACGGTTTTATCGAGTTCTAATTTCTTTTTAATTTTTTTGCTATTTTTCCCCAACACTTCCATCAACAGGCGGGGCCCCGGGCGATCGCTCGGTCTGCTCGTGCCTAGCGCCGGCACTGCGTATTGCCATCAGCCGTATCTAGCTTATTTGGTCTGCCTCGGCTTTGATTCGTCACACACCTGTAGAAACTGAGACGATTTGTATTAGAAAGCTACAGCTTCATTTTCGCCCCGGACGGGATGCGAACACGGAGCCGCCGCACAGAAAGCCAGCACTCCGTGTATGAGCCACCCGAGAGAATTAATGATGATAATAATAATATAATTAATAAAAGTATAAGTTTTTGTAATTAAATTGACTTGGCACTGCGTGGAACAACACTTGCTCTTCTTTCTCATTGTTATTCTATTTTTGTGGCTGTAAAGGGTATGAATACATCGATAATTTTATAAAAAGGATTTTCATATTCCAAAATTCAGTTAAGTGGAATGAAAAAAATATCAATTTACGATTTTTCATACACTGCCAGTTTGTCTCCTGTAATTGTAGTACTGTGGTATATTTCAAAAATATTTATTGTAGTGAAAATCATCATTTATTTTATATATCATAAGTGTGGGCAGTATTATAAAACCTAGCAAGTCAGCTTTTAGACACGTAATGGTTTGTAGCTCATGCATGAGTGCGCAAGATGAGTTTGCATGACAATTGTTACTTTCCATAATGACTGCCAGCTCATTTATGACGCGCTTTTAGTTCAATGTGCAATGTGATGTAATATATTCTTCCATTTTACCATTTGTTGGCTGAAGAGTGCGTGTGCAATGACAATTTTTTTTATCATACCATTTGATCTTCCATAATTAAATCTACGAATACTATGGATTTGTGTGAATTGTGTCAAACGTCTATTTGGAGATCACAACCTGTTTTGTCTTGTAATTATGTGTAAATATCATGTTTTACAAGAAACTTTCAGTAAGAGACAAAATAACTCTTACTGATTACTCTTACTATTCTGATTCAGATAGCACGTGCTACACCCTAGCAAATGTTACGCCGTGGCATGCGTCTGCTCTTTCTTGCTGCAAGAGAGAGTCATGCTAAGACGCTGTCACATTTGCACTGGCGTATGATATGAATTGCTTGTGACAAGATTGGACTTTTTTAGTAGTTTGAAGTATTCTATCTAGGCAAGAATTAATTTTGTCTCTCGCAAATTTTAGGGACAAATGCGTTAGTCTACCCCGGATACCTTACCTATTCATTTGAGAAATTTTTGAAAGATATTGACCCTCCTTGTAATATAATATGTTTAAAGTATTGATAGTGATAAAAATAAATGCATTTTTTAAATAACTTCTTGACACCTCTTTATTTGTTAATTTATATTTTTTATAATTTTCAAGTATATCTTTGTTAATTTCTCGATTTTTAAGCCATAAAAATTAGTAGTAGTAGTGGTAGTGGTGGGGGTGGTATTTATGTTCAAGATAAGGAAATTTCTTAGTGTGTTCTCTTCAAGGGTATTTCACTTTCGAATGTTCAATATTTCAACGAATTTTGCTAGACGTTTTAGGCGTTGAAGTTTGCTTATTGAAGTATTAAGCGCTGCAGATGACTTATTGACACGTATTGAATATTCTGAGCAGACCGTGCGACTTCACCAGAACGTTGCCAAATGCCCCCGGACAGTGAACGCCTCTTGCAAAACGCGCTTTCGCTTTCAGAATGCATTCAGCCGGTGGATTGAAGCAAACAATGCAAGTGTGCAAACAAACGTCCCTCGTCTCCTCTAGTGATGAGCTGCGCAAGGCACTGCCCCCCCCTTCGTATCTCGTATTTTCTCCACGCATTTCCAGGGGTTCGGAAGTGGGGCTTATTGTATTTAAATGGCTCGGGAAGCCGGCCGGGCGGGCGAGTGGAGGCGCAGCGATGGTGCCGCGGACGCTTCTTAGTTGTGTACTGTGCTTGGGAGTGGCTGAAATCCTCTTGACTAGGCGTTTTCAACGAGGTCGATATCCTTCCTTTGGGGGTTGTTGAAATTTTAAGAGAGATCGACAGTGGGGTGGGTGGTCAAAAGCTGATTATGAACTGACGACAAATCGGTATAATCAAGATGATATTTATTAATGAAGTTGATCAATTGTTTTCTGGTATAAGGCTACAAAATATTAATAATATATTACAAATTTGTATTCATCGTAGAGATGTTAAGAAAGCTCAAGAAATTATGGATGTGTGTTCACATTCCGCTATTGGCCATGAAAATATTATCCGCTATAAGCATTGCAAAATGTAAGGACTTATTTTTAAAATTCAACAGAGACTGCAATTCTGTAATCATTTCACAACAGTGAATTTAAAAAAATAAGATACTTAGAGGCGGAAGTGTCTCCGATTATTTTTGAAAATCGAGGTAAATAAGAAAATTAATGGTAAGCGGAATTCTCTGTGTGTCGCTTGTGTGCAATTCTTTGATTATATTGTCTGCTGTGTATTATAGAGAAAAATGCAAGAGGGTCGATGAAACAAACAATTCTTAAAATAAGGACCGATGCCTGAAGGAGATTGGGAATCACATGTTTAGAAAGAAAAGAATGAAGGAAAGTGGGAAGAAAGGCGAGAATTTCTACGATGCAAAATGTAATTGAAGTATCTTCCTTTTTTTGTGGAGAAATAAATTAATTGAAATGATAATGTAATGAGAACTCAATTTAAGAATTGGGTCGCAATCTAACCCTCTTCAGCTGTAGGCCAAAGTTCAAAGGCAGGAAATTAATAAAATGTTTAATTCTCTGGACGCTCTGAAACAACCGGTTTCCCTCTTATGAATGGCAAAACAAGTTTCGTTTTAATTGAGCTTTGAGATAATAATGTTCCAGAAATTTAGGGAGTACTAAGTAGTTCGTATTGAGAATAAAACGGACAATATTGATTGTTGGTTTTTCTTCTTGTACTTTTTTCGTCCTTATTTTTATTTTTTTATTTTTTTTTTCTTTGCTTTGTTTCCGTTATTCACGTTTGAATATAATGATTGCTGAGTTATATTGGATGTGCTGTTAAATACCTGCTCCTTGAAGGTATGCGCATAATTTAATTGAGAGTTGTAAATGTGAACTTCTCATCTCAAAATAAGAATATAAATGTTATTGACTTTAGATTATTACCTAGTTTTGAAGCAGACAATTGAATTTGCAGTGTTAATTGTGATACAAGATCATTATTGGTTTAGCGTATTTGGTTTGTTAATTTCTGGTCAATGTACCGTCTGTGTGTACTGCGCACACTCTCATATTTCTTGTGTAGCGAGGGTGAAAATAGAAGTCTCATGCGTTAAAATGCATATATAGGAAGTTACGTGTAAAAAAAATCGTGTGAATAATGTGCTCTGAAAAACTGAATTAAAATTTGCAGGTAATATTCGTTTTGTAGTTTTTGCTTCTTTAAACTTTTTGTTTATTTGACAATTCTTCGTACTAGGGAATTCCTTACTATGTTTATCAAATTGTTACGAAACTGAGTTTCCTCGTCTGAACACCCCAGCGTCTGAATGTACTCGTAATTGTATTAACTTTTCTTTGTTTACACTATTGTATTCTTTCAAGATAAGTCCTTTATTGTGATGACGATATATTGTTACTTTATTGTATTGTCTTTTTTGAAGTTTCCATATAGTTTACCTTCTTGATGTTCTCCAAATCCAAGTCTTAATATTGTGCGGGGTCTGCTGATCCAACTCTTTGTCTTGCCGTGGGACCCCGGTCGCTGCAGTAGGACCGGAGGAGAGAAGCTGTGCTCTGTAGGGTTGCTCGTCGCCCGGAACGTGTTCGTTGCCACCCGAGCCACCGACTCGCCTTCACCTCGCCTCGCCTCGCCTCGTGCTAGCGCTCCAACGCTCACCTCGCCGGCTCACCTCGACGGACCGGTCGGTCCGCGGCCTCCTCCGCCCCGCTCACGCGCCTCTTCCTCGCAGCTATTTCGGGCGCCTCCAGGGCGGCGGCGGCGGGGCCTGCTCCGCGGCCGCTAACGCGCGAGTCGCGCGCGCGTCGTCACCCCCCGCCCCTACCCCCTACCCCGCTCTTTCGACCTTTCCCCACAGCCGCTCTTCCGCCTGCGCCGAAACTGTGCGGTGGGTTTACGACCGTTCCAAACGACACGAAAGTGCGTGCTCTTAATTTGAGCAGACTTAACCGCCGGGTGAAAATAAGCGCTTCGCTCGGTTCTTTTGCAGACGATCGGGGAATCGTGGCTGAAGATTTGTGAAACGTCCATTTGATGTTAACAGAGCTACATGCATAATACTTATTGTGGGTGGACGCTTTAAAATGTAATTGGTACTTGAGAGATGTGGGTAACGATATGGAGCTATAAAACAAGAAACAACGTTATAAACATGCGGACGTTAAAATTACTGATGGAAGAAATTAAGGAGGAATTATCGTATGTAATACCACGCACACATTAGAAATTTTTGATTAATTTTCGAGTTGCAAAGCGACGAGGGAATTTATCTGGAGATCTCCAATACATGACTAGTATTTGATAAGATTCTTCCACGAATAATGGTGTTCCTTTCACGAGTGGAACAGTCTGTAGAATCACACAAACTGAAAGAAGAGAGCCAAATAGTTTCTCTTTTATCCGACTGAATTTAATATGAATTCAGTTCAGCGCAACTTCCAAATGAACGGAGCCATGCCTTAGGCGACAAAGCCCCCGCGCAAGACGTTGGTGGTGAGAGTATTGAGAACCGCTGTATTATCTGTAGAGTTCGGCTGCTGACAAGGCGCGCGGTAGTGGTTGCGTGCACGGTGCGCGCACCGCATTCCCGCTGCCGCTGCCGCTCCCGCGGGGCAGTAAACGTGTCCCCGTTCCGCGCCCACACCCACACCCACACTCGCGCCTCGCAGGGGCTTTCGCTGCTCCCGGTGACGCAAGGGGCATCAGCAGCCAGCCTTCTTCGTTCTTTTTATTCTTATTAACACATCGTTATTGTTTTATCACGAGCAGAACTAAAGTCAATTAAGATCATGCCTATGGTAGTGTCAATGTGTCGGATTAGTAAATTTTATTTGTTCGATGAAGTTGCAATTCTTTATTAGAACGTGTAGGTATTTTCAAGTACGTGTAAACTATTTAAAAAATGTTTGTGTACAAATTAAGGTAATAAAATGCAAATAACTATTATTTACGTATTGCTAATATAACATTTTCCTACGCTAATATGCATTTGAAATTTTTGCTTTCTGAGTAAATGTATACACATGTTCGGATATTTAGATCTGACGTTTCTTCAAATTATTATTATTATTATTATTATTATTATTATTATTATTATTATTATTATTATTATTATTAATTACTATTATTATTATTATAATAGTTGTCGATTATAGCAATTGTGATACACGTATGCAGAAAAGCTCATTCATAACATTTTTATGCATTTAGTCTTGGTAACGGTTATTTTTATTTTTTGTTAGGATTGTAAGACCGAGACTACACACACACACACACACACACACACACACACACACACACACACACACACATTCCCAATGGCTCCCTGTTCATCCTGCTTTCCCTTTGCTGTAGGAGTCCTTTTACAGATTCTAAAAATGCTCCGCCTCTGACACCTGTCTGTCCGCGTGCCCGTCCCTTCCCCACTCTTCGCCCATATGCCTAGCCGCCATTGGCGGTGGACGTGGCCCGATCAGCTGTCGATAGGCAGCGCGCGAGCAGCCCCGAGGTCGCCCTGGCATTGAACGTGGCCATTCGACCATGCGACGACGACGGCCCTCCTCGACCAGAGGGCGCTTGGCGCGCCGCTCGCGATTTGACCCCCGCCCGGCCCCTCCCCTCCCCACCCCACCCGCCCCGCGCCACCGGAAGAGCCTCCGCCGCCGCCTCGCGTATTACCCGTTTCCGGCGCACGACGCCCGGGGCTAGATTAGCATGTTTATGGGCACGCCAAATACCGCGACCGGCCGAGTGCTTGCTCTGTACTAGCGCACTGCATGAGACGATTGCGCTCGAGCGTTACGACAGTTCACTCAAAAGCGCCCGGCCGAGAAAACTGAGCCTGTGACGCTCGGTACTTGTGACTCCGCCTGTTGGAGTGCGGTTTCAAGTGTAAATCTCAATATTAGAGATGCCTCGAAATTGAAACGTTGAAATTGAAACAAGGGGTGCAAAAATTATCTGAAAAGGTGCGAATGTAAAGTGCAGTGTTACTTTTGGCATTTGGAAATAACGAGAATATTTGGCATTTTTGCTGCAAATACAGAAAATAAAATAAACGTAAGTGCAGCTGATAAATCATATATTAGGAAAAGTCCTGTTGAGAAATAATTACTTTCTCCTGGTCTATAGTTCCGAAAGAGAATCTGTATAGAATTTATTAATTAATTTCCATACGTATTCATTTGGTTTATACGTTGTAAATGTATCTACAAAAAATTGTTACGCTATAAGATTCCTCTTGTTATTACGTACGTAGTTCTGCGTCGCTGTCGCACATGACATGTCACCTGTTCCTTCCTCGAGACTACGCGAAGCCGTCAGGGCCATTGCACTGACCAGAGTATCAGCCCACTGCAGGACGCTCGAACTTTCGGCGGGCGAGGCTGATGAATCGAGCTTATCCCTGCGATTTGTGCGCGGTGTACGCGCTGGTCGTTCGTCTTGCGATACGCCTCGTGGTGGTTGAACCGCTTCCCTAGCGGGAATCCTATGTATTCTGGCGCGTTGCTGCACTAACGAGGTTTTTCGAGAAAAGAGGATGTAATCTGGAATTTTTGAAGAGTTCCAGAGACCTATTAGGCGTGAGATTAGGTTTCTGTTCGCCCTTACCTGCTCTTGTATCCCTGTCGTATTGCGCTTCAGAGACTTCAACGATCTTCATCCTAACTGATTTTTCCTCTTGTATTCGTTCTTTCCTTCTCTTTTTTATTGGATCCGTTTTCCGTTTTGCATTCTCTCTGCACTGTCCTTCTTATTTTCCATTTGCCATTTCTCCTTCATGCTCCCACGATTTGTGTCATTCCACCCTCCTTCCCAACTACACTGACATTCCCATAGCTCGAAATTCTACCCCATGTTTAGTCCGATTTTCCGCTTCTTCACGTGATCTTCCCATAGCCTCTCCCACTCATCCGCCCCAGCGACTCGGCTAGCGTAGAGTCCCAGATACAGAGAGTACCGCCGTAATATATATACCCAATACCCTCACCAGGCAGCATACAGGAAAAACAACAATTAAAGGCATTATGAAAATTTTCGATTATTTATATGTTGGTTTCCGGTAGATTGGTGGTTCCCAACATACACAATTACCCGTAGTTGAACTCTCGTAACAACTGGATATAAAATGGCGGAAACGGGGGCGGCAAGGAATGCACTTCTCGCTGCATCTGGGCTAGTCGGTGCCCTCGCTCCCTCGCGGGGGCGGCGCACTGAGCCGCTTTGCGCCGCTTCGACGGGGCTTCGCGCCGCTATGCGGGCACGTGAGGGGCGCGGCGCGGCGCGGCGCGGCGTTGCGGTCGCGTGCTTTGGCACGGCGCCCGCCCCGCCCCGCCCCTCCCCTCCCACCCCTCCTGGCCCGCCAATGTGCTGCCACTGCCCGCTTCGCAAACCCCCGCCCCCACACCTGCCCTGCGTATTGCGGGCCAAGCACCATAAAATCACTGATTTATGCGTTGGGTAGATCACGGAGAACTCTAAGTATTTGCGACTATCGAACGATTAGGACAGTCTGTTGTGCACTTGTATTTTCGACCTCTGCTGCCCATACATTCCAACCAATTGAAGAGCTTCTTTTGAGCTTGTTTTGTTTGCATTAGTTGCTTTGTAGGATGTGCTCCTACCTACAAGGCTCATTCACGACTTGGAAAATACCAATTCAAATTGTTTGTCTTCGCATTGACTTTTTTTCGATGTGTTTAAAATGATGGTAGAGTGATAGAATGGATGGTCAGACAGAGAATGTATATTGTGTATTACTTTTTATTTGGAAACTACAATAATGTCGCAAGCGGCGACGAAGCCGAGGATGCTGGCACAGATCCTCCGGCATTACTCCCACCCTTGTGCAGACTTCCACTTTACAGACGAAATAAAGACATATATAACAGTTTTGTAAGTGTTTAACATAGTCAAACTCCCTCGCCTCAAGCTCAGAACAGCGCTTTGACCCGGTTGGGCACATGAGCTTGTGCTTTCATCCCAATCGGGCCTCGCATATATCGAGGCTTATGAGGCCGGATAGAGTTGGGACTATTGCGTAATTTTCTGTTCTGCAAACCGTTCGAACGTTCTCGTGCGAATGGAACGGGTACCGCGGCGGCGGGGCGGAGGGACTGCGGTGCTGTGCGACGCGGCCCCGCTGAGCGGCGCCACTGCACTGCGGCTGGCGCGCGCCCGGAGAGCGGCGCGGCGCGGCGCGGCGCGATGTAGCATCGCGCGATGCAGCAGCCTCCCAGCCGCGCGCGCACACTGGGCCCAAAGCACAGACGCCACGTCGCCCACCTGCGACTTGGGCAGAGGTTCAGGAATAGTAATGGCGACGTTTAGTGAAACATCGACACTTCGATACATTACCAAAAGGTTTTCGATGTCGATGAAAACGTCGATGTTTTAAATATGATGAAATATTTCGAAGTAAAAGGTTCTGGTTAAAATGTGATACATAGTACGTCAATATTAGTTTAAAGTATATTCTGCTTTAAATTTGACTGTCATCTTAATTTTCTAATCTATGTTCTTTGTAGCCGAGGTTCAAATTCCAATTTAATGATATTACGACGTACACAATAGTCAAAAACAAGGAAACAACACAGGAGAAAGGTTGCGAGTAGCAAACGGTTACGTGCCGTCTGGGGATCGACAACAGTGTCAGTCGTCAATTGCTGTTGATTGCGGGGAATCCACAAGTAAAATAGACACTGGACATTTTATTTATATCATATTTGTTTAAAACATCTATGCTTCTGGACAGATATATCGATGTTATTTTATTGATGTTCCTGCTCGAAAATAGCGATATTTTAAAAATTTGGACTTTTTTTCCGTCCTTATTCGGGTGTGAAGTTTCGAACAAAAAATAAGTATTGCTATATGAAACGTTCGAATCAAGTGAAATAGAATAAAATGAAAATATTGTAGGATTTCATTCGTTTTTTTCAAGTTTTCTGTTTACTTTCTGTGTTTATTTTCGTGTCATCTTCCATTATTTCCTAACGCTAGACGTAAGCAGTTTTGCAAAAGGATTCATCTCGCTTTTTATTGGCCACTGCTGTGTAGCTACCTGAGAAAATGCATTTATTTTTTATGAACATACCGCTGATATTACTACGTTTAAATCATTTTAAGACAAGACAATAATTGCAGTTTTACTGTATAATTAACATCTTTTTAATATTTTCTTTTTCTCTATGTAAACTTCAAAAGTTGTAGGTTTTGGGGCAAAAGGTTTTCTTTTACATGCGGGCGTTTCGGCCCAGTGTAGGAGTCTGCGGGCAGGGTGGCTTTTGAGTATTGATCGCGACACTGATTGCTTGTCTGCAGACACCGACTCATCCCATAGGCGCCCGTTGCCTCTGTGTCTTCGATGCTCCCCTTCTCCTGTCCGCTTTCTTACTCGCTGCAGCTACAATGACCGCCCCCTTTGCGATTTTATCCCATTCTCACGCCTGCTAGGTTTATTCTCCTTCGTATTCTCCTCCTCCTCCTCCTTTTGTATCCCTCCCTTCCTCAATTCTATTCTCCTCTCATATTTTTATTATCACCCCTACTTTATTTTCACTGCCTGGTCCCTTTGCCCCAAATATTCAGCTAAGAAATCTGAAACAAGCCCGTCACCATGCCAATGAATTAACTAACACTGCTACTTCTTTATCCAAGTCGTTTTTCCTCAGTGTATATTGTTTTGTATGATAATTTCTTTCTCTGATTGACTTTGCTTTTTATTCGCCAAACGAAAATAAGTTAACTGTTCAAATAAGAACGTCAGTTCTTCACACTCTCACCATTTTTTTCATGTATCGTCTGTCTTCAGGTATAATCTTGCAGTGGCATCATTAAGAAACGAAATGCACAACTTCCGTCTTTCGACGCTTGCTCGTTACCGCTCCCGTGCTATTAATATCACTTACATAACTGTCCGAGGTTGTTTCTGTGACTATTGTCTACTGGCCTTTCCTTTTTTTATTTTTTTATTTTCTTGTAGCACCTTTCTTCTGCAAAGGTCGTTTGCAGCGTAAAGAATAACATCAGCGCATCAGCACAGTGACCTCGTGCATCAGCTACGCGACGTCTTTCATTTGGCGGAAATCAACAGGAGGAAATTTGCTCTTGGCGAAACTGAACTCGTGCCTCAGTAGCATGAACGTAGATAACTGTTGGCCTTAATTCCGTCCGTAACGGCAGCAGTGAAACATGTTCAAGGGGCTTGGGATCCGCTACGTCATGAGAAAAATTACCTATTTTATGTCATTTGTTGGTCTGCTACCATCGATATACTACCATCAGCTAAACTGCAATTACTGATTTCAATATAAAATATTCTCCTTTTTCTCCTGTGTGGGATGATATCAACAGAAAAGGGAATCATTGACTATGTTAATGATATAATGTTAAAACGAATTCAATTTTCATTCTAATTTCATAGTAATTTTCTCTTACGTCGAATTTTCACTCGATTGTGCTTTCCCGCGAGTGCGAGAAGTTCCATGGCTCAGTTCATAAACCCCCTCTCAAAATTCAGAGGTTTAAACACATTACCTGAGCACTTTCTCTGCACGACTCTTTGAAATTCAGGCAAGTTTCGAAGTAACACTTCTGAACTCAATTGCATTCGGTTGGTATATGCTTGCATTTGATATCTGCAACCTTATAGAGCGTCTTGCTGTTTGCAAATTCTACAACTTGATGTAAATTCACATTCTTTACGTTAGAGACAATGTTTATTGTCTTATAATTACACATTTTTTGCTTTTGCTATAATGCGTTAGATTGCTCGTATTTGGTTTAGTATCCCAAATTTTTCGAAGTTCAGATGTAGTGTCATCATACTTCTTTAATGGCGCATGAAGTTTTTCCGGCCATGTTGCGACCATCTTCTGAGCAATCGGCTATCTGCCAAAAAAGCTTTATGCGGAGTTAAAGGTCGATGATGTGACAAGTAGACAAGTTCTAGCCTTATTTTGATGAGAACCCCCACACCACTTCCTACTATTCGTACATCTTGGAATGCTGAGTTACTTCTCTTACTGCACTACTTACTTTGTCTTCAAAAGGGAAGGGGGGAAAACCAGAAGCTAGTATGTTTTCTGTTGAGCAACTTTTTGTCGTGTTTCCATATGTAAATGAACAAGGAAATCTCAAAGAGAAAAAAGGTTAATTTATACTGATGCAGTTTGTATTAATTATTTTAGCTTGAACATGCTTTGTATATATCATATTTATCATAAGCTATATCATGCTTTGTATATGTCATACGTTTTCATGATAGCCAAGCGAAAGTGAAGTGGAAAGGACAGTACACAGTGAGTACACTCTGTAATGTCGCCACACACCTAATACCCTTTCTCTTAATACCTCTGGGCGCACAATGCAACCGATTTCTCTTATATCCACCCCATTTGCCTTGCCCTTGCTCTTGCTCAGTCGCCCGTACCTCGACTTAGCTCACTATAATTATTCAATCTTACCTGGGCGTGAATCGCGTGCTCATTCCATACGGACTTGAGACGCGATACCTCACGTTCGTGCCTGGGTCAATCTCTATAGAACTACTAAGAAACAACACACACATTCGAGGCAATCATGAGCCGTACTAAATGCTCATTTGTTTATTGCAAGCAAATTTTAACACATTGACAAATGAACCCTTGGCTTGCAAAAAAGAAAAAAAAAAACAAATACAAACAACATAGAAGAATCCCATTCACACTTGAAACATCAACAAACATTTTATTCACACAGGAATGCGCATTCTGTCGTGACCTCATCTTATGGTTGTAATTTTAATTAATTTAATTACTAAAACTTGATCTTCGACAGAATCCTGGCGTATTTTTGTCTCGAGCATAAAAAAATAAAATACATATGCAATTCATGCAACTTCCCTTTGCTGCGGCGTCGCACACCGTCAGCGTCCGTCGTTGCCCGGTGTCTCGCGCACCGCTCGTGGACGAAATTCCGATTCGGCTGCCACCAGTTCCTGGACGTTACTAATTCACTTTCAAATCCGTTACTTCCAGTCCCGGTTATTGTTTCTCGCGACTAATCACATTCCCGTTAATGTTTTCCTATGTCTTACTTACGCGAAATAATGTTTTCACAATTTTGCCCGTGAAATAATTAAAATGTTATCTCCACAATGTTCCAATGACTTATTCGATAAAACTCTCGAAAGAACACTTCCACTAAATATTTTGAGAAAGTCTAGAAAATTTCAGCACGACTATATAACGCGGGTACTCGCGACCAAAACTCAACTCTTCTCCTGCTTACCACCTTTTTCACATTGTTGGTCTATAATCCGACAACTTTCTTTTTTCTCAAAACACCCGCCCATCACGGTACAACATGTTAGAAATTCATACTTCTATCGTTTGCGAACGTCTTTTCTTTCTTAATCCCCCACGTTATAAATGTAAATATTGAAATAATTCAAGTCCTGAACAAATTCTCCCGTGCCGTGACTAATTTTGCCCTAATCCAAATCTTCTGTTTTATAATTCCAGAAAGTTTGACGTTAATCCGTCCAAGCGTTCTTGAAATATTCAATAAAAACTGAGTTTATTTCCACAACAATGGGTGCCATGTTCTTCGTTCTTAATGTGTTACATACAATTCATACACTTTCTGATATTTCTTGAACCCGTGGCTCGAATTACTTGATTTTTGCTTTAAACTGTTTCAAAAATCGGGTTCTACCCAATGTTTATGTTGTCCATTTCCGCCCTTTACGTTTTCTTTGCATACTTAATTTCTCTTTGACCAATAAAGTTCTGTTCCTTTTATATTTTTCACTTTCTGGGTCTTGCAAATCATTACAATGTGTATTTTATTATCACTCAAGAAATATCTACATTAATGTGCATTACTGTTGTAAACATTCAATTTAAAAAACAATCGGGCATTCCCTTGTTCCAAATAGTCTTCTGTGTTCATTTCTTAATTGTGTGATTACTGTATTGAAAAAATATTTATGTTTTTTCTAATCATTGCTGTTTTAACTAATTTTACTTGTGTGTAATAAAAGAAATGACATCTGTTTTGAGGCATGGTAAGGCTCAGTGAAGCATTGTTGAAAGATAGTGAATTATTTCAACTTAAAAGTATTTTAGCGCTGCCAAAGGCATAGAGTTACTGTCGCGGCTGTGAACACCTTTCGAAGTGCGCGCCTAGAGGGCAGCGCTCGGCGGCAGTTAGGGGAGTCGGCAGAGGCAGCGGAGCCTGGAAAACGCCGCCCAATCCCGAGCGACGAGCTGGCCGGAGAGCCAGCGGACGGAGTGCGAATCTGCAGCGCCGCCCGCTTTAAGAGCGGGCGCCGCCCGCCCGGACAGCAGAGCGCTGAGAGTCGTGATTTGGTGTAATAGAGCTAGGAGATTTGTATTGGATAGAGTTATAGTTGGCCCGGCAAGTTATTAGGAAATTCTGTGTTGTGTTACGGTTAGACCCTGCTTTGTATTTGTACATCTCCTGGCATTTTGGAATTTAACTTTGGCTATTGTAATACGGTACATTCTTTTGGCTTTGGAATTGTGCCGTGTGTTCTTTCTGTGTAATAAATCTGTGTTGTCTAAAAGCGTGTGTTATTCCGAACATAACAGTTACAAATGTCTCTTCTGTGTTGTATACTATTAAGTAAAATATTAAATTAAGTAATAATATTATATGCAAACAAATATATTAATAAAACTAAACATATAAATTTAAGTTTGAAATACATTCAACATATTTCTTATTATTGACCAAAATAAATCAATTGAGAGATACTAGTTAAATAATTTTGCACAAAAACTACATGCAAATTCAATTTTATTTGAATTTTCCTTTTTGCTCTGACAATAATGCTAGTTTTAGTATTATACTGTTGATCATAATTCAACATGAAAATAAGAACATTAATAAAATTTATATTTATTTATATTTATATTTGTTTAGTTAGAAACATGAAAAAGCTGTATGTGACGTATGGGGGAGAAAATCATCTGCGCACACTTTCTTGAGTTTCAGAATCCCTTCCCAACAATTTAACTTTTAATAGTTGAAAGATGAAAATAATAATGATGATGATGATAAGAATAGTAATGATAATAATTGTATAAAATAGATCGAAGACTGATCGTTTTCTTGAAGAACTGCATGTCAGAATGGAAAACTCATTTGCAGATTAAGAAGGGAACCTGCAGTTACGTGACGGAAGATATTGCAATTCGTCGTGGAATCTTTCGAAGGGACAGTCTAAGCCCGCTATGGTTTTGCATAGCACTCACCCCTTTGAGCAGAATGCTCAATCAGGTTATGGGTACTTATTGAAGAAAAACCCTGATGTTCGTATCTCGCACCAGCTCTACATGGATGATCTCAAACAATATGCTTCTAATAGAGATCACTTACAAAACGAGCTCGAACTTGTCAAGAGTTTCAGCGATGCAGTTTGCTTCGAGTTTGGGATTGAAAAATGCGCTACCCTTCATGTTGTTCGCGGGCAAGTCCAAAACGAAGAACAAAATATGCAAATATCAGGTGACACAATTATTAAAAATATAGGCACTGAAGACTCCTACAAATATCTGGGAATGCTGCAATTGCTGGGAATTTTTGATTCAGACATTAGGAACAAAATTGTACATAACGTGTTATCGAGAGTAAATAAAATCTGCAAAACGTGGATCAATTCAAGAAGTAAAATATCTGCTATTAATACTAGGGCCATTCCCATAGCAACTTACACATTTGGTGTAATAAAATGGACAGAAACATCCTTGCAGACTTTCGACAGGAAAATAAGAACTACACTTACAAGGCATCGACTGCACCACCCTCAGAGTTCACAGGCTGTACTTATCTCGTGCTCGTGCAGAAAGAGGACTCCTTAACTTGGAGGCACTGTGCCGACAGAGAGAAGAAAAGCTGCGTCGGTACTTTCTCTCTATCAACTCGTCTGTTCACAAAGCTATCTGTGATCAAGATAGGAAGATGACCCCATTATGTCTGGCACAACCAAGTAAAGAGTTTGATTACCTGAAGCATCCAGACAACGTCAATATCTGGCAAAGAAAGGAACTTCATGGTAGATTTTTTGCAACTTTAACTTCGGAGAACATTGATTAGAAAAACTCAGTGGAGTGGCTTCGAACCGGGGGCCTCTTTGGTGAGACGGAAGGATTTCTTTTCTCCATTCAAGACCAAGTAATCAAAACCAGAGCTTATAAAAAACTCATCATGGGTCAGCAAATTGATGGCCGATGTCTCCGATAAAATAAAATAAAATATAATCTATAATATCTACGTATCCTGGGCCGATAAAATCTACGTATCCTGGCCACTTCTTTATTTACACCGATGGCTCCTCCCAAAACGGCAAAGTCGGATGTGCCTTCTACTGCAGTAGATCCACGCAAGGTTTTCGACTAGACTCTTCGTGCAGTGTCTATACCGCAGAGAAGTATGCGCTCTTGGAGGCACTTAAATATGCTGGATCGATGTCACTAAAGAAAGTAGTGATCTGCAGTGATTCAAAAAGCTCTCTTGAATCCATCTCCTTCTCGTCTTGTGACCCACTGACAATGACCATCCAACAGCAAATCCACCATCTCTTGGTCCGCCACTATATTTTAGTCTTTTGTTGGGTCCCTGGACACGTGGGAATAAGAGGAAATGAAATAGCTGACCAGGCAGCAAAGTCCGCTTTGAAGAAAAGAGAATTAGACATCTTCACAGTCCCCACGGAAGACACTAAGCTGTTTATAAAACGCTCTATCCGCAGTGAATGGCAAACAGAGTGGCATAACTCAGATTATTAGCTCACGAGAATCAAGGATTCCATAAATCCTTGGTCTTCCTCATCTCGTGATGCTCGGCGAGAGGAGATCATTTTAACACGCCTCCGAATCGGTCACTGCCATTTCTCCCACGGTTATCTCCTCCACGGGGACCCACTCCCTATATGTGAATACTGCAAAATAGATCTTACCGTGGAGCCTGTTCTCTTACACTGTGGTAAGACGAGAGAGAGCCGTCGAAGGCATGACCTTGCTAGCTCCCTTGCGGAGATTCTTAGTAATGACGAATCTTCTCTCTGCAAGCTTTTTGGCTTTTTGCGAGAGACCGGCTTGTACAGCCTTATCTGAGAGAAGATGATAATGCCAATTATTGGCTTTTAGCCCGAGATTTTAAACAAAAAAAACTATCTGGCAATTTTTTGCCAAATCCTCTTATTAGGATATGTCCCTTCTCAGTTTTACTTTGCTTTCTATTAAAGATTTTAATTTTCTTTATTAACTTGGCACTGCAATATTATGCACTGGTCTTAAAATAATTTGACATGGGCGCAAATGACCTTAGCCGTTGAAGCGCCCTTAAACCCAACCAATCAATCAATCAATTTAAGACGATCAGAGTAGTCTCTAATTGTATAGAAACAGTTATGCAGCAGAAAAGATTTTTTTATTCCGTGTATCCAAATCAAAATACATGTGTACACAAAATGTATTTTGCTGGGAAGAAATTAATAAATGTTGCTTCAATATAACTGACTTCTTAAAACATATGAGTGAACTACTATATAAATACTTTTAATGCTACAAACCGAAATATATTGCTGTAGTAAGACTTTACTCAATCTCAATGTGTATACACAGGAGTGAACTTTAGTTTCAGTGACAATATTGAGAGTTTCGTACCTCAATACCACTGCCCTCTAATGTATATATACAAAATTGTATCTTGAATCTGAGAGTTGTGAGAGAGAGACTTGAAATATACCAGAAAATAATTCGTGTTATTTATTATTATTATTATTATTATTATTATTATTATTATTATTATTGGTGGTGGTGGTGGTGGTGGTGGTGGTGGTAGTAGTAGTAGTAGTACTTAATTTTTTTTAAGATTCAAAATATTTACATTAATTATTGGTGGCTTCATTATTTTTAACTTCATTGAAGTTGTTGTGCCGCTCTGAATATTGTAATTAATGATGATGTTATTAATTTCAATTACGATGCTCGATAGTGTAAACCTAAAACAAATGTCCCACAAAAATAATAAGAACTTTTTCAATAAATTTCAATGTATGGGTTGCTTGTATGGAGAATCATTTAACAAGTAGGTTACTTCAATTCAGTTATTTTGGGCATTATTAGAAAATATGCCAGAGATATTTAAAACTTAATTTAATATTTTTATTACTTTGTAGTGTGTAGCCTTTGAAAGATTTTGTTTCATAAGTCTCTATTCCATTGCCAATGTTTATCTGTGCTTAATTGACTTGATAAGTATTCATAACAGACTTCAATTCTTTAGATTGAACATATCAAGTCAAAATAGATGAAACAACAGTGTTTAAAAAATGATATATATTCCTTCAACACAATAATTACACGATTAATTATACTTCATATTTAATATAGAAGAATGCTCTAAGTCTATTTGGAACAAGGGATGCCAGATTGTATAAAATTGAACACATTAAAGCAGTAATGTAAATCTAAAATTTTTTTGTCAGCAATAATATGATTTCTCTAAAAAATACACTTTCGTTTTAGAGAACTTACAAAAATTATTCACGATCGTTTGATTGTGGAGCATGTGATTATTGTGAACTGAATGTTTGATGATTGTGAAGCATCTGACGTTTCTTGTTGCAAGTCTACCTCTGAGTTTGTCTGACACAATCGTTTTATGTTGATAGGTGAAGGGAGTTTTGTATCCGAGAAAGCCAACACAGTCATGACACAACAGAGCCAAAGTACAGATGTGGATTGCATCCGTAAGAGAAGCATCTCTTACTATGACCAGACCATGCACCATAAAGACGTGCTCCGGAACACAAGCATCCACAGTGGAAAACATGTTAAGTGTTCCATTTGCAATAAGATCTTCAGTAGAAAGAAGGATTTGCTTAGGCATATGCGCACCCACACTGGTGATAAATGTTTTCAGTGTTTCATCTGTGAGAAGACCTTCAGTAGAAAGGACAAGTTAGCTTGTCACATGCGTACCCACACTGGTGAGAAACCTTTCCAGTGTTCTGTCTGTGAGAAGACTTTCACTCTGAAAAGTTCTTTAGATAAGCACATACACACCCACACTGGTGAGAAACCTTTCCAGTGTTCCATCTGTGAGAAGACCTTCACTCAGAAGGGAAGCTTGAATGAGCACACGCGCACCCACGCTGGTGAGAAACCTTTCCAGTGTTCCGTCTGCGAGAAGACCTTCACTAAAAATGGATACTTGGTTCAGCACATGCGAATTCACACTGGTGAGAAACCTTTCCAGTGTTCCATCTGTGAGAAGACCTTCACTCAGAAGGGAAGCTTGAATGAGCACACGCGCACCCACACTGGTGAGAAACCTTTCCAGTGTTCCGTCTGCGAGAAGACCTTCACTAAAAATGGACACTTGGTTCTGCATATACGCACCCACACAGGTGAAAGGCCTCACCAGTGTTCCATCTGCGGGAAAACCTTCACTCAAAAAGGAAGCTTGAATGAGCACATGCGCATCCACTTAGGCGAGAAACCATTGTTCCCTCTGTGAGAAGACTTTCACTCTGAAAAGTTCTTTAGATAAGCACATACACACCCACACTGGTGAGAAACCTTTCCAGTATTCCGTATGTGAGAAGACTTTCACTGAAAAAGGAACCTTGGATAGGCACATGCTCACCCACACTGGCGGAGAAACCTTTCCAGTATTCCGTCTGTGAGAAGACCTTCACTAAAAAAGTAACCTTGGTTCAGCACATGCGCATCCACACTGGTGAAAGGCCTCACCAATGTTCCTCACCAATTTGTGAGGAGACCTTCAGTCAAAAAGGAACCTTGAATAACCACATGCGCACTCACACAGGTGAGAAACCTTTCCAGTGTTCTGTATGTGAGAAGACATTCACTCAGAGGAGGCTTGAATGAGCACATGCGCACCCATACCGGTGAGAAAACTTTCCAGTGTTCCATCTGTGTGAAAACCTTCACTCAAAAGGGAGGCTTGAATAAGCACATGCACACCCAAACCGGTGAGAAACTTTTTCAGTGTTCCGTCTGTGAGAAAACCTTCACTCAAAACGGAGGCTTGAATGAGCACATGCGCACACTCACTTGTGAAAAGACTATTCAGTGTCCTATCTGTGAGAAGACCTTCAGTCAAAATGGAACGTTGAATTTGCGCATCCACACTAGTGAGAAACCCTTCCAGTGTTCCGTCTGTGTGAAGACTCTCACTTGAAAAGGAGGTGTGAATGAGCACATGCGCACCCACGCTGGTGATAAACCTTTTCAGTGTTCCGTCTGTGTGAAGACCTTTAGTCGAAAAGGGCACTTGGATGAGCATGTGCGTACCCACACTGATAGAATGCCTTTTCCACGTTCCATCTCGGAGTAGACCTTCACTGAGGAATGAGCTCTGAATAAGCACAGGCGCATATACACAGGTTATGAATCATTTCAGTTTTCCATCTAAGACTCCCTAAAACGGACTATTTGGAAATCATTCTTCATTATATCTACTCCAGATGATGAAAATAAAATCTTTTTGTTGTTGCGTTGAATATAAGTATACTGAAGAACAATGATCTGGTTCTTTGGTGTATTACTTATTTTTTTTTTAATTTGCTTATATTTTGCTTATAAAAGAACCTACAAGTGTATGTGAGACCCAAGTTATTGTACTGACACCTTTGGCAAATTTGATAAAGACATATTTTTCCCTGTTATAAGTAATTTAGATTTGACTTAACATTTTGCTACAATTGTTTTGCTTGATAGTACTTTTAGAACACTCCCATAACTTCTAATGTAAAACCAGATACAGAGAATGTAAATTGTAATAGACTCCTGAAAATTAAGAAATTGCTCCATTGGTGTCGTGACCGCCTGCGCGCTTTCACAAGTCCCGCCACTGAGCCTTGTAATGGCGGGAAGCGCGCGGGCCGTCACGCCAGAATGGGCGGACGGAGACTCGCCGCCATCCTCGGCGGCAGGCCAGCCGGCGAGCCGCGAGCCCCATGGGCTATTTAGCGGGCCTCCGCACAGCGAGAGGCCAGTCGGGAACCGTGGCGAAGGAGCGCACACGGTAGCAGCGGAGGCAAGGGCCGGTAAGCCTACCCCCCACTTATCTACGCCGTAGGGAGACGGCGTGACGCCCGGCCTGGTGTAGGCGCGGGCCCGGACAGTTGGATCCAGTCAGTGATTGCGGAGCCGTGGCTGTGGAGAGCACACGGGAGCAGCGGAGGCAAGGGGCGGTGAACCTACCCCCCACTTATCTACGCCGTAGGGAGACGGCGTGACGCCCGGCCTAGTGGAGGCGCGGACCCGGAGAGTCTGGATCCAGTCAGCGATTGCGGAACCGTGGCGGAGGAGAGCACACGGGAGCAGCGGAGGCAAGGGGCGGTGAACCTACCCCCCACTTATCTACGCCGTAGGGAGACGGCGTGACGCCCGGCCTAGTGGAGGCGCGGGCCCGGTGAGTCTGGATCCGGAGCGCACACGGGAGCAGGACCGTGGCGGAGGAAAGCACACGGAAGCAGGTCCGTGGCAGTGGAGTGCACACGGGAGCAGAACCGTGGCAGGGGAACGCACACGGAAGTTGGACCGTGGCGGAGGCAAGCAAGACGGGACGTCAGCCGAGAAGACAGTCTTGCAATGTTAGCGGTTGGACCACTACTGTAAAGAGATCAATAAATTGTTATCGTTGATGCGTGCCGTTCTTTTTGTGTACATAACAATTGGAACATTGTTTTCGAAGATCACGTGGATGGAAGTGTCGTCATGGCAATGTCGCCACACATTGTATGGAAGAACGCACGCCGCTTTAGTAGTGAAAGATGCCATTGGTATCAGTTTACCCTATCCAATCTAAAAATTGCCAACATTTTAATCACACTCAATCAAATTGCAAATTAGATTCTCGATGTGTATGTTGTTTAGATGAACATCAATATCCCAATTGTAATAAACCTAAACATTCTATTCCCCAATGTGTGAACTGTTTATAATTTCATACTGCTAATAATAGAGGTACATTTTTTAAAAATATTATTAATAAATCAAATAGAACTTCTAATCCTAGGAATTCTTCAACTACAAATAATGCAATACTGCAAAATAAATATTATCCTAGACCCAACACTTCGATTACTTCCACAACAAACCCCGTTTCTTCACCACATAACTTTCCGCCTCTACCATCTCTTTCCAACTGTTTATAAAATGTGCTCCAAAATACCCATGCTTTTTCTCTTATTAATCACATAGACATTAATTGAATTATTCCCATCATCACAAATGAAATAATTAACCTAATTTTTAGGTTTCATTAAATCATGAAGGAGTTATTACCGAAAATATTTTATAATAATTACCATTATCTAAAATTGTTAAACTAGAATGCCAAATGGTCTTGTTCATCAATTACAAGAATTCTAAAATGTTTCACATGTTCATCAAATGGAATTCAGATTCCAAACTATTTATTTTATAGAGAAGATTGTTTCTCATTTAAATAAGGAGAAGTCGCAGTTCTAATGAGAAAGAAAATTAAACATTCACAAATATATGTTCCAACTAATAATAATTTAAAATCTTAGCTTTGAAAATTAACTTTCTTAATAGTCCTGTAACACTAATGTGTGCTTGCAATCCCCCCAATCACAAATTCCCTTCAAATATATTTTCTCAAATACTCCTCAACACAAACCACAAAACATTATTAATAGGTGAGTTAAACACTACACATCGAGCATGGGGTTGTAACTATACTTCACTTCAAGGTATATCCTTATTTAAACTAATTAAAAAAAATAATAGGATTATACATGCACCTAATCAACCAACATATTATTCATATAATTACATTGTACAGCCTGACATATTAGATGAAATATCTAATAATTTTGATTCGCCTGTCTTTCAATATTGTATTCCAAGTCATAATTCTGATCGTAATCCAGTATTAATAAAATTTGACAGCATGTTCCTACGAATAGAATATTCAAATTCAGAACTTATTGGTAATATAAAATAGGAACTTTTTCATTTCAATATGATTAAATATCATATCAGTCTTCCTTACAAACTACTTCATAGATACAGAAATACTAAACTTTCAAAATAATATTACACATGCAATTAGATTATCTTCCTACACAAAATTTTTTTTCAGCAATAACAAATTAAAATCAATTCCTAATGAAATTTTAAATTTAATTAAACTAAAGCATATAACTCGCACAAAATGACAAATATCAAGAAACCCTCATATAAAAATTGCCCTTAATCGTTTAAATGATGAAGTTAAAAATAAATCAGATGAATACCATTATTTACAATTCAATGAATTTCTATCTCAGCTTCAACATAACTCCACAGAACTTTGGTCAGCCATTAGAAATATCACTGGTGAAAAATCTTGTATTCTTCCATTAAAATCAGAATTAACTATAGTTATTTCCAATTCTGAAAAGACTGAATTATTAGCCAAACAATTTGTACTTTCCTTTTCTAGAAATCCTATTACTAATTTTAGTTTTTATAATGACATTTAAAAAATGTACTATTCCTATTATACAGTATCTGTAAGAATTAAATTTATTTTCCCATCAGAAGCTAAATTCATTATTTCTAAGTTAAAATTTATAAAATCCCCCGGTATTGTTTGTATTCCAAATATAATCGTAGAACATCTTCCAAATTCAATTATTAATTCATTAACTGCATTATTTAATGTGTGGTTCAGAATAAACTATTTTCCACAAATTAGGAAAACAGCATTAATATTCCCAATACCAAAACCCAATAAAAATCATTCTATTCCTAAAAATTACCATCCAATAATGTAACGGGTGCCGGCGGCGGCGTGTCCGTACACCGGCCTAGCCCGAGCCCACCGTTGTGCGGCCACTTGTAATACTTTCTACAAGCCCGGCACGTTAAACTGCTACTTGTAATAGATTGCCCTGCTCTAGCCCTTCTTATAAACAAACAAACAAACACAAACAAACAAACACTAGCCTCGCGTTGGGTTGCCACATATAATAATCTTCCCGTTCTCCTACTCACAATTGCCCGTCTGCTAGCTTACCTGGCCTTTTGACTCACCTGGGCGTGGTCTGCGGTGCGTCTGTACAGACGCGAGCAAGGTACTGCGCTCACGTGCGTGGATCAGTTCTAGTGCTACTTGAATGACTACGAACACATATTGATTTTACAAATCATGACCCCAAAGGTGGCCATGAAATTTATTCAAATTCCCTCTTTTCTCGTATTTTCCTTCAATTCACAATATCTAGTGCTGTAATAGCACTGGTGCCTCTGACGGCACACATTGACATAACCCAGCAACAAAAGAAACAACAACAAATAGATAATTCTCTTCCCACAATACACGAAACATGGACATATACTTTCTCATTCACACAGATTATTTACAACAAACAAAAACAAATGCCATTCACACATATGATTAAAACCCCAGAATGCATTCTGTCGAAATTTACGTATTAAAAATCTATTAATCACATAACTTGATCTTCGACAGAGCGTTCTTCACTTCGTAAAAAAAAAAAAAACAAATGTCAAAATACTTTTGCTCACGTATGATGCTGCTTCCGCGAAGAATCCGGGTGTTTTGTGCGATTATCCACGCACAACAGCGCCTCCCGTTGTCGCCACCAGTTCCGGAACACACTCGCGTACGCATCACTGTTCACGTAACATGTCGGAATTCACGCTGCCACCTTTTTTCATAAATATTCCAAGTTATTTGAAAATCTCTGAGTCCCGAATTGAATTCCGCGCCACTAATCGTAAATGCAACGTCGCGCTCCCCACCGTTGCAAAATTTCTCATACGGCCACGCTCATTATCGTTTGCTCTCGCGAGTCCAACGGGCGTTGCCGAATTTCACAGTAATTCCGAAAACTTTTTTTATGAAATTCTTTTTCACGAAATATTAAATAATTTACATGAAGTATTCCCAGTTACTATTGCAAATTCTGTCCATTACTTCCGCACTTTAAAAAAATTTCCAAACATCGCCTACGCGAATACACGTCTTGCCTCCACCAAGTCTAGGCACGTTCTGCTAAAATTTTTCCAACTTAGCATTGTTATTTTTGCTTCAACACTTTTCCCGATCGCTTGATAACTGACGATCGCGTCACTTTGGTTCTCACAAAATATTTAATTTTTAACGTTTCCCGAAACACTTTATTTCCGTTTTTGTTTTAATAAAATTCTCCCGGCAATTTCCTAAAATTCGATGTTTTCCTCTTGTTTTCCTTTGGTCAAATTCCTTTTATTTTCCCTATTTTCCGTTTTTGGATGTGAAACGGAACGCACTGCAATTGTTCGCTAATCGCTTCTTCTTGCTAAACTTTTGCTTGAATTAATTTATTTGTTTTATTAAAATGTTGATACTTCCCGTCAAGATATTTAAATGGGATAAATTTTGCATGATGCCGCTAATTTTCTTCTTTTTCCCCCCGAAAGTCTGAATTTGATATCTTATCGCGTTCTCTTGCATTATTCGAAAAACCCTCTTCTTTATAAGCGTTTCATCGCTCCAACAATGGACTCCATTAATATTCTCCTTAACACAAATATACGAAATACAAAATTTTCAATTACTTCTTATTGCCTGACGCGATTTTACTGGGATAACTTTTAAAATGTTCCTAAATTAAAGCCGGATCTAATGTCTATGGTCAAAACTTGCACAAGTATCGGGTTCACTTTATTTTCTTCCCCAATCGGTTTTTTTTTATTATGGCGCCTTTGCTGTAAATGTTTTCAAATTGTTTATTATCCAAACGCATACTATCGGGGATCGTGTAAATCATTACAATAAGTTTACTTTCTAACTTTTCAAAAATGTTTGAAAAATTAATTTTAATTATAGTAAATACATTTATTAATAACATTATACCCCTTAGTCAATTTGGTTTCAGACAAAATCATTCAACAGTGCATCAATTTCTACGCCTGATTTTATCACAACTAATTTTCAAAAGAAAAAACATACTTTTGCAATATTCTTAGATATAGAGAAAGTATTCAGCAAAGTTTGGCATGAAGGATTACTATACAAACTACAACAACACTGTTTCTTACACTACCTTCAAAATATTATTAAAAGTTTTCTCTTAAATCGTAAATTTAAAGTCAAATAACAGTCATTCATCTGAACATCTTATTAATGCTGGGGCTCCACAAAGTTCTTCTCTCTCTCCCATTCTTTTTAATATTTTTATCTCTGACATCCCTTAATTAACTTATTCAGATATGACCATTTTTGCAGATGATACTGCAATATTTAATGCACACTCGGATCTAATACAAGGTCGAGATAACTTACAAAACTATTTAAATACCCTATATACCTGGTTCACCAATTGAAACATTAAAATCAACACTCAAAAATCTCAACCCAACATTTCTTCATTAAAACATTCACCCTACTTATCCACTAATAATTAATCATAAAGCTATTAATTGGCTCCCAAATTCTACCCCAGTTAAATATTTAGGTTTACAAATAGACACAAAGTTAACATGGAAACAACACATTTCATCAATATCTATTAATGCACATATCAAAATTCTCAAATTATACCGGTTCATTAATAAAAAATGAAAACTTAACTGATTCAGGTATCTTAATTTATATATCTATCATTCGTCCCACAATAACATATGCTTGTTCTAAATTGGTTGGTACTGCAAAAACACATAAACGCAAAGTAGAAGTTATTTAAATTCAGATTTTACATTAAAAGCTCCTTGGTTTATTCGTAATGGCCAAATTTTAAATGAACTAACAATAGATTCTAAAAGTACATATATTTAAAAAGTATCAAATCGTTTTTGTTCTTCTCTTGCATCTTGTCCGGCAACTAATGAATTTAAATTAGGCAAGTCCTGTAATAATTTTTGCCGCATTAAGACTCGATATTCAAAAGACCTCTTTCAACCTCCTTAAATAGCAATATGAAATTCATAGTAAAATAAAAATGTTAATTATTAATAAGTAATTATGTTGGACCCTTCCTGGGTAACCTTAGTAACTATATATAAATGTTAATGGTGATAATTTACTGAATTGTCAAAATATTGAAATTGTACACACCCTTGAAAGACATTTGTATTTGGAACAAGTAGAATAAATAATATTTTTTAAAAAATAGCTCGTCAGCTTGGCCGAACTCAGTCGCTGTCTGGAGGAGATTTCTAGCTGCTCTGATCGGTCGTTTTCCGTGGTTTCTCCGATTAATACCAGGCGAATGCCGGAGCAGTACCCTAAAACGGACCACGGACTGCGCGCGATCGTTCCTTCCTCTTCCTTGTCCTATCCTCTCCCCTCACACACACACACACACACACACACGCTAACATACACTACACTACCACATATTCCGGGAGATCGGTCGAGAGCTTAAGGACTTGTCCCGGCTGGGTCGGCGCCCCGCTGATGGGAGTCTGGCTAGGGGGAACCCCAATAGCCCACTATAGATCGGCGCTGGATCTCGTCATCCAGCGAGGGAAGACCATCGCCATCTCCTAAGAGAAAAACATGCACTACACTAACAGGACTAATGACCAAAGCAGTTGACACGCTCGGAATCACTAACAACCAACCGTCAGTGAGAAAAAACTCATGGTTTAGGCAGGCTGAAAATTTTGGTAACAACTTACTTGTGGGTAAAAACGAAAATATAATGAGTGATGTGGGAATTTCCAGTCACACGATAACGGACTGGACAAGTTTTAACAGAGAAATACGAGTCGAGGCAGTTGTGGCGGAAAGTGAGAAAATAGGAGGACCTGGAGTTATAGTTGAAATAAACGAGAGCAAACCCAGAAAACGGAAATACAAGCGAGAAAAGCGTGTGGTGGGAAAGTGGGTTTTTGGAGGAGTGGAGAAGGGCACAGATCGTTTTTTGTTTTTTTTAGTGGTGGAGAACAGAAGTAAAGAGGTTTTATTACAAATAATAAACGGGTCATGGGCCTCAATATATTGAACCAAATGGTATACTTACTTCTGATAGCTAGAAGTCGTACGACTGCCTCAAAGATAAAGGATTCAGACTCTAACTCTGAACCATTCAATAGAATTGAAACGAGTGCACACACAAACTTCACGGAAGGCACATTGAGTGCCATGAAACGAAAACTGCCGTGCCACGCAGCTTCGGAACAATTGTTTTCCGTATTTGTGCGAGTATATGTGAGGAAGAAAACAAGTGGGCCAAACAGGGAAAATGGAAGCTTTCTGCAACGCATTACGAACTCGCCAAATAATTTTTAAGGCGAGTATTCGCATAAAATGCGTTGGGCAGACTCGAGGATGTGTTATGTCAACGCGAGGGCCGAGCCTCGGCCTCAACGTGGGCGCGCGTAGCGAAGCGTCCAAATGCCACGGCGAAGCGCGTCGGCCGCGCACACTGTGGCCAAGCAGCGAATTACATTCGCGGAACCGAATCCACGGCGCTAGTGAACGAATCGGATCACTAACTATATTTTCACCGGAATCTCGTTTTATTTATTAATTTTACGTCAAAAATAGTTAAAAACTGTGTATGACGTGCTATGGTGAGAAGTGAATTCTGGGCACGTTTTCAAAATTCTGTGATCCCATTCCTAAGCCATAAAACACGCTCTGATGTAATAAAATATATTTTTCTACAACTGCATAAAAAAGACAACTTCTTTGCATCGCTAGCAGTACGTGAACTTCGTCATTTTTTAATCGCCATTAAAAAAAGATCGTTGCCAAGACAACTATCTTGTTACCGTGAAAAAAAGTCTTTTTTGCACGGTTTTAGAATACTTTTTTGCACGTTTGGTTCTAGGCTACGGACTTACAAAATACGAAACAATTTGTATTATATTTTTATGCAGTTGAAGAAAAAATGTTCATATTTCGCTCTTTTCATGGTTTCAAAGTTTCCGCCCTTTTCGTGGTCTCGATTGAGATTTTTTGCCTCAACCTACGGTCTCCGAAAAAAATCTCAATCTCGACCATGAAAAAAACGGAAACTTCACACACTTAATATGAAAATAATTATTTCAAGGATAAATCAGCAATACAATTTTGGGTCTTATCCATCATGTCCTTCGTCAAGTAATGATACTTCCTGCCGCGAGAAATGGATAATTTGAATAACTACATTTCCCACTGAATTCTAGAAGACGTGCACAGATAATGAAGTTACATTTATGACCAGGAGCAAAACAAGGGGCCATCTCAGCATTTGCTCAAACGATCAGAGAAACTGGACGAAAAACCTGATCGAGATGGTTCCACAGATTCCCTTCGCAAAATACAAGACCCTTATTCCTACAAAAATGAATTGAATTTTCAGGGATTCCAGATGGTGAGAGGATCCGAGGCAGGCGTATATGCAGTGTGCATTTCAGAGCTGAGGATTCCTCGCTGTTGGCACCAAAATGAGACAGCGATGTGGTTCAGTTCCGTTTTTACGCGAGTATATTTTCATATAATCTTTTAAAAATACAGAAAATCACAGGTGACGAAACCAAAAAATCGTAGTCTTTATGATGTAATACCTCAAATCTCTGTCACCGAAGATGTGCTGGGCTCGTGGATGCTTGTTCTCTCATCTTCTGAGCTTGAATCCGTGAGTGACGACAGTTCATCCTCGTCGCTCCTCGATAGAATTTCTTCCAAGTCTTTAATCGTGTAAAACGACTTGTCTGCCATAGTCGTCAAAAAATGAAAATCTTAGAAAAGTATCCGTAAAATCAACGTCCAGAAACAATGCAAAAGGTCAATAATAAAATCCGTGTAATTGTACGTAGAAATAATCCAAAAACCGTAAGAAAAGTCCACAAAACAAGCCAATTTTCGTACAGTAACGCGTAAAAGCAAGAACACTCACAGCCAGAAATCTCAACAGAAAGTGAGGATGGTACCCCATTTTAAAGGGCAAAAGAATCATGTCTAGTAATATTGAATTGTTTTATTTCCAGAGGGAAGTATTTTGTTTACTTGACAAGGGAAACATTTCAGAAAATTATCAAGGTCAACACAATTACAACAGTAATGCCATTTCTTTGCCCATGAATCATTAACACAATCTGAGATATTTTTCTCTGATAATTTTGAAGACGAATAATAGCCAAAATCATTGCATGTGTGAGAATGCAGTGTTATCCATACTATATGCCGCAAACTGCCCTCTGTGGAGAACCCTAACTTATAAAGAACTTAATACCTTTTTTCCTTGGAAGCCAAAGTAAAAATTAATATTCTTTCAAAAGAAAATTACAGATTGTCTTACTCCATGACCTTGATTCGGAACTCTAGTTGTTAAACAAAGTCCTGAAAAAACAGCGTTTTGAAGTTAATGACACTTTTCTAGTGAGAATGTGAATTTTTTATTTTACTCATACTCATTTGTAGTCGATCTGACCGCACTACTACATAGTACACATTGAAACTATAACAGAATTATAACACAAGTTTTATTACCTAATGAGAATTTTAAAATAATTTGCCTGGTCAAAAATGATACACACTAAAAAAATTAAACCATTAATGTATATATAGATTTTGTGAATGTTAAAAATGAATGAAATCACAAAAGTCCATGATGCTTGCAAAATTAGCAAAATGTATATTGGCATCAGCTTTATATACATGTTTATGATCTTGTCATAGAATGCAATTGGCATTTAGAATTCCCAGATCAATTAATATCTGCATCAATGAACCATCACCTGTTTCAATGACCAATTTCAATCACCTGTCCCCAAAACTACCTGAAAAATAAAATTAATACAATAGTATTTGAAAATGTAATTAATGTGATAATTATTAAAAAATAAAAAATGGAAAGGGTTTTACAGCAGTTTTTTTGAAGAATGCATTATTATTTTGTTCAATTATTTACAGAACATGGTAGGCTTTAGTATCAATTTAAATACGGTAATCAAAATTCTCTCACTTATAACATATGGGAATACTACACAACAATTAATTCTACAATTTCTAATAAGTATTAATGACACTTCAAGAATGTATTAAAATTATCTCAATGAATTGGCAACATACTAAATATTATTTTTTTTATATTTTAATACGAATTTGCAATGCTTAATTGAGTATTAAAAACTAATCAAATAACTTAACCTTTTTTTAATAGGTACTTTTTTTACTCTTAAAAATATCACAAATGAATGCAAAATAATGAGATTGGAAGCCATGCCCTCTGTATGCACTTAACATAAGAATTTGAATTGAGAGGATTGAAACCGATGATGTAAAACGAAATGATTGTTGATCTTCGACATAAGCTTTTAGAGGAATTTTACAATTTACATTAAAATAATTTTGAGCTGGATTAATGGCCAAGTTTTGTACGTTATGTCCAATAGAAATGCACATAAACTAATATATGCGTATCTAGTATTGAAACTCATGATAGAAATATATACGTAGCAAAAGTTGCAATTCTATTCCACCATTCTCTTTTCATCTTGGTTGACAATTCTTGCTTGTTTTCAAATAGGCCGTGTAAATGGAAGTATCATTTTCTTTCGAACTTCATTTGCCCGTTTACTCCCAATGAAATAAGATTTTCACTTCAAAGAGGTAATTTAGACTGTAGTCTGGCGCCTATTAAAAGATATCTACCAATATCCTTTAGATTATAATTCACACTGATGCAGCATGACAAGTTTCAATACGATACTTACCAGGGAACTCTTAGTTCCCTGGTAAGTATCGTTCAGCGATTTGCTTCGCCAACGACGTATTCCTCTACAATAGCAAATTGAAAACTTTCAGAACGATGCGCTTTTCGCCACTTCGAAGAAACTTTCCTGAAGGGCCTGTCACTCTCTTAGCCCTTCCAAAATGAACTGAATAGTATGTCCTCGCAGGCCGATCGGCGACGCGACGCCGCGGTCCGACGAGCCGCGACCCACGCTGCTGACTTTCGTCAATCCTCGGCTGATATCAGGTCCTTATCGCCCAGCAACACGCATGCTGTTCGCACTGGTCTCCTTCTTCGTTTGCAGTAGTTTTGATGCAAGGTTAATTTAACAACCGATGGCTCAAATTAGTTCTTATGTAGTGAGCCTACACTTGTACTTCTTTAAATCAGGATTTTTCTTAGGATGAACGGATAATATTGCGTTGCGGTCAGGTTGCAGCAAGCTTTGGCGCTCGCGCCCAACTTCCTGCCCCCCCCCCACACACACACACACTTCCAAGAGCCCGCCGAAGGCCTGGGACTGGTAGCTGATAAATATATAACGTAATTAGTCTGTCTTTTGACATTTATATTTAAATGTGTAACAACGCAGACGGAAAATAATATTATTATTAAAGTTTGTCTCAAACTTCGTTTCCGTTTTGAGCAAGAATTACAGATATGTTTCCTTTGCTTGATAAAGTCATAATTATCGTATCATGCTTCTATTATGTGATTGAAATAATGTGATTTATATACACACATTTATTTAACAGATTTTGAATGTTTTTAAATGTATATTTTCAATACGTAAATTACCTGAAAAAGTAGCTGGCTGCTGTGGCCAGCTACTGGTCTGCAACATGATTAGACTTGATGAGGTCGACAGGTCCGTATAAGAAGCAACATCAACCTCTCAGAAATCACAGGCCGGCTGGTCCATCCAGGTTCACTTTTATCTTAGATGCTGTTGTAACCAGGAAAGGGAGTAAAGCAACAAGGTCTCCGTTTCGCATGCGAAGGTTTTGTGTAACTATTGAAACCTCGTTGCGATTTATGGTATCCTTTTTTTTCAGTGTATGTGCTTCAAGTAATATCTTTTAAAGTTATTCGAAATCTCGAAACTTTTGTGAAAATGAACACGTAATTCCGCATTTTTAGAAATAGCGGCTGAAGAAAAAAAATTCTTCAAACTTTGTGTGCGGATAGTGCTAAATGTAATGTATTAGAAGCAGACGTTAGTCATTTTGCTTTATTCATTTGTTTTTTTTCCAAAATTAGGTACAAATGTATTTTTTTAAATATATCTCTCGCTGTTAATATTTACATTTGCTTCAATTTGTATACATTATTGCATTTGTGAGTAAAAGTACTTGAAATTACTTCCCTTAAAATTTCTCGAAAATCCAAAAGTTGTCTGTGGAATAGAGCTTTAAATTTCTCACTTTCAGTGATGCATAAACGACATATTATCAAAAAACTGTTCTACATTTTTGAACGAAAACTTCCGTATAGGGTTAGGTAATACTTACTTTAACCATGTTTCAATTCTACCATTAGGGTTAGGGTTGAGAAAATGTGAGGAAGGAGAAAAAGTAGTTTGGGTGGTGATAAATGAAAGCTGGAAAGAGAATGGGGCAGGACCGAAAACTGGGCTTGAGACTGAAAAAGTATAAAACTTATTTGTACCAGATAGTGTATATTCAGTAGGACGTCTGTATTACAATAGATTGAACATAATTTTAAGCTTGATTAATAGACACGTGCAGTATTTATCACCTAATGTTTATTCTAAAGAAGACCAAATTAATGGAAAGCGTACGCACCTTTAAATGTGAGAAATACACGTCAAACTCATAGTTGAGTTCATTCATGTATGCTCGCTCTATTCATAATGAACAAACTTTATCCAAAGGAGCAATTGGAACCTAATGTTGTTCGAAACAAGTTCTTTAAAAATAGCGAGACACCTAGCTGTTTTCTTTCTCACAAAATTAAGAAATACGAATTTAGTCGTCTCTTATTCCGAATATCCCATTCACGCCCAATGTATATGTATATGTGTATGCGTCTTTCATTTCGAGGGTTTCTGCAGTTCGAGTCCTGACTTTGACAGAGTCTGAATGGGAGTTGTAGCGGTCGGCTGCTCTGATCGGTAGTTTACCTTGGTTTCTCGTAACCATACCGGGTACATGCCGGAGCAGTATGCTAACAAACGGGCCATGGACCGCGTGCGATCTTTCCTTCCTCTTCCTTGTCCTATCCTCACCCACTTACATGCACTACACTACTACTAATGCCGGGAGCTTAGAGCTTGCCTGACTAGGGCGGTGCCCGCTGGTGGGACATGAGGTAACCCCGCAAGCTGCCCTGGAGTTCGGCGCTGGATCTCACTATCCAATGGCGGAATAACACCGCCACCTCCCGTGAATTAAAAAAATCATGCTCTACACTTACAGGAATAACGACCATAGCTGTTAACACGCCCGGGAACACGATCATAATCAATTCCGTTCATGCCTACAGACATTGTACGCTTACGAGAAATCCATTCCTTCCTCTGAGAAGGGCCTCCGAACCCTTTCGAGGACGGCGCTCTCTGTGTTTGATATGCGATGCGCTACTACTCTGTGCTGGCGATTACACAAGTGCGAAGAACGAACAACGGTCGCGTTTTCGTTGTTGCCTTTCTAAAATTAGAAATGGAGTCTACATTAGTATTTCTTAGATATAACGTAGCAAGTGACACAAATTCGGCGGTTTTCTGCGATCAAAGTGACGAAGAAGGGAGGGTTTACTTGCTTCCATTCCATTTATATTAGCAGCTACTCGTGAGTGGTGTAATAAATTTTAGAGTTAGAATACAAATTTGAATCATTTTAAGTACTTATTGTGTACAATAGTTTCTTTTAATAAATAAATAAATAAATGTCTTTATTGGTGGCAAGGCTCAGGCCATTTAGCCTGCTCTTTTGCCTGACCACTTTCAGAATTTATATTACAATAGTACATAATAAAGGAAGTCATTCAATGAAAAATACGCACGCAATTTGGATGAAGATTTTCACATAGATGACAGGAGTAAAAGCGAGGGTGGACGAGCTTGATAGGAAATCGGGAAAGAATCGCGATGAATGGAACGGTAGAGAGAAAGGAAAGAAAAAAGAAAGAAATGTAGAAAAAGAATCAGTGAAATGTTAATAAGTTCTGTTAATTGTTTCATTGAGGATTTGAAGAAGCTAAAATTGAGTACGTATTTTTGAATTACCCCTAGAAAAACTAGAAAGGGAGGGAATCTCGTCAGCCTACAAGCGAAGACATATCAAGTCAAGAGTTCAAGCCTTGAGAGATAATGGTAAATGATTTTGCGTATATTTCATAATATTAGCAATAATAATTATTATATAATAAAGTGTCGTAAAACTATTTGGTTCTTAAATAAAGTTTAAAAAAATTAAAAATGTGGATATAATCAATTTATTTTTAGGAAATGTTAACAGTTAAAATATTTCACAATCTAGCAAATTATAAAATTTTAAGAATTTAGGAAATTTTTACCGTTTAGAGTATTCCCAAGACCCGAAAACCCGACCCAACATCTCTCATCCGTAAGCCAACGATTTATTCTACCTTTATTCCTGGGACTGCAATTAAGGGACGATCCCGGCATGCGCCTTAAGCGATTGAGTAAACCCAGGTAAACCTCAATCAGGATGGCGGCTTAAGGCCAAGACACAATACAAGTGAACAATTTCAGTTCACACAAAATACAAAGAAAGAAAAAAACGAAAATAATTTGAATTTAATATTATGTCTAAATGTACGGCGCAGCTTGTAAGAGATGAAGAACTGGAACAGAAATATTGGAAATTAGTGAAACACATGTAGACAAAATTAAAAGCATATCATTATAATATTTTGAATACATACAAATATGAGCAAATGCTCATGCATAATCACACAACAGAGGTACGCATACATCTGCGTACTGCAATAAAAGTGATGCATGAGATGAAAGTTTGTTCTTCATATGTTGTTTAAAAATGATTGAAAGAGTGTACGAGTAGATTACAGAGACATATAGCTAGGTTATGGATTTGTCATTTTTTTTAATATAAAGATAAATGTAAAAGTAGATAAGAGGAGGAATGATATTTGTGTGTGCTAAAATATTAGTTTCCTATATAAAGCTAAATAGTTAGATAATAGTATGAAAATTGGAGGGAAGGGAGAATAAAGTAACCTAGGATGAAAACTAAGAGAGAACAAGAACACAAAAAGAAAGAGCGAGGATTTTAGCTATCCGTAGAGAAAGAGAGAGATAGGCTGGGGGATGGAGAGAGAGAGAAAAAGAGATATGAGAAGGCGTTAAGGATGACATGGAAGTATTTATTTAGGAAATGAGGTAAACACTTTGTACGATAGGTGGGATAGGAATAAATATGAGATGTATCTCAGTGCTGACGTAGTGCGGCGTCCACCCAGATCTAATTTTTGGCAAGCGAGCAGTGGGACTATTGTTATATTTAAAGGGTGATTTTGCACGGGTTACATGCATTTTTATACCCTTACATGAGCCAGAGTGAATAGCTATTTTAGGTGAAATAAATTCATGAATTACCGAGCACGAATTATAAATTATGTGCGTTATAAATGTTACCCGATAGAGCAGAAGACCGTTTTTTAAAAATATCTTTTAGGATTTAAAATGACTAGAAGACAAAACTATATCTGACTATTTTGTGGTCATTTTCTAGTTAGCAATACAAAATCATTAAACAAATTTTGTGTGTCATCGGTGTCAACTGAATAATTAGAATCTCCTTGCAATGATAATTGAATGTGCAGAGATGCAAATCATTAAAGGTCAACATGGATTACTAGAAATATTCAAAGTTACAGTTACCCTCCCAAATGAAATTAAAAATTTTTCAGTGTCAGTACTTTACTGCATGAAGAGTTGTCTATTATTTTTTTCTGTAGGATCCTCTTGCGTCCTGCAATGGTAGTGCTTCTATTGCTACAATAAAACAAGAGATCACTTCATGTTCCCCAGGTAAGTGCATGATATATTTTTTAATTATTTCGTGAACCTAGAATCATTCGGGTGGTGAGTTCGGTACTTGGTACAAATTATGCAGGATTTGTTCACAAAACAATGTGGCGAGATTGCCCTAACGATTTACAAAGACAGCTGTCCTCGAGGCTCTGCAGCTCTTGAAAGCAGCAGATAGCTCCCACACGACTAAACGGGTCCGACTACGCCTCGAAAGCACTCAAATGTGCAAATACCCCACGGAATCACAAATTCCGTACTTGTTAGCGAACATTCCTCTCATAGTGAGAGGGCACAAAATTAATTTGCCAGATTTGCGAAGCTATTGGAACCATCTGTTTGACATGCTCTTTCCTGAAGACTGAGCGCGTCATCAGCTCCACATGGAGCATTGAATTTGGGAAACTATTTCCCTTTCAGTTTGTGCGTGTTTGTATATTTTCTCACTATTCTTTGAATGGTTTGTGTGAAATACCTGTAAGCAGGGACACTAGTTTTCAAGGATTGAATAGAAGTTTCAAATATATGTGAAAAGATTGTTAAAAGAACTTCTTGACTACTAGAAGGGGGATTTCATTCCAAAACCGCTGAGTGTAATTGTGCAAACGTCGGATGGACTGAAGTGTAATGTGGCAGTGATGTGCATTGCCCTGGACCGGAGACGGGGAAACAATTTGGAGTGTGAGCCAACCAGCAAAAGAAAAAAAATAGCGGAGAGTGTTTAATAATTATAATTTAAAAACAGATTGCAGAAACTATAATACGGTATTGTGATAAAGGAAACTGAATTTTTAAGTTTCTTATATATAGGTTCGAATTCCGATGTACATATTGTGACATACCAGACTGTCACACAATATTTTGATGGGAATTGGGGACAAGAATTTACTAAATTCTTCGTAAAAAGTGTAAATGTTGAGGGCATAGGCATGCAGGCAGGGCGTTCCTTAGCAACCAGGGAAGCGGAAGTAAATAAATATAGTGGGGCAAGTAACGGACAGAAGATTGTGATATAAGGGCGTGTAGGATTGGTGGTAAACTAGTAATGGGGTATGATGTAGAAGGAACCTGGAGATTGTTTTGTAAAACAAGAGACAAGAATGCATGAATGTTACGGGGGGTTGAACTTCGTAATAATTGGGGAGATGAGCTTTAGACCGCGTACCGTGCACATCGCAGAGGTCAATGTAAATGATAGATGCGGGACTTGGTGGAATTTTGCGAGAAATATTTGAGCAGTGAGGATATTTTATGTGCGTAATTCTGTTTGGAACTTTGAATAATTCTGGCACCGGAGTAGTAAGTGAAACGATGAGTTGAGGACATTGGTCCGGCAGCGGACCCAGAACAAGATACAAGAGAGACGATTGGTCGGAGCGGTGGATTCTTCCTGGCCTCATCGTCCAAGAGCGCATGGATGTATAAATAGTAAGAAAATTAGCGCCATAGACAGTTTTTACAATCGGTCATGACCAAGGTGACATTTTATGTTAAAAATCGATAAATAAACTTATAACGTTCTCATTCTGAAAAAGAAAAGCTGATTATCATTTCTTTAGAATCTTGTGCAATCCACAGTTTAATAATTTCTTTCCAGAAACAAATTTCAGATTCCTCGCTTCTTTCGTATGCGGAATCGAGCGGATCGAATGATCGTTTGCTAGGAAGAAAGTAAGTACCGGCGACGATTATTTTCGTAAGAACCCAACCGGCAGAGCTAGTGGGATCATTATTTCCCTTTTGATGTGTTTGCGGGAAATTTAAAATCGCAACCCTTTCCTGGCGCCCAAAAATGATATAAAATCGGAAACCGGTTGCAGAAATAATTTAACAGAAACGGAAAGCGGTTCAATATACTGAGAAGCAAGGATGCCAACAGAAACGAAACCATGCGAACTTAGAAATTTCGTTAGTTTCTTGTGCACAGAAAGGTACGTAACGGAACGCACACAGAAAGGTACGTAACTTGTGTACGTAACGGAACAAATCAGAAGGACACCGACGAAATCTTTTGTCTAGTAACCATATCTTCCTCCGGAACGAAATTTTACTGTTGCTATAAATTGAGTATCGTTTCATCCTTATATTATGAGAGTGTAGTTTCTGCACTGGTATTTTATTCACCATTGTGTTATTATTTACAATTCATGACGTGACAAAAAGAATTATTTTGTGTAATAATGATGAAGATGGTGTAAATAAGGACTTTATTTCCGGAATTGATCGTGGCCCAGCACTCGGGTCAGACGAGCGAAGCATCGAACTGTTTGTTTCTGCTCTAAGATATTAATAAGCTTCTTTAGAATATCGCAAATGGAATACAATGTTGTTTCTCTATCCATGACTTACGTTAGTGTAATGATAAATGCAGTATTAGCTAATAAATACGTACAAGTATACAGTTTTAATATTTAATATATTATATAAAATATCCGTTCATTTTCTTAAACAATTTTTTTCTGAATGACAATGTCCCTCAATAACATTTTTGTAAAAGTTGAAGTCTGAATAAAACGAAAGTTGTTTGTACTGCGTTCATCGACCAGTCCATCTCTCACAGGAGAGATACCGGGATGCCCGGTTTATTTTCTCCGCCTTCTCTCGTATTTAATTCGGGAGGCGTGGTCAATCCATGCCCTGCATGTTCGCAAGGTTGCCCCCTTCTTACCGTTCCCTTTTCGGCGAACTGGGCGAGTTCTGACCCCTTGAGATGGCCCTGATCGCTTAGGCGCCCCTACTCAGTTTTGCTAATTGTTCAGATGTTATCTTCTACTTCGTTTTGTAAGTTAAATCTTAATATTAAATTAATGAACACGTAACACATTTAAAACGTTATTTTTCTATTTCATATGTATTTGATATATTTTTGAGTTATCAATTTTGAGAAAAATGAGTAAAAAGTATAAGTGAAATGTCCGCATGAACTAAACATTTTTCATTGATTAATTCGCATTAAACATTGCTCTTCTTTTTCCTCTCTTGAGAATAGACAAGTCTTTTTATTTATTTATTTTTTATTTTTTTTAATTTGTTGCGTCTACACCTTGACGCAACGCGTCTCCAAGCCCCTTAAGGGGTGTTCAGCGCTTTGCACTGGGGAGTAATCCTCCATTAATGTGCTTTACCTTTTTTAATATTTGTCTAGTCTCGTCACGTCGCAGTCAGTCAGTTCCTTTTATCCCTTCGGCCAGGGGCTCGACGGCATTAGATCCCGGGGTTCCTGGCCGGTCACCCAACCACGAACCCGCGAGTCTCGAATGCGCTTAACCTTCGTGACTTCACGGAGCGTAGTAAACGCATTCGGCTAGCGCCGCCGGCTGAAGTCTGTTAAGCAGTATTCAATGTTAGTTTGGTACAATTTTTGTTGGCAATACGAGAGTCGCTACGAAAGTTTTGAGATACACAAAATATAAGAAACTTGAAATAATTTTCATAACTATATTTTCTCAAAATATTTGCCACGACATTCTATACATTTCTTCATTCTCATAAACCAATTTTTAAAACAGTTTTTCCACTTATTTTCCTCGAGTGTTAAAAGTTCACTTCATAGTTTTGTGGACAGCACCAGCTTCTTGCGGGCTTGAGGACCTCCTTCCTTGCATGCGACTGAAATAATCGCAGGGGGGCAGGTAACGTGGGCGACGGTGGTTAGTTGAACCTCCGTTGACGCCAGGAACTGAATTGAGAGGTGGGCCGTGTGCGCAGGCGCAATGTCGTGCCCCTCAGTCCTGTCTTCATTCGCCGTTATTTCAAGCTTGGTGAAAACTCTTAGTAGACTTATGGTGTACCACAGAGCAGGAAGTTCGTTCTTCCATTGGAACAGAAGTGACGACCGATTTTGGAGACGAATGTTGCAACCATTCGCGAGACCGATTAACTTTGGTTGGTGGATGTTTGTCGACAAAATCCATAGAGTGGGCTGGCACTTATTTTCAGTATCGAACTGATAAATCCACGTTTCGTCATCTGTAACTAAGTGAGAAAGAGAGTCAGTGAGACTAAGTGAGAAAGAGAGAGAAAGAGAGAAAGTGAGTAACTAAGTGAGAACTAGAGTCAATTGCTTCTTTCAGATCTTTTCAAAATTTCTTCACACGGATGTGCTTCTGTGAATCTGTCATAGTGTGAGGCACGCATCCCGCTGCAACTTTTCTGCCTCCAAGATATTCGTGCAGGATTTTGGAAACTGCTGGCAATCCAATCTGTAAGGACCCTTCAATACCCTTATATGTCACACGAATGTTTTCGCGCATCAATTTTTCCACAGCAACGAAGTTTTTTTCAGTCATTGCAGTCTTTGGAGGCCCGCTCATCTCGACTTTCGACAACAAAGTTCTGCATCTTCTCAGTTCTTGAAAGCACCGAAAAATTGTCGCAAGGGAATGCACAAGGTCTCCGAAGTCCCGCTGCAAACGAACATTGCTTTTAAATTCGTTTAAACTACTCTTAAAGTCATAAAGAATCATTGCATGAAAGTGCCGTCTGGTCGACTCTATTGTGATAACTGAATGTTGCGTCAACAAAAGGAAAGGTAGGCTTCTTAGCGCGAGCGATAAGCCGAGCAAGTTCCAACTTGCACGCATTTCTCAGAAAGGACACTGTGATCGATTCACATTCTTGGAAAGGTAATAATGGACCGCAACGCAGTATATCTCAAAACTTCCTTAGCGACCTCCGTAGTGGACGATTCCCTTCCGGATGTCGGGGTGCCCCATGTCACTGGAACGAGCCCGTGTTGATATTTACGAACGACCGTTGCAATGTCTCTCCGTCAGAGGTCCTAGGATTATGGAGTCGTCGCGTTCTCGACATTGCTCTTTGCACGAGAATCTCGGGGACTCCATTCTTGATCAGTCTCTCGCTTACGAGAACCAAAGGGAATATGCGGCAAATTACTGCCTTTGCCATTAAATACTTTAAGTAATATTATATAGTAAAATGTAACTTGCATAGCTCCCTTAATAATTCTGTAAATTATTTTCAACCGACTTCATTTTCTTTCTTATTCGGACATTGCTTCGTTATTGGAATTCAAACGCTTAATTTGAATTGACAGAAAATGTTATATTCTTCGAAGTCCGGTACGACTCCATTGCAAATGATACAGGTTTATCCTTTGCAACTGTAAAACATATTGTTCATTGTCATCTTTCATTGAATTAGAACAAATGGCCATTTTCAGGAGACATTTTGGGATTAAAATATTTTACGAATATCCACAATAAACTCAGGCAACATCAACATAACTTCAGAATTTCACTATTCACACGACACTATCGGGCATCTTTCCATTCGTAAACAATAACACTAGATCATGGTGTTCATGCGGTAGAAAATATTCCAACGAAACACAGCAAAAATCGAAATCGAAACACAGCCAAGGTCAATATGGAAATTTTTCAAACACAAACTTTACTTGTGTTTCTAGTTTTTTGTATTAAAAACTACATAATTTAGAATGAGTGAAATGGGCCTCGCCGAAAGACGAGTGTGGCGCTCCAGCCACGATTCGAATCCTCGACCTCTGTCTCCTGCGGGCTAGACTAACTTTAATGGGAGACCTAAATTTAACGTTTAACTAGTAGTAGGAAAATCACGGGATCGGTCAATTAATGGATTACACTAGTTTGCCAACGTTTCGGAATATTTTATTCCATCATCAAGGCTTACTAATACATATAGTGGTCAAACATAATCTTCCTCCACAGCACAACTCCAATACAGAGTTGCTGAAGCACCCACGTCCATAGCAGGTCCGACCATGGCCACGGCCCGAAAGAAAGGGCCGTGGCCATGGTCGGACCTGCTATGGACGTGGGTGCTTCAGCAACTCTGTATTGGAGTTGTGCGGTGGAGAAACATGGTTGACCATTATATGTATTAGTAAGCCCTGATGATGGAATAAAATATTCCGAAACGTTGGCAAACTAGTGTAATCCATTAATTGACCGATCCCGTGATTTTCCTACTACTTATTAACGGTCGTGATTTCTACAATGGTTAACGTTTAACGTAATAAAAAATCATATATATCCACAGTTAATTGGAAACAAGCTATTTTCGAAATCGATCATGGTGTTGTTGTTTTGCCGGATCATTGTTGGCCCGGGGACCAGAGATCATATCCATGCCAATCGTGATGTTTTGGATAGCCCAAGCCCTCAACTAGTTGAATCATTCGAGTAGAATCTGCAGTAGTTACTAAGCATTTTAAAAACATTTTCTCTATCTCAGAATATAGGTCGGATCATAAAGAATTATCTCTCCTTCAATTTCATATTCACTACCGGGAAATCGCAACGTTCCATAAGTTTTCTAAATATTACATCTTAATAACTTTTTGAATAATTGGAAAAACGAAATACTAATTTAAGATTTCTTTCCCGTTGCGAAATATTACTCTTGCATTGCATGTTTGTGTCAACAAATGTTACATTGTTGTTAAGAATCAGACGTTTGTTGTTGCTAGTCTGCCTCTGAATTTGTCTGAATCAAACTTTTTTTGTTGGTAGATGGAGGGAGTTTTGCATCAGAGAAAACCAACACAATCCTGGCTCAACAGAGCCAAAGTACCGGCTTGGATGACATCCCAAAGAGTAGCTTCAGCAACTATGACCAGACCACGCACCACATGGATACATTCCCAAACACGAGCATCCAGAGGCGAAAACGTTTTAAGTGTTGCATTTGCAATAAGATGTTCAGTACAAAGGAGAAGTTGCATAGACACGTGCGCACCCACACAGGTGAGAAACCTTTCCCGTGTTCCATCTGTGGGAAGATGTTCGCTTCAAAGCAACACTTGGCTCGTCACATGCGAATTCACACTGGTGAAAAGCCTTTCCAATGTTCCAACTGTGAGAAGACCTTTAATCAAAATGGAACCTTGGATAAGCACATGCGCATCCACACTGGTGAGAAACCTTTTCAGTGTTCTATCTGTGAGAAAACCTTCTCTCATAAAGTAAACTTGGTTAACCACATGCGCACCCACACTGGTGAGAAACCTTTCCAGTGTTCCAACTGTGATAAGACCTTCACTCAAAAAGTAAACTTGGATAGGCACATTCTCACCCACACAGGTGAGAAACCTTTCCCGTGTTCCATCTGTGGGAAGATGTTCGCTTCAAAGGATCACTTGGTTCGTCACATGCGCATTCACACTGGTGAAAAGCCTTTCCAATGTTCCAACTGTGAGAAAACCTTCAATCGAAAAGCAACCTTGGATAAGCATGTGCGTACCCACACTGGTGAGAACTATTTCCAGTGTTCCAACTGTGAGAAGACCTTCACTGAAAGAGGACACTTAGATAAGCATAAGCGCACTCACACTGGTGAGAAACCTTTTCAGATTTGATCACTATGTGAATTATCCACCACCATATCATGTTCAGTCTCCTGTCGGTTCTGTTTGTTACACCTACCTCTTAAAAGGAAATACTATGTATTATTGTTAGCATGTACACTAAAAAGTCGTCTTGAATAGATGATCGATTGTGGTAATTAATCTCATTTTGTAAATTTTAATTTTCATCTTTTTTCTAAATATGTGTATTTTTTGTTATTTTGTGGTTTAAAACTTAATACTATCTGTATTGTAAAAATTAGAATAGCGTTAATTCATTTCTCACCCACACGGCTTTGCCCTCAGTAAGGGGATGGGAGAGCCGAAATGTGATATTTTGTGCTAGTGTGAATGCACATTTTCTTGTATTATGTAACATGACATAAATAAATTGAAATTTGCGTTACTCTTTACTTACTCTGACTATACAACCGTGAATTTCTTAAGTCAGGTGTTAAGAATGGGTCTGAACATATGTTGTTAAGATGTAAGGGACCTTTATTGTTGTAAATAGCGTCTAAGCCTCTTCTTCACTTTAAAAACCATTCATCACACCTAGAACATCTAATAACGATTAACTTCAAACAATTGGTAAACTTAAATTCTATGTATTTTTCATATAAATATAGTTTTAATACTACAATAATTGAATGTCTACTGGTCTGACCGCTGAGCACTTCAAGCATGTTAAGTGGACTCCACAAGTTTTATGGGTCGTGCAAAACAGTCTGAAGCCCTAAGATAACTCTTATGGGCATTACTCACAGAGTGCAGATCTGGGGCTTCCTCCACTTCTACATGAGGTACAGAAACGTGTTTGCACAACAAGTTTATTCTTTAGCACATAGTCACGTTGCCATACGAGGTACAAGAGAGAAAGAACGCAGTTTCTGACCATTTTAGCAGCGTGCACACGTACGTAAAGCGAGGCTTAGCACGAGTATAGACGAGTATACATTTAGAACAAAGTTATTAACTGTAAATTATGGGTAATCATAACATTTAAGAACATTTCTTCTGTAACTTAATTATTTTTCATATCTTTGATATTTTCGATATGTTTAATTTTTTTTACTTTTGTTCTTACTTTTTTGTTTTTATGTGTAATTTAATTTTGAGTGCGAATATTAATTGAATTGTCAAATATGGTTTGTTTAAACAATATATACAAATTTAATTATAATAATTCACTTGAAATATCTCATTGAAAATACAAAAATACGTTGATAAGTGGATTAACTAGAGTTTTTAGGCTGCATAACACTTGTTTTGCAAACTCTTGATCTCTTTATTGTATGTTTTCCCCTCGTTTTCATGTTTTTACTGCATGAAAATCCGGTATTTAATGATCACACACCCAACGCACCCGCAGAAATACCTCCACTGAAAGTATTCGGACAGCGCAATTCTGTTGTTATGAGGGAGATCCTTCAGCAGCGTCTTGTGGCGACTCATGCTGAAAATGTGCAGACTGTGTATTCGACACTTTTGACTCTTGTACTTCGTTTGCGTTCTTGACGTCTGTACAAAAATGTATGAGAATCTGCACAAAAACTGTGCCATGTAAACCGAGCCTAATAAAGATTCTCGAAGACTGAAAAGTTTTTAGTGAAAAAGAGCTTAAAATTCCGCATTTTCAGGAACTCTCAAAGGCAATTTTATCAAAAACCGCTCCAATTGTTTTTCAAACCTTTC
>BLKR01002381.1:177500-200936 GCA_011170035.1 Teleogryllus occipitalis
ATTAAGAATTTGTTTGCTTGTACCAATTGTTTAACAACAATAAAACTAAGCAATAATAGAATACATGGTTGTGTTGAATCTACCCTTTTATTACTAAAAGTTCAAAAACCCACATTTCATTCTTTGTAGCTGCAAGTTGTCTGTGGCCATGAGAAAACAATTAGAGATGTGTTTGTGCGATTCCCAGGGTCAGTGCACGACGCACGTGTCCTTAGGAGATGACCTTTGTTCACGTTCGTGAATTGTGTGGAGACAACTGTATTTTAAAGGATGGTGCGTACCCATGTCTTCCCAAGTTGATGACTCAGTACAAAGAAAGAGGTGTTTTGCCACCTGCAGTTGTGAATATAACAGATTGTTTGTTCAAATAGTCCGTATTTAATTGAACATAATTTAGACTGTCGAAGTAAACGTTCAGGCTACTCTACCACGCGAAATTTAGGGACCTTAAAATGGTGGTGCACACCATTCGTGTATGTTGTGTTCTGCATAATATTGCTTTTGCAGATGAAGTAGAGCTCGATGAAAATGTTGTGGAAGATGATGGGAAAAATGATTACAGATCGGGAGCGGTAGCTTAGTGCAGCAACTGATGTCACTGCAGCACCTCTCACTGGGAGGTCCTAGGTTCGACTCCTGTCAGAAGCAGGATTTTCGACACAAGCTTTTCAGCTAGGTCGAATTGAGTCGCGGTCTGGAGGAGAGTTGTAGCGGCCAGCTGCTCTGATCGGTAGTTTTCCGTGGTTTCTCCGATCAACACGAGGCGAATGCCGGAGCAGTACTCTAACAAACGGGCCACGGACCGCGCGCGATATTATTCCTTTCCTATCCTCTCCTCTTACACACACTAACGCTACGATCTCTTACGCTACCACATATTCCGGGAGACCGGTCGGGAGCTTAGAGCTTGTCCCGGCTGAGGCGGTGCCCCGCTAGTGGGAGAGTCCTGATTAGGGAGAAACCCCACTAGCCGACGGTAGGGGGTTGGAGATCACAGCCATCTCCCGAGAAGATAAATGCACTACACTTACGGGACTAATGACCAAAGCCGTTGACGCGCCCGGAAACAGGAACAAATCAAACAATGATTACATGGCTGAGGATAGAAATGGATGGCCTCCAAAGAACAACTTACATTGCTTACAATGTATTATAAATGTGTTATGTTATTAAAGTAATTTATTAAACATTTATGATCATTTTCCTTACTTTATTTACCCTTTTTCCACCACCACAGTAGGTTCTTAAAAGTCAGTCGTAGTGCAGTTTTTGTAGCTTAACTGTTGTCTGCATTGCGTAAGAATGAATTCTTGTTGAATAGAACTCATTTTGATAAATGTTAGAATCAAATTAAATAAATTTAATGTATATAACTTGTCCAGAATATTGAGATCAGTTTTTTTGTCAAATTTCCCTTCCTGCGTTGAGCAAATGCTAAAATGGCAACTTGTTTTGCTTTTGGGGATACAATTTATCTGTGCAAGTTCTCTTGAGCTCGGTGAACATATTCAAATAATTGTTTTCATGATGGTATAATTTTCTGTCTCAGGGCATACAAAATAAAAGTCAAAACTACAACTCATTTGCCATTGCAAATTGTTTTTGAGATGGATATTTTCTTGCCAAAAAGTTGCAACCTATTCATAATTGAACCTAAGATTGCCCTGAGGTGTGCAAATTGTTAGCGAAGGCAGATATCTGCAGAATATTTACTTTTATTCTCTTAGGAGCCTGAGTGGTTTAATGTCAAACTAAGCTAATGGCTGTTTGTAAATTGTGGGAGGAATCACGATTCAGTACAAAAAAATGTATACTGACAAATTTCTTCCCAATTACAGCAGTGGAACACTTAACAATAATTGGTTGAATCCTAGAACACGGTACAACCTAAGGAAGTCGTTTAAACCGGCTCATCGCGCCGCTCCTGCGAGAGTAAATCGACAGCGGAGGGGCGAGGGGGATTTGGCGATTATAAGGGGAGGCAATTTCATCGTAGTATCTTGCCGGAGCTCTATTACTAAATAGTACTGCGATCCGGGTGGTGTGTCTGTGTGGTAAAGCTTGTATTGGTTTCTTTCCTTGAAAACGTGTTTGCAACTACACAGTTTGAATGATAGAGGTTTTCTTATTAAGTGCTTTCTTATAAAAGTGAATTGGTAATTATGCGGTAGATAGTCACAAGGATGTTTATAGTGATCGCGAGGGCGAAGCCCGAGCCTCGCCGTGACTTAGATCCGGGCAAGCGAAGCGAGAAAACTTGCCTTTGGAAGTAATTTGGGCATTAAAATGCGGCGGAGAAAAGGAGATGGCGAGCTATAAAAATCGCTTATAGGTATTTTTTTTTTATTTCTATCAGAGCGCTAGAATTTGAGAGAGGGCCTAAGGAGACCCCCCTCCGCCCCTGCCCCACACTTCTCTACCGGGGTGTACCGTGTTCTGTAACAACTTTAACCAATGATTTTGTTTTAAAGTGTAATGGACCATGTCATTAAGCCAAATTTTTTAAAACCTAGTGGATAAAATTATTGTAAATATACATTGTTCAGAATTATGAATCACACGATAATTTGAGAGCAAGAGTGAAGCAATACTGTAAGAAATTCAAACTTACAAGCTGTAAACAACCTAATATGGCATATTGATGACATGAAAAGAAAAAAAGTTATTTTCTTGCAAAAAGAATGCCAAAATATTATGGAATGCATAAATATTATTATTATTCAAAGAAGATCCACATAAAATGTTAGTATGCACAAATATCAAAACACAATGTCTGCTTGATTACAGAATATGTTCTTTGGTCTAATAATTTGCTCACCTCTAAATAACTGGGTAGAGATAACAAAAAAGGGCAAATTTATTAAGTGTAATTTAAAAGAATTGGAAAATAGTAAATTAGCACAAAAAAGGCATAAGTTTCTCCAGGATTCTGAACCTCCCACAGATTTCAAACTGAATTAAATCCAGTGTACCAAATCAGATGAAATAAAATAATTTCTTTTATTTATTTTACGTAAAAAACAGTTAAAAACTGCGTATGACGTGCAATGGGGAAAAGTGAATTGTGTGCACATTTTCAAAATTCTGTTATCTCTAAACTAAGTCATATACTACTTAAATTTTGGAGGGAAAAAAAGCTCCCATGTAATAAAATTTATTTTCAAGGATAAAAAGGCAATACATTTTGGCTCTTATCCATGTTGTCCTTCGGAATAATACTTTCTGCTGCGACAACATGGAAACAATAATTTGAATAATTGTATTTCCCACGGAATTCTATAAGACGTGCACAGAAAATGAAGTTACATTTATGTCCAGAAGCAAAACATGGGGCCATCTCAGCATTTGCTCAATGGATCAGGGAAAATGGACGAAAAACCTGATCGAGATGGGGGTCATTGACCCAGAAGCTGCAATACAATACTTGTTACATATTGTTTAGAATTATACAGTCCAATGGTAAATAATACATTAAATATCACTGTTAAAATTAATGTTACTTTCCTTGTGATGTTCAGTATATTCACTAATTGTATAGAAACAGTTATGCTGCAGAAACGATTTCACTTTGGATTTATTTATTTTTAATTTATTTTACGCCAAAAACAGTTAAAACTGCCTATGACGTGCTATGGGGAAAAGTGAATTGTGTGCACATTTTCAAGATTCTGTGATCCCTACACTAAGTCATATACCACTTAAATTTTGAAAAGAAAAAAAAAAAAAAAGAAAAAAACTCCCATGTAATAAAATCTATTTTCAAGGATAAATAAGCAATAAATTTTGGCCCATATCCATGTTATCCATCGGAATAATACTTCCTGCCACGACAACATGGAAAAGATAATTTGAATAATTGTATTTCCCACTGAATTCTAGAAGACGTGCATAGAAAATGAAGTTACATTTATGTCCAGAAGCAAAACAAGGGGCCATCTCAGCATTTGCTCAATGGATCAGGGAAACTGGACGAAAAACCTGATCGAGATGGGGGTCATTGACCCGGAAGCTGTGTTACAATAGTTGTTACAGGTTGTTTATACTCATTTATGCAGTCCAAATGGTAATTAATGCATTATGTATCATTGTTAAAATTAATGTTACTTTTCTTGTGATGCTAAGTATAGTCTCTAATTGTATAGAAACAGTTATGCAGCAGAAACGATTTCACTTGGGATTTAAACTATTCTATTGAATTTAATCGTTTAATGTCATCTGGCAAAGTATTGTAAAATAATGTACATGTATTGTATGTGAATTTTTTGAAATGAGCTGTTGATACTGTCACCTGATGAATATGATTTCTACGTCGTGTTATAGTAATAGACATCGGCATTTTCTGAAAATATATTCCCGCCTTTAAGCAAGTCATTTTTGACAAAAGCCACTGATTCGTAAATAAACAGACAAGGTAATGGTAAAATTCCTGTATTAATGAAGAGAGGCTTACACGAATCACGGGGTTGGGATTTGGTTATTATTCATACAATTCGTTTTGTAATCTAAAAGTCTGGGAGCTATAAGATGTATTTCTCCAGAATATTATGCCATATCTCAGTCGGGAATAAACATTCGCGAAATATACACAACGAACAGTATGAAGGTTGACTAAATTTGCAAGAATTCTGAACGCGTAACATAATGAACTTAATTTTGTGTTCAATTCATTTAAATGGACATTCCAATTTAGGTTTGACCGAATTGAGAGACCTAAAAATTTTGTTGCCTTAACATCAGTCACCGTTCATTTTCAATGGAGCACAGAATTCTTCATTTGAAATGGAAAACTGCATTAAAACCGTTTTCTTTTCGTTTACTATTAATTTGTGATGTCGGAACCAATTTGAAACATCTGATATTGTACTATTTACGGTTTCTTTATTGCAAAGGATGTTCGTATCATCCGCAAAGAGAACCGTTCTTCCGTTTCGAATCGTCGAGGGCATATCGTTTACGTAAAGTAGGAACAGAATAGGGCCTAAAATCGATCCACGTGCAATGGGCAAAGAGTCGGAAAGGTGCGTATGTAATATAATTCCAGTAAGGTATTTCCACTCTCTGAGATCGTTGTTTAAGGTACGAACATAACCAATCTAGAGCAATACCACGGATGTCATTTGAAGGTAATTTTGAATGTAAAATGTGATGATAAATGACGTCAAAAGCTTTTGAGATATCTAAAAATAATCCAATAGGTGCCTCGTTTTGATCCAATGATGAGGCGACATCTTTAAGAAAAGAAAATATAGCTGTTTCCGTTGATTTTGATTTTCTAAATCCATGTTGGCAATCTGAAAGCGCGTCGTGTTTAGTGAGAAAGGTTTCCATTCGTACGTAAAAAAGTCTCTAGAATTCTTGAAAAAACCTTTAGAAGAGAAATGGGCCGATAATTTTGAATTTCATTTTTGTTGGCTTTTTTGAAGAGCTGCTTAATTTTATCTTTTTTTAAAATATCTGGAAACGTTCCGGTGGATAAGGATCCATTAAATATGTGAATTAATGGCATACGCACAAGTCTTTAACAAAGAATCCGGGAATTCATCTAAACCGGACGAATATTTATTTTTTAGTTTACCGATTATTTTGAGAATTTCATAGGAAGAAGTTTCAGAAACGAACATCATGTCTAAAATTTTGGGTGAACTGTCTGTTTTTGAATTTTGTGGCTGAGGACCCCTAGTGAGATCGGCAGCAATTCTCAAAAAGTATTGGTTAAAGAGACTAGCCACAGTTGCCATTTATCGTTTGCATTTATATCGTTATATTTTAAAACAACTTCCTCTACAGGGTTTCTAGTTGATTTGGTCGTATTTTTTATTATATTCCACATTGCTTTTGTTTTGTTATTTGAGTTCAAAATATCCTGATCGTGTTTCATGATTTTAGCCTGCCTTATGACTTTTCGTAATAATGTTTTGTATTTTTAAAGTAGATAAGGAAATCTTGAGATACATTATGACGTTTAGAAATGAAAGAAAGAATGCGCTTGTTTTTACAAGATGTCCTAATCCCTTGTATTATCCAAGACATGCTTTTTCGTGAAATATTTAATTTTCTTTTTTGAAGAGGAAAGCAAGTGTTAAAATAAAATGAAAGAGTTGAAAAAAAAATATATTTGTCGTTTGTATCAACAGTATTATAACCCGCTTCCCATGACTCCTGCATCAAGTAATCAATGAATAATTTTATTTTACTCTTTGTAAACAATCTAGTCATACGCATGGTGGAAATAACCACCATGTGTTTTTTCTAGCATGGTTTGCGCCAAAGAGTATATGCGCTATCTCAGCTGGTCTGATTTCGGTTGAATTTCTGTCTCCATCGTAGGATGTGAGGTCTATACGTGCTTATTGTGGGACCGTTAACCGTGTCTACCCACCAGTTACTTTGAGTTTAGGAAAGATATCTAGTGTTTTATAGCTGAATCGCATGGTCTGAAGTGTGTGTTATGACTACAAGAAGATGCTGGGTGTCCAATTGCACAAATTTAAAAGAAAAGTAGGCATTAAAACGTGGTGATTTGGGTTTCCAAGAAATGTGAAAAGTAAGTTTCATTTTTCCTATCTTACATTTTTATGCATGTAATTTCTAGATTAATGCTGCTGTTATTTTTTTTAAAATTACGTCTGTAAAATAAATAATTTGTTTTAGAGGCAGAATGGCTAAAAGATATTGGGAACCAGCTCTCGCCAAATGCACATTTAACCATTAGTGAGTCTATATGCAAAGAGCATTTTCTGCAACAGCATGTAACTGGGAACAATAATGCTACAGAAAACTTGGGATAATAATTGATCATTTGTAGATACAGAAATTATGGTAGGCTGCAGGAAATGTGCCCAATACATTTGCTGACAGTATTCATGATTAGTGTTTGTCTTGAAAGGGCATTCAAATAATTGAGTTGAAAGTTGTGGAACTTGTATTTTATGTTTGTGTTCATTTCCAGATCACTTGTTTGAGTCCATCGAGATTGTCACCAACTTCAATTGCTGTAACTGGTAAGATTTTTTTAAAATAGAAATCATCTGTCCTAAGCATAGCACAGTTTAACTCTTTTTTTATTGTTTACATTTGTAATTCATCTGTCCCTCTTGGCAGTAGAGCTTCAAACAGAACAGATTTTTTCAAGATTACAAATGAGCATACAATATTGTTTGGGGAATATTAATTTTGATTACACAACAGTAGATTGTTGAAGAGAGTCTTATCAGCATTTTTTTAAATTTTCAGGTCCTTTTGTGCAGGCAGCAGTTCGTACTGAAAATGGTGAGTTTTTTTTTTAATGTGTGTAAAAGGCAAATAGATGTATGCTATTGAAACCATAGTCTATTGGTAATAATTTATTATTGATTGTTACAGGTTCTTCTTTCGGAATGCTGGTACATCAAGTGTGGCAGATACATTTGCTAGCCTTTTTCATGCCCTTATTTATTATTAGAGAATATTTACGAGATTGGTATTGCAGGCAGACATAAAAAATACATTTTTTGACATAAAAAAATGTGAAATATTATTGCTGATATTTCTGATTCTGATCTGAATTTTTGCAGTTAAAAAGGCATGTAAATGATTCATAAGAGTGAAAATAATGTTGATATATAATTTTCATTTAAAAGTATATCCCAATGTAAAAACATGAAGTGATAATTTTGTTTTTAAAATTATTTGCTTTGAGGAGTCACAGCTCAGAGAGAAAATTTTAAAGAATTATTACGTGCAGTAAATGACATTCTTAATTCTCTACAAAGTGTTTGCAGACACACCTTCTGATCTGACAGTTCATAATAGTATAAGTGATGGAGCATTAAGATTAGTGTGTACACTGTCATTGGATGTGATAAAATTGTGAATATCAAATAATCAATTTCATTTTAAATTGGACATAAGATCCTTCAGATTTCTGGTAACCTGTACTAAGTAGTGGTGGTACCAAGATGATCTAAAGCACAAAAATGTAATAGAAGGTCCAAAAAGGTCTCATTTAATAGATTACGACCAAAAAAAACATTTACTTGGAACTCTGATGGAGTTTTGTAAAAAATATAGTTTTCCAAGTCATATTTTTGGTTATGTTCTCATAAATGTTAAATTGTTAATACACCCTTATTTTAAACATCTGTATGTCATAAACACCTGAGCTCAAGTTTTAAATGCAGTATTCTGTTAAAATTAACAGTTTGGATCCAAGCTGAACAATTCCACTCATTGGTTAAAAAAATGTGATGTTATAATGCCTGTGAAATTACAATGCATCTCGATAAAATCGAAACTAGAACTGGAAAGATATTGTTAAACCTTGTAAGAAAAAGTAGATAACAAAAATAGAATGTTTGTTATTTTTATTATATCTAAATCCACTAGTAAGTGCAGTTATGTGTAAGGTTTGGACAACATGCTAAAAAGTTCAATTTTTAGCACTAGTGCTAAAGTAATAATACATAAATATAAGTGATATTTTTGAATTAAAATAAAAGGCGGTAATACTAATTAACCATTCATGGTTAAAGTGATTTTAGTTTGCTTGTAGGATTGGGGCACACGTCCTATTGGCCTTATGTCACCACCTTTCCTATTCACAAAATAAAATGGTACTTTCACCAATTGTATCGTAATGATTTGTTATACCTGAGCAATGATATGATAATTTTTTAATTTGTTTCTTTTAAGCACTGTTCATATATAGTGCTCTGTATTAAAGTAGTATTCCATAGTATTCACTTTAATTTGGCATGTCTCTAAGCAAGTAAATTTTCATTTGAACTCGTGTACTGTATTTATTGCCTTAGTATAACAAAATTGTTAATGCTGTTGAAATTATAAATTTGTGTATTGTCAATATGTTCAATAAATACTAGATTTTCCTGCTGTAATTTGATTTTTCTCCCATAAAATCCTTACGATTATTTTTTTAATTTTTAGGTAAGTTAAGGTTGAAAATACAGGGAGTAATTTTGGAGAAGTATATGGAGTGAATGTGGAGAAAATTTTAAAATTCCCGCGTACCAGTTTTTTTTCATAATTTCCTTTTCTACGCAATTAGCTGTTCATTTGCCCAATAGAAATCAATACGATTGCACATGGCGTCACCCGAAATTGGGCAAATAAGGCTTCTCTGTTTAACATTGAGTATCAAGAGTATATCTCAGAGATGGCACTCAATGTTAAACGGAGAAGCCTTATTTGCCAAATTCCGGTGCCGCCATATGCAACTGTATTGATTTCTATTGGGCAAATGAACAGCCAATAGCGTAGAAGTAACCGAAAAATTTGAAAAAAACAGTTACGCGGAAAGTTTAAAATTTTCTCCATATTCACTCCATATAATTTTCAAAATCACTCCCTATATTTTCAACCTTAACTATTCAAAAAATAAAAAAATAATTGTAAGGATTTTATGAACGTCAAATTAGAGCAGTAAAATCTAGTATTTATTGAACATATTGACAATATTACAATTTTATAATTTCAATAGCATTAACAATTTTGTTATACATAAGGCAATAAACACAGACTAGTACACAAGTTCAAATGTAACTTTACTTGTTTCTTCTTAATAAAATTTCCAATAATTACTTTTTATAGACAGTCACAAATCCATTTATTAAAACAAAATGATTTTTACATTACAATAGTATCTTGTAATGTAAGAAACAGCATTTTAAACAAGAAACAGCATTTTATTAAGAAAAAACTTATTAACAGACAGCCTGTTTCATTTTTGTAACTTCACTTAGAGACATACCAAATTAATGTGAATACTATTTTATTACAGAGCACTTTATATGAACAGTGCTTAAAAGAAACAAATGAAAACATTTTCGCACCTTTGCTCAGGTAAAACAAATCGTTATGATACAATTGGTAAAAGTGCCATTTTATTTTGTGAGTAGGAAAGATGGTGACAAGAGGCGAATAGGTGAAGTGCCCCAATCTTATAAGCAAAATGAAATCGCTTTCACTGTGAGTCTTAAATCAGTATTACTGCCTTTCATTTCAATTAAAAAATATAAATCACCTAATTATGTAGTTACACTAGTGCTAAAAATTCAACTTTTAGCATACTGTCCAAACCTCAAACGTAACTGCATTTACTGCTTTAGATATAATAAAAATAACAAACATTCTATTTTTGTTATCTACATTTCCTTACAAGGTTTAACAATCTATCTTTCCAGTTCTAGTTTCAATTTTATTGAGATGCATTGTAATGTCTCCCATGTCTCTCATGATTTTCTCCCCCATACGTCACATACAGTTTTTGACTGTTTTTGAATAAATTAATATATGTCACATGCATTATAACATCCCATTTTTTAACCAATGAGTGAAATTTCCCATTGTCCAGCTCTGATCCAAAATGTTCATTATAACAGAATACTGCATTTAAAACTACAGCTCAGGTGTTTACGACATACAGATGGTGAAAATAAGGGTGCGCTTACAATTTAACATTTATGAGAACGTAACTAAAAATATGACTTGGAAAACTATATTTTTTACAATACCCCATCAGAGGTACAAGTATTGTTTCTTTGGTTGTAATCTATTAAATGAGATCTTTTTGGACCCTCTATTACATTTTTTGTGGTTTAGTTTTGTGGTTTTGTTGTTTGGTTACAAAGAGTGGAATGTAACTGGTCCAACAATGCTTATGATCCAAAATTTAATTCTGGAAATAGATTGTCAATAATTTGATTGCACCAGGAACTGAGCCTGGGACAGATATTCAAACAACTGAGCTGTGGAATTAAACACTGCCTTCATTACTCATGACAATTCACAATCTAATAGAGATCAGCATTCACATTCAGAATGTAATTGGCCTGAGGATGAACAAAATACAATGATACACACATTATAGAATAAAAATTGAATCAAGACAGTTTGTCATGAGAAACAATTATTGCCAGAACTGTATAACATGACATATGCAACTTATATCAATACCAATAATACAAATTAATTAATATTAATACTAAAATATATATCACAGACCAGATACTAAGCATTAATCAAATCCTAAAAATGCATAAAAATAGTCTCTGAAACAGGGACACAAAGTTTTTGTATTTCTAATTTCTCAACAAAGTGTCTTAACATAGCAAAAAAGACATTCCAAATTTGTGAAAATGACTATCTTTAACAGAATGAATTTCATCTTAAAATTTAATTTAATTTAATTAGAATTTCCTAATCAGATGTGGGAAATATAGTTTATGTAATGGATCTGTATCCAATGACACAATATACACTATCTTAAAACGCTCAATACTTGTACCATTACAAACTTAGCGTAGAGGTATGTTCACAGACTTTGTGCAGAATGAAGAAAGTCATTCACTGCACATAACAATAATTCTTTAAAATGATCTCTCTGAGTTCTCAAAGAGAACAAATTTAAAAATAAAATCTTCTTTCCATGTTAATTGACCTTATTGGGGTATAATTTTAACATTAAAAATATTAGATCAACATGGTTTTCACTCATATGAATCTGTACCATCGTTTTTAACTGCAAAATATACAGATTATCTGCAATAACTTTTCACACATTTCATACCAGTGTGTCTGCAATACCAATCTCATGATATCTCTAATAATAAAATAAAGCAAATTTGAGTGGACCAAATAAGTGCGTAGCCAGAAAAATCTGCGGATGAGAAACAGTTTATTCACATTATTTTACCATTTTATGGCAATGCATATTGCCCACAAATTGTTGTCTGAACAAATAAATCTATATATTTAAAAAAATAAGGTATTTTGTCATGGCTTCGTTTAGAGCTTCTACTGAACCGATTGTAGTATTTTTTCCTTTAAATGAAAGAATGTGATCCCTAGATGTGTTATCAGATATTGTTTGTGTTGATTCACTAACATTTAGTGTGTAAATTAATTAATTAAATATTTCTTTAATAGTACGCTTATCAATAGTCAATTGTTTTCTTCCAAAGGGTGGCTGTTTCAAAATCGATATATATGAGTCGATAGATGCTTCATGGTGGCGCTGTTTGATGTTTTGTTTTGATTGTTGAGATTTGTTTACAATTCATCAAGGTTTTTTTTTAAATTTGTTGCGTCTACACCTTGACGCAACGCGTCTCCAAGCCCCTTAAGGGGCGTTGAGCGCTTTGCACTTCTCGGAGTAATCCTCCATTAACGTGCTTTACTTTTAATATTAGTCAAGTCTCGTCACGTCGCAGTCAGTCAGTGCCTTTTATCCCTTCGGCCAGGGGCTCGACGGCGTTAGATCCCGGGGTTCCTGGCCGGTCACCCAACCACGAACCCGCGATGCTCGAATGCGCTTAACCTTCGTGACTTCACGGAGCGTAGTAAACGCATTCGGCTAGCGCCGCCGACTAGGTTTTGTTTCAGTGTAATTATTGCATTGTGGCGTTGACAGTTTGCATGTATTTGCTTTTGTGGTGTATTTGTAGAGAACATTCGGACAGTGTGTTTTGCTCGGTTGTACTGAAGTAGTGAAGTTGTTCACAGGTTATGTCGAATTCCGAATCGTTGCCCACGCGTCCCAAAAGACGCAAACGTACATTAACTGGACGCAGGGGAAGAGAAAGTCAGCGTAAGTGTCGTGATAGTGATGTCATTTCGTTTTCTGCTGGGTCGTTGTCTATGAAATGTCAGTTTTGTTCTGCTTTGCACTTCGCATGTGAGAGAAATTCTGCAAACGATTTACTCTGTGTTGCTTAAATGGGAAAGTAAGTTTACCTTCAAGCGATATGCCAGAAAAAATAAAAATTGTTTATAGGACATGATGACACATCAAAAAACTTTAGAAATAATATCCGTCAGTATAATAGTGCTCTTTCTTTTGTGCAATTTGGCGCTGATATTGCATTGCCACCTGCCGATGGGCCATACGTGTTCAAAATTTTGGGAACTCGCATCACAGAATATCTTCGTTATACCCTGAAGATCCAAACAATGCAACGTATTGTGAACATTAGTCTGGTCACAGTATTTTACATTTATCTCAGATCTCACCGTCAAATTTTGACGGGTTTTCACTAGTTATACTTATTTCTATTGAAAAGAAGTCTCACCGAGAGTAACATCCACTGAAATTTCTGGATTTCGAATCTGGACATCTGAACCCGAAAATTTACATTAGAGAATCACTTTACGACACAATACTGAAACGCCTAAATGCATATTGAAGAAAATGAACTTACTTCTTTCAACTTGAACGCTTGCATCGAAATCCCGCAAGGCTTCCTCGCAAAGGGGATTTCGCAGTTTCGAAAATTTTATTGGAACAGCATATTCATACGTCCTAATTGCTTTTAATCATTCTCTGCATCTAAATCATAAATATATTTATTTTACTGACACAATTCAACAAAATAATAATAAAAAATCAGTGTTAATCAACAAACTACATGCATAGAAACGTAAGATACGAAAAATGTTACTCACTTTATAACGTTTTTCGGAAATTCAAATAGCCGCTTTGTAACGGCTTATTTTGGTTTCAAATTGGTGCAATTGGGCACCCAGCATCTTCTCGTAGATTTCGATATTACAAAAACGCAGATATCTTCCCAGGCTCGAAATCACCTGTCGTTAGCAACAGCAGCACACAGATATACTCTCTGAATTTATTGCACACAGCAAACGCTCGCCAGGGCAGATGCAAGCTCATCAAACGCCTCAGAGACAAACGCCTTTGAATCAACCACCTCAGTCGTGCCAAACGCTCAAAATGAGTAGTTCACAGATTCACCGTCAGAGCGCGTTGGTGAAAATACAGTTGTATATGGCGTCGGGCTGAAATTCAAATAACGACTTCTACCGGCCTATCTAGTGACATAGGACTGATAAAAAGACTACTGAATGAATAATGAAGTGCGCACGAAAGTGCATAAGAAAAAAGTTAAAGTTCTTTGCTATATTCTGTCACTGTTTTAGTTCTTTTCTTGCATCTTTGAATATGATATCGTTCACACTGTTCACCACACAGGGAGCACACGCAGTCTTCTTTTACTTCGTGATGATGTTGTGATGTTGCGCAGATTTTGTGATGGAACCCATGAGTCGCCAGTCTTGTGATCACGTGTCTCAATTCCTGATTTGTTTCCGTCCATTTTCTTTCCATCATGGCATCTGTTGAGTAGAATTCTGGCCATATTTCTCTTCTCTTCTTTATTCTTTCTTCTAGCACTCGTGTGCTTTGCATGGTGGATGGTAGTAGTAATTGGTATCTTAAGTCCTCAATGTAGAATGGTTCTCTGGTCAGTTCATATACTAATCTTGATTGTGTGTTCATTGGAAGACACAAGACTCTCTTCAGGTATCTTGCCTTGGTTTTCTCTATGGACCTCAGATCAGTCATTGAGAGTTTTTTCCCATATTAATTGTATTCCGTATGTCATGATTGGGCTAATGACTGCATGAAATATTTTGATTGCTGATTCTAGTGACAGTTTGTGGATATTTTTTATTGAGTACATGGCTCTAATCGCGGCAGCTGCTTTTTCTCTAATATGAATTTTGAATGAGCTGCCTGTTGTCTGGAGTGTTATTCCAAAATATCTGTAATATTGGGCTATTTCGAGATGTTTGTTTTTGAATTTTATTTTCCCACTTGCTGCCGTTCTTCCTCCCTTTCGGAAGGCATTGTCTTGGTTTCATTGATTTGGAGGTAGTTTGCTTCCGCCCATTCTTTTAAATTATCTATAGCTTGTTGGAGGCTTGTCAGGCTGGTTGAGCCTAGCACCATGTCGTCTGCATACATGTGTAATGATGTTTCTCGGTTGTGCTCTATTATCCTTGTTATGTCTGCGGTTAGTATGTTAAATAGAATGGGGCTTATTGGGTCTCCCTGCATTACTCCATTTGTTTGAACGATGTCTCTAGAGAAACACACTCCATCATATATGTTTACTGTGTTGTAGGCCAAAACATTATCTAGTATTCTTGTGATGTTGTGCTTTTCTCCTATCATGTACGCGAGCTTTTCCAATACCCTTTTTCTGTTCAGGTGGTCGAATGCCTTTGTGTAGTCAATGAAGACTGCGTAGTACTTTCCTTTTGGCTGTTTCAGGGCTTCTTCTATATCGTCTAATAAATTTCCGATCGCCTGGAGGGTGTTTCTTTGTTTCCTGAATCCATATTGTTGTTCCGGAATTAGGTTGTCCGTCTCTTTTACAAGTCTCTCCGTGATTAATTTTGAGAATAGTTTGAAGTCATTGTTTTCCAGTGCAATTCCTCTGTACGAGTTGGGGTCGTCTGCGTCCCCTTTTCCTTTGTATAATAATTTTATGGTCGATTTTCTCCATGTTTCCGGTATTTCTCCGTTTTCCATGCATTTGTTGAACATCTCTGTCCACGTTTCTATTAACTGTTTTTCCGTAGCTTTGATGTGTTCATTGTATAATCCATAAAAAGACTACTGCGCTACCGTTGTGCCGGCCGGCGGGAGGAGGGGGAGAAGCCGGAGTCAGTATTACCAACTGACCTAATACATAACAAATTGTTTGCAGTTTTCTGTGCTGAATTCAAATATTGATGGTTGAATTTCAGTATTCAAGTCATTCGCTTAAAATATTACTAGTTATCCCCAATGATTTTAATGTTAATATTTTTTTATGAAACGTGTATTTAATATATTTTGCTTGGCAAGTTTTAATAAACATTTGATGCCATTTCTTGCAAAACAATTGGGACACGACTTGATAGCCCTGGTGGCAGAAGAAAACAATTGATATGGTGACCTACGCAATATTTGGAGTTACTTTTACATAAAGTCTTGAATATGATGACTTAGCTTACACCAAAAAAATTAGTGGCTCGTACATATGATTATATTTGTACCACAAATTCAGGCAATGCAAGTAAATGACAACTTATTTATTGACAGCAATGTCCTGTATTGCAAAAATGTGGAAAATCTACGTACGTTTTTCACGTTAAACATCTGAAAATTACTGGAAAATGTTTAGACTAATGACTTGCGAATTACGCAGATGGGCGGAACCTGTAACCTATTATTGATTTAAAATAACCACCTACCTTTTCTCGATTAAAATCAGAAATCTACTTTTGTCCTCTTTGTACCGAGGGTGCTATAATTTTACATTCCTGAGTTTTGGGAACAGGAGGGTATCTAAGAAAACTTTGTTTCTCCTAGCCTCATTTGCTCCAGTCCACTTTCGGACACAACTTTGTTATCGTGAATAAACAACTTTATTTTAGAGAAAAAATAACTTCTCACTGTGAGATAGTGTGCCTAAACAAAACAAAAAAAGGTTTTAAAACCATTATAGACGGAGGAAAACCTCCAACGAAGAATGATCACGACGTTTTGAAAGAAAATCGACACTTAGACCGTGTTTTATCCATAAGCTCACGGCTTCTAGAAACCTGTCGCTTGCCACCAGAAAGTATGTACTTGATATATATACTTGCCACCCAGAAGCGACAGCGCTGCCCTCCGAACTACTAAAAGTCACGTGTTCTCGATATCTTTATAGGCAATAGAAGTCATCGTCAATAGACAACATCGTCTCCTATATTATTTCAGTAGTATACATACCTTTTGCGATTCTCACAGGCAACCAATTTTTATAAATGAGGTCACTAAAGAAAGAGAATTTCATGGATACGTGACGAATTGCATTTGGACTTACAAAAAGAGAAGGATTTATTGAAAAAACGATCTAAATATTCATGTTAAATGGAACCCGCAACACATATATTGTTAAATAACTCCTAAACGAAGCCTTCCATAGCCTTAAATTGTAAAAATTTGACGCCAAGGCCAAATAGTGAAATAATATAGGAGAGGATTTTATATAATATAAATAAAACAAGATGAACACACAGTATCTGGACTATCATATGCTATACTAAATATATTTCCACCTATTTTCAATGTATTATAATTCATTGAAAGTAGGTTTAAATATATTAATATGTTAACGTCATACAGGGTGTAATAAACACACAGACGAGAGTGGGTTGTACTCACAGCTGATTTATTACCAACTTCGACCGTGGTCACAAAACAATCAAAGCACTGTAGTACAATAAACAAACTAAATTGACCCCACTACAAGAAATGATATTTGAACGGCTACCACCCGCAACCCCTAACTAACGTGCGCTGTGCGTAGCACCACCTGCCCTGAGACCGAATTACATGTCTCCTTCGTCACGACCTAACGGCCGGCTTCTTGCGCCGCGTGCCCAAAGCACCACCTGCAACGACCTAACACCTCGCAGCCAGGAACACAAAGAAGAACGTCTATTGTTCGCTCGGCCCTTAAATAGCCTCCTAGCGACGCTACCCGCCGCCTCCATTGCCTTACCCAAGCGACGCGCACACCGGGAAAAACCTGGTGCGTCATAGCTTGCTATTGTCCGAGCCTGGGGCATGCCACGTGCCCAAGCTGTTGGTAGCGTCATGACGCTACAAACTCCTATATACCCCCCCCCAGGAATTTTTTCGCAGTTGCCAACAACACAGAACAAAATTCCCCAAAGTTAATGCCCTAGGCCAGTTGGCTCACATTTTAAACAACTGCGCCTAACCTAACTAATTACATCAAATACATTGTCTTTTCCAACCCTACTAACCTACTTTTCTATTCCTTATATCAGCTGAATAACTACAATAACACCAAACTACACTCATCTACTACCCCAATTTCCTAACGCTATGATGTGGTAGCCAAGATTTTTTTCTTCTCCCTTCCAAAATATTACAAAAACAAATCCACCAGATACCCTTCCAAAAAATATCACAAAAAACAAATCCACCATATAACCCTTTCAAAACATTACATAAACAAATCTGCAATATACCTTTTCGCCAAATTTACAAACATGCACACTTTGACTTGCGTCACATCACGAACTATATACAGTTTTCAATTCTTCTGTGAGTCTCTATCCATTACACATAAATAACTTACTAATTGCTTTACACATTCAGATTTTAATAATATACAATTTCTTTTTATCTTCTGCGTGAATATAATTATGCAAAAGTTCATAAATTATTGATTTCCTGCAAGTCCGTCTTGCTTCACTTCTTCTTTTCACTTCCTCACACAACAACACACTATGTCACAGATGCTGTCTCGTGTTTTTGATCAAGAAACACTTGCTTTACAGCAACAGTTTCACATTTGTGCACTGTGTCGGCACTTGCTTGTCGCGCACTCACATCACACGCGTTGCCGAGGGACATACGCCTCTCTGCAAAGCCCGACTCTGCCTGGAGCTGATTCTCGTACATACGGCTAAGAATGTCAGCGTTCACATTCTGACTACCCTTCCGATGTTTAATCTTAATATTCAGATGCTGAATTGCCAATGACCATCGCATCAATCTGGGATTATTCCCGGAACATTGTTGCAACCAAACCAGAAGATTATGGTCGGTTTCTACCTTTAGGCAAACATTCCCATCTAAATAATGTTTTAATCGTTGTAGCCCCCAAATAATCGACGCACACTCTTTCTCTGTCACGCAATATTTCATCTCTGAAGGAGAAAACTTCTTGCTAAGAAATAGCACGGGATTTTCATTCCCTTCCTCATCTAACTGCGAGAGGACAATCCCCGCCCCTCTGTCTGACGCGTCGCACTGCATTAAAAATTCCCTGCTGAAATCAGGCGCATGAATGACCGGTTCACCGCACAGAGCTTCCCGCAGTTCTATAAATGCCTTTTCACATACTTGCGACCATGCTATTTTCCCCTGTCGTGTACTTCCCCTTAATAAATCTGTGAGAGGCGCAGCCTTCTCCGAAAATCTCGGCACAAAACGCCTGTAATATGAAATTAATCCTAGAAATTTCCTAATTTCTTTTTTTGTATTCGGTCTCGGATATTCCTTAATCGCGCGTACTTTTACCTCGTTCGGCTTCATAAGACCACTGCCAATTTCGTAGCCCAGAAACATTACGGTTCCGCGAGCAAACTTACATTTCGCCGGCTGAACGTGAAGTTTCGCCTCCCTTAGTATTTGAAATACTGTGCGTAAATGACGCAGATGATCCGACCAATCGTTACTAAAGATTGCGATATCATCCATATAAGGAATAGCAAATTCCGAACAATCCTTAAGTAATGCCGCCATTAATTTACTACACACATAAGGTGCATTCTTAATCCCAAAAGGCATACGTAATGGTTTGTAACTTCCGAAATTTGTGCAAAAAGTGGCATATCTCTGCGCCCTTTCTGTCATCCTAACTTGCCAAAAACCTTTGCTCAAATCACAAGTGGATATTATTTTCGCAGCTGCTACCGTTTCAATTCTCTCGCCTAAACTAGGCAGTGGAAAATATTCAGTTTTAATAATGTTATTCAACCTGCGATAATCAATACATGGCCTGGGTTTCTTGCCAGGAGCCTCTACTAAAATCATGGGCGACGCGAAATCAGAATCCGAACTTTCAATGATTCCGTCCTTTAACATTTTAGCAATCTCCTCTTGTAGAATCTTACTTTGTCTCATAGACGTGCGATAAGGCGCACTCCTAACCTTCGCCGTATTGTCAATTAGTTCGATATCCATTTCTACTTTCTCGGTCAAACCTGGCTTATCAGAAAAGATATCCCTGAATTCCACAATTAATGCTTTTAATTTCTCATGCATTTCCGGTGCAACATCTGTACCTACCAGCATTGACTCAACCTCGAAATCGCCCGCTTCTAGCTTTAGCACATATTTATCAATCGCGTCATCAGTTGCCTCCTCTTCATTCCTACTCTCCGCAACAAAATTTACATATTCCGTCCTTTGATGATACGGTTTCATCATATTTACGTGATAAACCTTCCCGGAACTCTTGTTAGGTAATCTTACAACATAATTTACATCTTGTCGTGACCGGCCGCACATGTTTGAATGTGCCGCCACAGGAGCACGTCAGGGGGGCGTTACCGCCCCTGGCGGCAGCGGCCAGCAACAAGCGCGGGCCAGCGGTGCTCGGCTGAGTGCGGCCGCCACGCCTGAGCGAGCGGGGCGAGATTCGACCCCGCCCCTTTTACACAGCCAGTCGGCGGGCCTACGGCCCGGGGGGGCTATAAAACCTCGACGCGGAGCTGAGGCAGCAGTCAGGGAGTGAGCGAGCGAGCAGCGGTGAAAGTGCGTCGAGACAGTGGTTAAGTGGTGATTACGGTGAAGTGCGATAGATTACGACGACAGCGCTACGACAACGGACTCTCTTTTCTGGTTACTTGGTGGACTCGGCATACATAGGTACATCTACTGGACTTACGGCAACACGGCTTCGTTTCAGCACCAATTCTCCTGGATATCCGGCACTATAGCTCTGTACTTGTTTCTGGCAATAAATTGTTTATCGAACCTTTGTGTTTGTAATTTGGACACTTCAAATTGGCGACGAGGAGAAAACAACGACATGGAGTCCGAACAAATAACAACTTTAATTGCGCTGATGCAGCAACAGCTGCAGCAACAGCAACAACAGATGCAGCAGCAGCGGCAGCTGGCGGAAGCACAGATACAACAACAGCAGAAGCAGCTCGAATTGCAACAACAACAGGCTGATAGGCAGATGGCGGCATTGTTGGAGGCGGTCAGTGCCCGCTCCCCTCCACAGTTCCCTGGTTTCCGGCCGGACGCAGAGGAATGGGCCGAGTACATACACAGGTTGGAGCAGCACCTACTGTGTTACAAGGTAGGAGACGCAAAAATGAAAAAGGCGTTCTTTTTGAGCTGCGTAGGTAACAGGGTGACCAACCTAGTGAAAAAACTATTCCCAGAGAGAGAAATATCGAGTGTCAAATGGGCAGAAATGCTAGAGAAGCTCAACAATTACTTCAACAAGGTGCCTCATGTGGTAGCAGCTAGGTTCAAATTTTTTCAATGCAGAAAAAGTGAGGGGCAAACACACAGTGAGTGGATTACAGAGCTAGCCGGGCTGGCGCGGCATTGTCAGTTCAAGTGCCCGCCATCAGATAAGGAAGTGTCATACGCTGAGACTTTAATAAGGGACATGGTAGTGCTACACACGCCGGAAGAGAAAATTAGGTTTCAAGCCTTACAAAGTGATAACCCTTCGTTAGAGGAAATACACAACCTGTGTAAGACGTACGAAATGACTTGTGAGACAGCTCGCCAGATCGCAGCAGAATCGCACTTGCACCACATCAAAAACAGTGGGTCGGTACGCAGCGGAAAGACGGCAAAAGAATACGAGACCGACAGTGACTCCAGTGAGTATAGTGACAGTGCCGGGAAAGGTTACCGCAACAAAGGCGGCAACCACGGTGAGTGGAGGCGTAACCCCCGACCCAGCGGCAAACCAGTGTTCAAGAGAGCCAGTGGCAGTGGAAGTGACAGTGACAGTGTGCAAAGAAAGAAGTCGTGTAAAAACTGTGAGAGGTTACATGCAAGAGAACAATGTAGGTTCAGAAACGCGCAGTGTTTTTGGTGCAAGAAAATGGGCCACATTAGGGAAGTATGCGAAAAAAAGAGGCACGCGGAACGGTACAAGAAACAAGAGCAAGACATGGAAATCGATATGATCAGTCAAGTGCTCGATACCAGCAAGCAAGATAAACTAATGGTCAAAATTGAGTTGGGAAAAGTGCCGGTGAATTTCCTGCTAGATACAGGGGCCGCGGTAACACTCATCAATTTAGAAACCTACCGGCGGTTAGGGGCACCCAGGTGTCAGAGGGTGCAGAAAGGCTTGTACGCTTTCGGCAGGACCCCAATTAAGGTGTTGGGGAAAGTGTCGCTAAGGGCAGCTTACAAGAAGAAGCAGGCTGATATTGAAGTGATCGTGGTGGACCGCTACGACGTGACGAACATTTTGGGCCTCGACTCCTTTGATAAGCTCGGGTTTGGAGTAATTGACTCAGTGAACCAGGTCGCGGAGAGCGAAGAAACACAGGTCGTCGGGAAGCTAGAACGAGAGTTTCCAGAAGTGTTCTCTCCCGGGCTCGGGGAATGTAAACACTTCCGAGCAAGCATCCAGTTGAAGGAGGGGCACAAGCCACGCTTCTTCAAAGCAAGACCAGTCCCGTGGGCCCTCAGGGAAAAAGTAGCCGAAGAGCTGAGACGGCTGCAGGCGGACGGTGTTATCACTCCAGTATCAACAAGCCAGTGGGCCACACCGTTGGTCGTGGTAAAGAAAGCCAATGGTTCGATTAGATTGTGCGGTGATTTCAAGAGTACTGTGAACCAACAGGTGGAGGTAGAACAATATCCAATCCCGAAGCCGGAAGATCTGTTCTATAAATTGTCTGGTGGACGACAATTCTCAAAAATTGACCTACGGGACGCATACCTACAGCTGCCACTCGACCAGGAAGCCAAGGAAGTTTTGGTGATTAACACCCCGTTAGGACTCTTCAGATATAACAGGCTGCCATTCGGCGTAAATTCCGCAGCCGCACTGTTCCAGCGCTGTCTAGAACAGTTGACAGCAGAGCTGAAGGGCTGTTGTAACTACCTGGACGATATCATAGTCACGGGGAGCACGGAAAAGGAACACGAGGAAAACTTGAAGAGTTTATTTAAGGTGCTCCAAGACAATGGTTTGAGGGTGAACAAGGTCAAGTGTGAATTCTTTAAGGACCAGGTAGTGTTCTTGGGGCACGTGCTGGATAGCACCGGCATTTCACCCACGAGCCAGCACGTAGAAGCCATCCTACGACTGCCACCGCCGGCAGACGTGAAGCAGCTGCAAGCATTATTAGGAAAAGTGAACTATTATAACAAGTTCATTAGGAATTTTTCTACTATCGCAGCTCCACTAAACAAGCTGAGGAAGAAAGGAGTGAAATTTGTATGGTCCCAAGACTGCGAAAGAGCTCTGAACCAGTTGAAGGAAGAACTGGTGAAAACAGTTAAGTTAAATCATTTTGTGCCGGGTAGGCTCACCACGGTAGCAGCGGACGCCTCTGAGTATGGTCTTGGGGCGGTATTATCGCAGAAGGACAGCAATGGGGTGGAGAGGCCTATTGCGTTTGCGTCAAAATCCCTCAACAAACATCTAAGAAATTATTCGCAAATTGAAAAGGAGGCGTTGGGAATAATCTTCGCGGTGAGAAAGTTCAACGATTATTTATATGGCAGTAAATTCCATATAATTACTGACCACAAGCCGCTAGTGCAACTATTTCACCCTGGAAAACGGATCCCGGAGAGCACAGCGAAGAAACTGCAAAGATGGGCGCTATTCTTGTCAGACTACAATTACCAGATCCACTTCAAAAGCACAACGCAGCACGCCAATGCGGACGCTTTATCCAGGTTGCCAGGAGGTCCGGACCTGGAGTTCGACAAGCTGGAGGAAGAGTGCCTCCAGATTGATACGGAAGAATGCCTGGTACTGTCGGAGTTCCCATTGGGAGCCAGAAGAATCGCGCAGGAGACGGATAAGGATCCAGAGCTGCGGGCAGTGAGGAAGTATGTTAGGGAAGGCT
>BLKR01002382.1:0-200851 GCA_011170035.1 Teleogryllus occipitalis
GTTTATAAAATTATAAATTGTTGCAAAATTGTTAATTCGCGGTTTTTGGTTCTGGGACATCGGGAGACTCTCCCCCTTTAGATTTGCAAAATTTGGAAATTGTTTATAAATTTGCAATTGTTGCAAATTTTTTATTGTCTAATCTGAATGGCGTTTAAATGTGATGCAAAATTCCGGAATCCGTTCGGTGCTATTATATATCGTTCTCGAGATATATGTAATTGTTTATAAGAAATTAACATCTTAGTAGACCCCATTTGTTTGCGCTTAATTCATTCGCGCTAGCAGAATAGCGTGGCATGGGCATACTGAATAAACAGTTCTCCAATGCCGCGCTTTTGCCTGCCACATACGCTTAAAATGCACTTGCTTGTAAACAAATTCTGTGGCCAATTTAATTATGCTAAATTCGTATTTTTACGGCGAGTATGAGCATAACTTTTATTTGGTTTTATACTCTCTTTTAAGTCCTACAATTTTCAAGTCTATATATTTATCAAATAGGAGAGAAATTGATTATAAAAAAAATATTTTTCAAGGTGCATTACGCCCAAACAATTGTTTCTGTTTTTCTATCAAAGGGGTGTTGAGCAACCGAATAACTGTATTATTAATTTTTTTAAGTCCCCTGTTAACACCGATAGTCAGAAACTATTTGTTCCTCTTGTTTAACCATTACCATTAAAAATAGGGAAACATATTGCTTAGCTGTTTGCTATAAACTGCACTGGATTGGATGAAGGTAGTGTTAAGGTTTTCAAATACAGAAATATTCAATTTTGGGTTTTGAAAGATCACATGAGTAGAATCACACATCACAATATTTACACAAGTATAGAAATTTCTAAATAAACGTATATAAACTTTAAGTTAATATTTTCAATTCAATTTATCATTCCTTTCTAAAACTGTTAATTTGATGATTTCATTGTATAATATTCAAATCAGAGCTTTATGTGCTAAATCTACGCATTGTTAATACATATTTTTAAACAACATTAATATATTTAATATATATTTAAAAGGGTTTTAGATTGGCGAACGTTTCAATGAAATTTCATGAATTCCTAAATGCTTGAAAATAAATACTTGTAAAATTAAATAATTGTAGCGTGTAAAAATATAACAAACTCACGTATTTGGTAAAACGAGTTGATATTACTAAAAGAAAGCAAAACAGATGTTATAACAATTCAAAGAGATTTAGCGTTTGTTTACAGTTTAGTAAATATCAATGCACTAGCATTTCCCAGTGAAAATACATAGAACGAACTTGGTGGTCAAGTGATATGACCTTCCCAACACAGACTACATTTCAGTATCGTCAGCGTTCGAAGGTGGTTTGTTGGCCGCCATTCTACGAATCTATCAAAACCTTGAATTTTTCACGACCATCTGTACAGCGAGAACGTAGCGGTTTATTAAACGGAAACGGGCCACTCGAGGTATCTAATGTGCACTCTTTGAAAACGTTTAACCATTATAAACTATCCCTAAGAAAAATATCAAATAAACAATGTGAAAGGTCACCAGCTTAACATTGCCTTTACTATTTGAATGCTTTCAACATCCCCAAAACCAACAGAAAACCCATGTTTTTACAGGTTATTATAAAACCAATTCAATAAATATAAGCATTTATTCACGTTATTATTTTAAAAACACTCAAATATCTACGATGTTATTTGATTCATGTCTTCATCGAAGATCTGAGATTAAAAAACTGATAAGCAGAGAAAATTAAAGTAATTTTGAGTGATTGATGAAGTTGAATGATCAAACGAAAAACAATGTTTCTTGCTTCATATAATGCTATCGTGTTTAACAGACATGTAATTACATGTGATACTGCGACCCACCCCTCCGCCGGCTAGCTCAGAATGGGTTTCCAAGGTGGGCGCAAAATAAAAAAATACAATTAGAATAGCGGGGATTAGGGTCATGTGGGCCGTTGTGGATTGAATGCACTTACACAGAAACTCAAGTCGAATCACTTTCCACTTACTTAAGTATATTCTAATTAAATTGCTGTTACAGTAAATAAACATAAAACACTTTACATATACAAGAATTTTGTCTTGCTGAAAAAAAAAGAAAACAACTTACACTCTTAATAATTAACTACACTGTTTCCTTTCTCTCATTTAAATCAATTTCCAAGAATACTTAAAACTTTGCCTAATCATTCCAGTCGTAAATTTCCTAGTTGCAACTTTACAATTAGCTAAGTTTTTCTTGAAAGAAAAGATTGATTCTATTTTTCACAGAATATCGGTATAAAGAACCTGTACTAATACTTTCTTTCCGAAGCAAATTATTCCTTCTAATATCTACAAATTGTTCAAGTTGGCACGACCTTACTGTGTCTTCTCACGGCGTAGAGAAATCTGCGGCGTCGACTCTTCCAATCGCTCGATGTCCTTGTCCTTGCAGCTCGGTCGGGAGCAAAGCCGCCCCTCTGCAGAACCGCACGGTCGCCCCTTTCCAGTACCGTTGTTCAACTCACGATGTGGCCTCCGTCTCGTTTTCCGTTGATACTCTTTTCGTATTCTTTTATAGAATGTAACTAGCTTTTAATTCCATATTTAAAAGAATCTACAATACGACAACTGAGTCTATTGTATAAGAAGAATAAATATAAAAATAAAAAAAACTGCAAAGAAAAGAAATGAATGGCCTCGTTAGTTTCATGCTATTCACACTCCTCTCTCTTACAAAGATTTTAAATGCGTCACTTATACTTTCATCCTTTTCCTGATGAATTGTTTTAATGCATTGTAATATGATAATTACCTCCTCGAATGTCTTGAAGAGTTTTTATCGTAGATGCAGTCCTGAAGTCCGTAGCAGTACGAGGTGCCGCCTTCTCGTGATCGGTAGGTCCTCACTCTCCAGCTGTTACTTCAGAAAAGAAAGCTTTCTTTCTCTCGACTACCGGTGTCGCATACTCTACCGAGACGCTCTCTTACGGATATAGTTCGTAGTTTCCATTTTCGGATTGTATTCATGCGCATTGGCGCGCGTTCAAACAGCTTATCTTATTCTTGAATATTGATGTGCTCCGTTTTCCGAGACCTCGGCAAAACGGATGGTCACAATATATATATGTATGTATCTCTCTCTCTCTCTCTCTCTCTCTCTATATATATATATATATATATATATATATATATATATATATATAGAGAGAAGAAGAAGAAGCACAAGGTGTACAGATACTTATTGATTTATTCAAACAAAATTATTTCCAATCAGGATTTGGATTGAAAAATGTAGAAAAGGGAGCACAGGTTCTAGATCGGTATGGTCGAGTGCACGGTGAGATGCCTAACGAATTTGGGGTGACGGTGAGGTTAATGATGTTTTCGGGAAAGGGGAGTAATGACTGCTGCTCAAATAATACAAACATATTAGGTAGAACGATTACTTATCGGTGTGTCCGACACGTGTTTTGAAAATAAAAATACGTAGATCTTATAATATTATTGAAATGTTTTGCAGCTTCTTTCCTATGTTTTCTGCTGGCCCAATACACACAGACGCTTAATAAAATTACAATTTGCATTTAACATTGTTGACTTCTTAAAAAATAAACATGTGATACAGAATGGCACAGACTCTCTCGTAGTAAAGTTTTTTTAATTTCCTTAGTGTGGACTGATTTACGGTCTTGTCCCATCCCTTGCCTGCTGCCATCTATCGTCGCTCAAAATACATTTTTTGACATTTTTCAACTTTTCGATTTCCTAATTGTAGAACCGAAATATTACTTCAAGAATATTAAAAGAGCGTAAATCTTCGTAATAAATAGAAATTTTCATCGAAATATTTGAAGCCGGTTTTACCGTTAAGGTTGCGGGAAAACGGCGATTAAGCATTATAGTAAATGCGAAATCAAAAAATCTTTTCACAGGAATCTATTCGGCTTTCGAGAAACTTCATTAGAAGTCATTTGAAGCACTTCCACTCACAGACACAATAATGCATGGTAATAAATGGAAATGTGCATATTAACGGAGTGAAAAATGTTTTCAAAAATTACATTTGTGTAATTTTGGAAATACACCAAAATGAACTTAACGTCATGTTAAACAGTGCAATTAGCACTATCCATTGGAAAAGTTTGAAGAAAAAAATTGAAGTCATTTTTGAGAAAATGGTATTTGAGCGTTTCTGAAAATGCGGAAATTTTGCCCATTTTAACGGATAACTGTTGAGTTTCCGATAAACTTTATATAACATTATTTAAAGCACATGTACTCATAAGTATAATAATATAAAGAAACTGTCTCTAATGTAAATATTAACGACGTGAGGCAAGTCAAAGGAATTACATTTTTGTAATTTTTGAAAGTCAGACGGTCAGACAGACAGACAGACAGACGGTCAGACAGACAGACGGTCAGACAGACAGACAGACGGTCAGACAGACAGACAGACGGTCAGACAGACAGTCAGACAGACAGACAGACAGACAGACAGACAGGTCAGACAGACAGACAGACGGTCAGACAGACAGACAGACGGTCAGACAGACAGACAGACAGACGGTCACACAGACAGACAGACAGGGCGGTCGACAAGACAGGAGCAGACGGTCAGACAGACGAACGAATGAGCAAGACAGACAGACGGTCACACAGACAGACGATCACACAGACAGACAGACGATCACATAGACAGACAGACGGTCACACAGACAAACAGACGGTCACACAGACTGACAGACGGTCACACAGACAGACAGACGGTCACACAGACAGACAGATGGTCACACAGACAGACGGTCACACAGACAGACAGGCAGACGGTGACACAGGCAGTCACACAGACGGACGGTCACACGGACGGTCACACAGACGGACGGTCAGCCAGACGGCCAGGCAGACAGATGGCCAGCCAGACAAACAAACAGACAGACGGAGGGACGGACGGACGGACGGACGGACGGACGGACGGACGGACGGACGGACGGACGGACGGACGGACGGACAGACAGACAGACGGACAGAAGACAGACAGACGGACAGAAGGCAGAAAGACGGACAAACTCCGGACAAACAGACAGACAGGGGGGTGGACGGCCGTTTTGGAATAAAACACTTTCAGTATTAGGGGACCCCAAAATGAGTATTTCTATTGAAATCTCGAAATCGATTTTTCGCAACATTACCTAAGTTTATCTGTACAATGTATATTACTCCGTATATACGTATGTATACGAAACAGTAATGAATTCTTAGTTAATCTCTCGAGTGTTGCCACAACTGAAAATACGAATATCACGAAACTGATAAAAACTACAATGATCATTCAATAATATTTTAAAAAATTTAAAGATAAACAAAAATTTGCCGTTATAATTTCCTATAAAAGTTTGAATAATAATTTATCATTCGCAGAATTATAAGTGAAACAAGAAATAACAATATGTTTAATGTTTGTAGAATTTAAGTCCTTCAATTAAACTACAAACATTTTTGTTTTAATTATTTCAGCAACCGCTACATGTATCCTGTAAAAACCTTTCTCACTGGAGTATTTAGCGCAACCAATATTATTTATTAGTCAGAGGATTACCCATTAAATTTCTGTGTGCATCCGTTCGGGCAATGGTAGAGGGTTTGGGTTTTGATTAGAATTATTAATTAAATTGGAACATGCCATATTCTATTATATATCCGTTGATAGTTGGAACTGAATATCTTGTAAAATCCACACCCAATCCCCTTTTACACTAATTTCACATAGAGCAACCGAGTATTTCAATACTGGTATCTAGTTGTTGTGAGGTATTGATCGTGCAAGGGGAAGTGAACTTCATTGCATTCACTATAGCGTATCGTAATGCCACTAGCTTTCATAAAGCCGGTGCTACTGCCTCAGCATCATCACAACAATGAAGCATTTGTAGATTTACAAAAGGCAATGCAGTGTGATTCAACACCACTATTTTCAAATATGCCAGGGACAACATTGTTCTCTGCGTTCTTATTAGTAACTCAGGGTGCGAGCTTTATCACCTGAAAAGATTCTGACTGATATTAACTGTTCAAATCTGCGCAGACCTAATCCCATCGATTAGAAACAGCTAATTTACGATAATAGACGATAATAGCGATATGATAATTGATTGGGCGTGAAGAAAAAGGTACATTACCACGTACTTTTGGAAAAGCGAAAAAGAACTAGTAACGTAATTCCCTGCCTTTTTATTTACAAAACCGTATTTTTAAGTCAGGTTTTTTTAACTGATCTACTCAACAAAATCGTATCACCAATGCATTATTTTCTCTTTATTTGATGGCCTTTTACAACCTTTGAGGAGAGGAATAAGCCATTTTCTTACGTCAGTAGGTATAGTAATAAAGAGCAAAATGTCTATTGAATTTACATTTTTGTGGAATACGAACCTTTTTCTTCTCGCCAGTTCATTTTCATATATGTTTCATTTATTTATCTATTTATTTATTTGACAAAAACTAATAACAGTCTAATATTATATTTACGAAGTTAGCGGAGAGGGTGAGAATTTCTTTTGTAATGAACGGGACTTTTAAAGGACTATCTCCAGTTTTTTCTGTACAGATCAAGGGAAACTGGCTGAAAATTTGAAAAAGATTGACCAAGGATTTGTTTGTAATATTTGTTACAAACAGAAGTAGTAAAATAAATTTATTTAAGTACCATCGAAAGAAATTGTTCATTCATTTTTCATCACAAAATTAAAGCATTTGCGGACGTTCTGAGTCATTATACATTACGTTCTACGGCACTTCAGGCTCATCAATAGGGAGAGGATTTTTGTGCTCTAAAAAATTAAAATATGCATTTATGACCTAAAAATTCTGAAATACGCACTTTAATTTGGAATTAAAATTAACAATATTTCATTTCCTGTATAAACCTTTCCTGATAAAATTCAGGAGAAGCATGCTTGGAATGAAAATATATATTTTTGTGCAAACATAATATAACCTTGCTTACTTCTCGGGAGAAATAATTGAAGTAAATACCAACCATAGTCAAGTGCATTGTATATCTTCTTAAGGCTGAGTTAAAAAATATTATTTCAAGAAATATACCACATTTGCAGAAGTATTTTATCATCCATTGAAAGGAAGAAAAACGCCAATTGTGAGTTTTATAATCAATGGAAGTTCATAAATAAATAGATTATGTGAAAACATGAAACATTTTAGAGATACGTCTCTATTTTAACGAAATATGGAAAATATGCTCCTATAATTTCGGGAATATGCACCAGCAGCCAAAGTCGGCCAAATATGCACAAATGTGCACTAACATTACTCTACATAGCATACAATTCTAACCAAATGTCAAGAAATTTCACTTAGAAATGCTCTGAAACAACGGACAAAAATATGCAACATCTTAGAAATCCGCTCCCTATTCATCCGACTAGGGCCATGCCACAGCGTCTCAGCCTGACAGTCGTGGGCTCGGGAGACCCTTTGAAAAGCGTGTAGCAACTTCTTGCGGCATCTATTTGACATTCTCTACCTGCGAGAAGAATTGACATTGTCAACAGATATATGAACGGGGAAACGACAGTGAAAGGAACTGTTTAATTTGTGCGCCATTCGCGAATCGCGGTCGCGGTATGGAAAGCTAGCTCGCTAACCACGAGCCACCTGAAGCTATGCTTCGAAGCTGTTTCTACGTTGGATTTTATCCAACCATTTTGAATAATGTGATTATTAACCAGCTCATTGGGGTATTTTATCTACAATAATATTAATGAAACTAAGATGTTACTACCAATTTCTCAATTTTTATAACCTAGATCTTGTCATAAATTACAATAATAACGTTAACTTCATTTAAAAACAGGCGCAAGTATGTAAAATGAAGAAAGATAATATTGATCTCATAAAAAAATCGGAACACTTACAACAATGCTGCAAGTCAGAAAATAATAAACTTATTTTTTATCAAAACGGCAGCTGTACTTGTTCAGCAGCTGGTCTTGTACGTGCAATAAAAATACCGAGCTTCAACCAAGACAGATAATATAGAAAGGTACTTATAAATATTCAAGAGCAAATGACCATACATTAATCATTTAAACCATTTACGCTCATTCTTTTATCTAAAGGAAATTAACGAACCTCATTTTCTAGTTGAAATTCATTTGTATTTAATTACTCGATAGCTGGTAATGTCTAAAATGGTTGTCTGATAATATTATCATTAAAGAGTAATACTGTCTGTTCCATCGAATAATTATCAGGAGCACGACAATCGTCCATTTTCCAGCACATGTTCATTAATCAGTACGAAGGGCGTACTGAATCAAAGCAACTTAATAACAGTGTTGTAGAGACCACGATCAAAAGCTTTCATCAAAAATCATTTTAAATTACACGCATGATACAACTGAACCGCAAATAATTAGACCGAATTCTCTGAGCGGGAAGCTGGAGTTCATAAAGGAGATAATAAACCAGAGAGAGTGGCTTCGAGTCAGGCAAGCTTACTACAAACCCTGCAGGTTATAAAGAACGACCTGCAACGAGGCGTTTGCTCGTGGTGAAACATGCTCCGAAAATACAACGAAAGTAAGAATTTGAGATACTTATAAGAAATCGTAATTCGGAGCTTCAAAAGCTACTTATTCTCTTATACTAATACAATATATTCGATAAGTTAAGCATTTTAAAGTCATTTATCATTCACTATTTGCAATGATTAAAGATACGTCATTTATTTTTCCTTTTATATTTGATTTCCTAGCTGTCCAACAGCAATAATAAATTATTATTTATTAATCAATACTTCACAAATAATTCGCTGAAAGATTTGAAACGCTTCTTGTGACACGATATTAAATTAACAATTTGTAAAAACATTTAATTGTGGTGATAATTCAATTAATACTAATTGAGGACTCTTACAAATGTGGTGAGTCAAGTGTACAGGAAGTAGTTCTAAAATATGAAGCAATAACAAAACCAAATATTGGTGGTATATCAGGCTGTAAATCAAGTTAGGTGGGTGTTAAATATTTCGATACATACAAGGTATAGATAAGTACAAATATTCTTCAAATACTAAGGTTTTATTATTCAAAGACCAACTTAACTTTCTTTAACATCTATTTTCCTAATATTATAAATAAAATAGATTTTTGAACGAATGCAAATATAACATTTGGTCACATTCTTTTTCTCTGAAAATCATTTTGTTGGTTAAACGACAAAATAAGGGTAAATTATTTATCAACATTTAAAATTACACCTGTTCAATGAAACCCCCCAAATATAACATTTTTCTTTGTCGTTCACAATTCAGATTGTTTACTCCGTCATGCATATTTGTACATTGATACATTTTTAAATCTTTTGCAAAACGTTTTTCCGAATAATTCACACCTGCATGTCAGAGCAGAAATGAGCGGCATGGTGTTCTAACGCGGGGCGTCATGGTCACTCCGGAAGGGGCGTGGCGGTGCGGGGCGGCGCCAAGTGCATCGTAACGCGCGGCGCGGCCGGCAGGGGCAGCAGCGGCGTGAGAAGTGGCGCGGCGGAGGCTGCGCGGAGCGGAGCCGAGTGGCGGCGCGCGCCCACGCCCGTGCAAACCTTCGAACCTTGACCTGGTTGGCAATTAATTAAGGAAACTGAGCGCAGTGGCGTCGCCCGGAGCGCGTGGCGTGGCGTGGCGTTTCAAGGCGGGGCGCCCTATCGCTCTGGGCCGTCCGCGCGCCCGGCCCGTCGCTCGCATGTCGCTGAGCGGTGGCGGCTGGCTTGTCCCTCGCACGCGCAAAAAGCTGTCTGCCACTCGTATGCCCGAAATTGCTCGCTCCCTTTGGCAAGTTCGCCTGCCACTCACTAGTCCAACCCTAGCCACTCGTCCGTCAGCCCGCCATTTGCCCAACTGTCTACTACTCGCCGGTCTGCCCGTCCGCCACTCGCCCGTGCGCCACGCACCCGCGCGCCACGCACCCGTCCGCCACGCACCCGCCCGCCACGCACCCGTCCGCCACGCACCCGTCCGCCACGCACCCGTCCGCCACGCGCCCGTCCGCCACTCGCCCATCCGCCACTCGCCCATCCGCCACTCGCCCATCCGCCACTCGCCCGCCCACTCAACTGTCTGCTTAGCTTACCACTCGCCCGTCCACACGTAAATCGCCCATACATTACTCCCGCGTCCGCGTTAGTCTGTCACTCGTTTGCCGCTCACTAGTGAAATCCCAACGTCCTTTCACGTCTTGTCTGGAACTCTTTACACGCCCGACACTGGCTTTTCACTCGCTTTCTACGCATCTATCACCCACAACTGCTAAATGACCCACTCACCCGCGTGTGCCCTATTGCCACATTCAACTATTCTTCCACCCTTGTACATCCACTTTTCACTCAGCGTTGTTGTCCTGCACATTCCCTATTTGCTTCAAAGTTAAACCTCTGATTTTCTCAACGACCCCACTCAAACGTTCCTTGCCGTAAATCGCTTATCAATTCACTACCTTCGACTTCTCGGCTTCCAAGGCCCTGCCCTGTTGCCGCTGCGTCCACGCAACTCGCCACATGACATTGACGCGCATCTGCTCGCTGCTCCTTCTCCGTTCAACGATCACTCCCAGCTCACTCGCTCTTTACTACTTGACCGCATGATTCACGGCCCTGCCATCGCCATCACACTACTCACCTGCAAGTCTTTTAACACTTCTTCCCCTTTCCTCTTTGCTCTCAAGATGCCTGCCAACCACGCGACAAAGGAAAGAGTTAAAGGAGTCAGCAGCAAAAAACATCGATTAAAAATGAAGTTTAAATTTCGAGTTTATGTTTGTGAAGAAGACGGGGTCGTTCTGAAGATAAACGTTAAACTGGTAGCCTTTACCAGATAAGGTGGTCGCAGAGACAAAGTAAAATGCGGAGATTGGGGCAGAAAAGACCTAAAGGCACGCATAGTGGCGCAAAAGTGACGGCAAGAGCTAGGGGCTATAAACAAGACAGACTGTTCCGTAGTTACTGCAGTACCAACAAGAGCATTAAACGTACGTCATGAAACACGAAAGATATGAAGCCCGGAACGCATACAACAGCAATTGTAACAACCAGGTAGGGAGTAGTCCTGTTTTCTCTCCATTCAGAGACTTGGCTACTCTAAAACAACCCATGACACTCCCTGATGCCCTTTATACTCTCCGTTTTTGTGCTGCTCGTTGCTTCCGAGCTTTTGTGGGTACGAATTTTCTATGTAGACTACTTTTACCTCGAAACGTGCAGCAAACACACTTCTCCACATCAGTTACGCTAAATACAATACTACACTAATTGCATTACAGTTTTCAGAGAATTAGTTTTGGAACGATGTCTATTTTGCTCGTACTGGCTGCTGGCTTTGAAATTAACAACTCGTGCACAAAAATGAAAATGAAAGTTAACTCCAGAGTTTAAATCTGCATTATCCATTCATCTATCGCTCTCGTATTTTTACCCTAAAAACATCATCAAATAATTGCACAAAATACGATAAAATACGTTTCATTAATTTCCCCTTACGGTCTTCCTACTTCCAGTACGTTACGTCAGCAAATCCTCAGATCGTTTTAACATTTCTCCCTGTGTCCGTGATTTATCTGGACGACCCTGAACGGAAAGCAGAAAAAACAACTGCGGAGCGGCTGAGCGTCGAGTAAAAGCTCGGAGGTGCAGCCACGGGACAGCAGCCGCGCCGTAAAAGTCGCGGAGGCAGCGGCGGCGGCGGCGACACTGAACGCGGAGGCGGTGGCAAATCTGACGTCTGTGACGGCGGCGGCGGCGGCGCGCGGGTGCTGGGGAACTGGGGCAGCGGCGGCGACGGAGGCGGTGGCGGCGGTGGCGACGGAGACTTTGCTAAACGTGCACCGGCGAGGTGGCCCCCGCCCCTGTGGCCGGTGCGATGCCGTATATCGCTCTCGCTTGCGTCACTGGGCGGGCGAGCGGGCGGGCGGGCGGGCGGCCGCGCGCGCTCCACCGGCCGCTGCCGCTGTCGCCTCTGACCCCGTGAGAAGGTCTCGCGCCCCGCCCCCTGCCCCTGCGCGCCCACCCGTGACGCACTTGGCAGAGAGCGCGCGCGCCTCGCAAGGGACACCGGGGGGCGTGGACGCGCTGTGTGTGTGTGTGTGTGTGTGTGTGTGTGTGTGTGAGTGAGTGAGTGGTTGAGTGAGTGAGTGAGTGGTTGAGTGAGTGAGTGAGTGGTTGAGTGAGTGAGTGGTTGAGTGAGTGAGTGGTTGAGTGAGTGAGTGGTTGAGTGAGTGAGTGAGTGGTTGAGTGAGTGAGTGAGTGGTTGAGTGAGTGAGTGAGTGGTTGAGTGAGTGAGTGAGTGGTTGAGTGAGTGAGTGAGTGGTTGAGTGAGTGAGTGGTTGAGTGAGTGAGTGGTTGAGTGAGTGAGTGGTTGAGTGAGTGAGTGGTTGAGTGAGTGAGTGAGAGAGTGAGAGAGTGAGAGTGTGTGAGAGAGAGAGAGAGTGAGTGAGTGAGTGAGTGAGTGAGTGAGTGAGTGAGTGAGTGAGTGAGTGAGTGAGTGAGTGAGTGTGTGTGTGTGTGTGTGTGTGTGTTTGTGTGTGTGTGTGTGTGTTTGGTTGGTTGGGGTATTTGTATGTTGCCGGTTTATTATCCTTACGCACCTCGCTGTCTTCTCCTATTGCATATCTCGTTTTGAGCACTTTAAATACGCTTCCTGACAATTATACACGTTCCATTTATTTCTCTTCTACAGATAAAAATTAAACAATCGAAGGTTTTGGGGCACTAATAAAATAACCACACCAGCCAGAGCAAGCCTCCTGCAATTCATAAATGTTAATATGTCTATTTTGATTGCAGTGGAACTAATCTTGTTACTGTCTTAAGCCCTTCTATTTTCAAACCCTTATAAAATTATATTAGCCAAACAAAAGTAGCCCTCACTTTTGTTTCATTTAAACACAATCCATTCACAAGATAATTTCAAAACCAAACTATGAATGTAAGACCTATAATTTCTACTATCTCGAGATCAACTGGTTGCATTATCTTAAGTTCAAGTAAACGATAACCAACCCACGAAATGGACATTTGTGGCAAATTAAAAAAACTCCTGCTACATTGTGCAAGCAGGTACGTACCAGGATCTGGGCTGTCCGGGTGACGCCGCGTCGAAGGCTGGGGTGCCGACGTTTCGACCGACATATCGTGGTCCTCTTCAGGGCTGTACTGAAGAGGACCGCGATATGTCGGTCGAAACGTCGGCACCCCAGCCTTCGACGCGGCGTCACCCGGACAGCCCAGATCATGACTCTGGCCGCGGAAGCCTACGATATCAGGTACGTATCAGCTTCGGAATTTCGCTGAACAAAATAAAATACCAAGGCGCGTATAAATGCGTATGGACTTCGTCATTGAAAATTCAGATAATTCCAGTCGCCTCACATTAGTATTTATGTGAAATAATATAGGAACAAGAAAAAAATGAACTAGCTGAAAATTTGCAGAACATTCACTGTCAATGGTATTCTGAGATCGCTGTCAGCTTTTGTAAAGCTTTGTTTAAAATGAAATAATAATTGAGTTGAAAGTAATTACTGGAATAATGAATATTTTTGTTTGACTTCTGATTGTCAACTTGTCAATACGTAGTAGAGAACACTCGTCGCCAGGTTTTGTCTTCAAATGAATTACATTAAGAATTACGTAAAATGAATTTTAATTGTATTATCAAACTTGCTTTCTTCTATGTTAAATCAGCTAATTTCAATGACATTCCATTAATCGGAGATGTTACAATAAATTACTAACCTAACATTCGAGGTCTATATAAATTAGTGGTGAGAGTCAATTTTTTGTCACAGATTTATTTTCGCTGGTACTAGCTTATAGCTTCCTCTTCTGTTGATAATTTCATAGATAATCCACATTCGCCGATATACTAATCTAATATTTCGTCATGATACAAAATTTAGGTAACTGTTTTCGTTATTTAAGTTATATTGCAGAGCCTCTGACCGAGAGGTCCAGGGGTTCGAGTCCCGACGGCGGCAGGATTTTCGACACTAGCTTGTCAGCTAGGTCAAGTTCAGGCGCTGTCTGGAGGGGAATTCTAGCGGTTGGCTGCTTTAATCGGTAATATTCCGTGGTTTCTTCGGTCAATGCCAGGCGAATGCAGGACCAGTTCCCTAACAAGCGGGTCACAGACCGCGCGCGATCTCTCATTCCCCTTCCTTGTCCTTTCCTCAGCCCTTACTTACTTCAGACACACAACAACACACAACAACACACACACACACACACACTTACAAACACACACTTACTTACAAACACACACTTACTTACAAACACACACCTACAGACACACACACACCTACAGACACACACTTAATTTGACTACTATACCACGCATGTTGGGACACCAGGCCGGAGCTTGGAGCTTGTCCCGGCTGGGGAGGTGCTACGATGGTGGGAGATACCTGGTTGGGGAAAATCCCCACAAGCCGACGTAGGTTGGCGCCGGATCATCCAGAGGGAGATCTCCGCCACCTCCCGCGATGAAAACATACACTACACTTACGGTAATTGCCGGTAATACCTTAGTAGTTGACGCGCTCGGAGTTACTAATTAGTTTACTTCCCTTCAACTATGGCATATCATTCACCATGCCATTCACCATTGGCACACAAGAATTGCATTAATTGTAATAATTTTCTTCGCAAATAGGCCTACATGCGTCTTGAAACAAATGCAAGAGTAAGAACTGCAGAATTCGTTTTTTAGACACCTGTCAATAATAACGCAAATAACGAGAAAGAGACGACCTTTTGATACATTGAGGAAAAGAGATTGCTGAGAGAAATGGTTTCTTGAATAATATTCTCTCTTCTTTCTTACATATTAAATGTATTTGCTATCTTTTCTGAATCGGTACGAGGAAGAAAGTCTGTAGCACATATGCATAAATATTTGATAGTAGCTTTTTGAGTGGCATAACAATATTGACATTATCAACCTTTTCAAATGAGACGTATTTTGATATGGATAACTCTACAGACAGAAACGTTGCTCAGTAATGCGATCATCTGCTTTTTCGGCGTTACATGTTTTTGAACTAATAATTCTACTCTTCCATACTTCATTCGACTGATAAGATGGAACTGCCTTCTACTCTCAGGTCAACAGGGCGACCTATGGCGTAGCTGTCAGACTGCTCGCGCCGGAAGGGGTGGGGCGAGTTTCAATAAATTATGAACCTTCGATACAGTTGAATTTCAAAATACGTTTTCCACACTATCTGATCATTATGATACAAGAGAAATACAAAATGAACGACGTTAAAAGAAGCATTTGTTCTTTCTGTTGGATAAATATGAAAGCGAAAGGTCGATCTAGAAAGCACTAATACCTGAATGATCTCTTTCACGCACTCGCGAGAAAACCAAATTGAGTGCACACAGGCAATATCTTTTTTCGGCAGTGGGAGAAAATGCTTTGGAGTTGACTGAATAATCGGGAGTAATCGGAATACATCCTTGGAATTTGTGATGGACCATACGGGTTCGTGGCAGTTTTCCTGCGGGTTCTATCAACCCTGCCTATTCTGTTGTATTATCCATGTTAATGCGTATTGCTCACATAATCATTATCATAATCAACAAAAACATCATGAACAACATAATTACACCTCAACACAAACGCCTTCTCGGAGAGACCCGTCGGCGGCAGAGTTGAAATTCTAGCTTGGAAACTACGGCCATTGTGTTGTCGCTCCGAAAACGCACGCCATACGACATATAAATAACTATATGATTACACCAATTTTCTAATGTCCCCTTTCAAGCGTTGTTTACATACGCAGAATTCACCGTGACGACACCAAATAAATGTAATTACGAGGAGTGGCATAAGGCCCTATTTGGAAGAGGAGACACGACAGCATACAATCATACATCGCATTTAATGAGGCATAATTTGCTCCATGTAGGCACCGTGTGAGGTAAATGGATACAGATAATTGGTCTTAGATGTTGTGTATAAGAAAATGAATTAATACAGTTCATAAAATAAACAACCTTTAACTTAACTGACAACTAACTTTTCAGCACACTACCTCCAACAAATGATCTTGAAATTTATCACAAGATTTACGGGAGGACAATTCACTTCTTGCAAAATAATTGCTGGGGGGGGGGGAGAGAAAAATGTTTGATTTGAATTTGAAGCTGCTAAATTAAGAATAAAATGTAATATTTGGACCGCCATGCGATAGTACATTTATAACATTTCAGAAATATAAAAAGTTCTAAAACGTAAAAGCGTTTGCGGTGCTAAATACTGTTCTTTTAGTACTAGTCAGTAATTACTGGAATGTTGGCAGGGGGTAAAATTAGTATCTGGAATCTCAGTTTGCTAGTTTAGAAACGTATAGAATATTGTAATATACTGAACATTCCCACGTTAACTTAGAAGTTCAAAAAGTTTGTTCGTCGAAAATCAGTAAAAGGTCTCTCCTAGAAAATGTAATTTTTTGACTTCTACTCTTTTTACCTACCAACATATATATAATACAATGAAACATTTCCTCGTTCACTTAAACGTTTCAAAAGGTGAAATAAAGCCATGTGCAATGGTGCAAGTAATAATTCTCCTTTCCGAAAATTCTTCATCTTTAAAAAAGTATTTCCAATAAATTGTTAATGTGCATATTTCACATAGTATTAATAGTTTTCACGCATTTAAAAAACGTCTTGTTCGAGGTTGAAATGAAAAAGTGGAATCCAAAAATTAATGGTATGTAAAGCGATAATGATAAAATGTATAAATGAATATTGCTACAAGGCGATGGGCAGAGGAATGTTCTTTCACAAATCTGCCTAATACGGCTACTTTGTAACCATTGTAGACTACAGGAAAACCGTTATATAACGTCCATGCACCATAAATTGAAGTTGTGTACACACGTTCACATATTTATGGTCTTTCCGAGCGCATACTATTCTTGCAATGCCTTGCACTCACTAGTGTTTGTAAGTTACAAGCAGACCCGAAAGAACTCTTTACGTTACATAATATAATGAGCACCATATTATTTTCTATAATGTCGACATTTGGTAAAATATTACATCGTTGTTGGTTAAATAAATGGTATGCCCATTTATGTTATTAAAAACACAAAACAATTTACAAATGGTATAAGGTAAAGATATCAGTAGAAGCCACATTTTCAATAGTGGCTATTTGAAGCAAAACTTTTGAAAAATAAAAATTGAAGAAAACTAAACATTGAAGGCTATCCACGGGGTTCAAACTTGCCCAATATGAAGTTTCTAGAAATGAGAAGTAGAGCGAAGATAATTATTTATTTCCCCCGAACTTTTGTATATAAATAACAAATTAAAAACATCATATTAACGTTGATATTGCATTAATGTAACATCAACTGGTACTTTTTTTGGGACTTGTGTCTCGGATTCATTTATGGAACAGACAAGCAACACTTGCAACGGCATCTTGTGGCAAAAGGTAAGTTGTCCGGTGACCGTAGTTTTATTCCCCGTACATGTTGCAGTGTATTTGAGTGAATCTGAGAGAAATACAACGATAATGAGTGAATCCACGAACGAAAAATAGGAAAGGAACTTGCGCTCCTCATTGCGCGAACACTAAATTAAAAAAAAAAATGTTTGGAATTCTATTACTTCCCAAATTGTGACAGGGGAAGTGAAAGGAAAGCTGATTCAATAACATTAGAACTCCCACTTGTTCCACAATTAAATTTGTTATATTTTGAAAGCGAGGTCTAGTTTATTTTTCTAATTCCAACCCATAGTACCTACGGTGCATGACTACGGCAAAAATTTGTAGCATGCTGATCAACAAATCTCTCAACTATATCCTGAAAATGCTTTCTTCGAGGTTTGATTCTGTGGGCCCGACTGCTGGCAGTTATTCTAATGAAACGCTCTTTCTGCCATGTTAATGATTCGGATTGACCATGCGATTTAATTCGAGCCATTGTTTTCACTTACACGGACACTTTGCAGAAAAATTCAATCTACTTATGCACTTATTTTCAATTTATCTTCATTTTAAAGTCTCTAATATCAAAACGTCATAGTGAATTTCATTATTTATTTGGAGATCACAAAATTGTTTCTCCAGTTCTTTTAATTTTTTTATTTTGCTTTTCTCTTAAGCCTTTCTTCACGATTTTTTAAACAATTTATGTTTTTACCACGCTTCTTGGCACAATATCTTCCAAAAGACACACACACACACGCACACGCACACGCACACACGCACACACGCACACACGCACACACACACATTATATATATATATATATATATATATATATATATATATATATATATATATATATATATATATAATCAAAAAGAACATTATTACGCCATTAAAATATTTATTTCATACAAAATAAATGTGACTAAAGTACACATTTCCTTAATATATCAGAAAACATTGATTGTAGGTAACTGAATAACTGGATTATATGTATTCGTTCCTTGTTTGGAGCTAGTTTTTCCCCTTATTTAAACTTTTTTTCGGAATATTCCGTCCTCAACTGGTTGAAAACCGTATGTAATTGTTATTAACATGATTTTCTAATTTATATATTGATCAGTATTCTCGATTTACAGTGTATACACGGCAACACACGCTTCAACTTCTATCACCGGATTATTGTGGACTGCTGCCGCTAGAGCGAACTGTCGTCGGAAAAAAATCAACTTGCTTGTCGCATTGGATAGAATATCGGGTGATCAATACTCAGCCACAGCTGGATTAAAATCGGGGTTTGGAAATAAATTAATAAAAAAAGAACAAATTGAAAATAGGTAATTTTTAGGCAATGTATCTCTTTAGATAAAGGTTTTCCAATTGAGTACTGCGAACGAACATAATTAATTTAGTACTGCAGGATAAGAATTTTAAGAAAGCTACGAAAAATTGCGAGTGCTTTTATATTATACTTATTACAAAACTGGGAACAGTGTACTCAGAGCATATGCTAGCGTTTCTGTCTTTTTCCATAGAAATATAAGAAAAGAGAAAGAAAATAAGGTTGATAAAACAAACCACGTCAAATATATTAAGAAATAAAGAGCCACGTATTATGGAGAACAAAGACGATTATGCCGGAAGATCAAACTGAATTCATATACTTATAGATATTAGTATTCATATACTTTTATATTCTAGCGTGTTCTAGAAAGACAAAAGCAGTGGCACTCTTTTTTAATCATCAGTTCTCTTCCTGGAGTTACCTCTCTCGTTACAGAGTCACAGACCGCCGCCGTAATCACATTACTACTAACCCGTAGTGGTCTCTTTGCACAGTCTAGATCCACTGTCGCTGATTAAACTTCCGGGTAAACGCACTACCAAATTCCGTTTGTTCGCTCTTCGACGGCAATTTTCCCTCCAAATCCTGACCTTTTGAGTGACTGAACAGTGGAGAGGAACAAAGCTCGGAAAATCTCGCGTTAGACGAACAACTCAATGCCTCTGCAGCACGAAGAAATCTGAAAAAGATTAGAAACTGCAAACATAGAAAGATAGTTTGTAACAAAAGTTATAACAAATTCAACTATTTTTCAATGACAACTGAAAAATGATGTCAAACTGTATGTGACATGTATGATTAACCATTCACACGGTTAACCTAAAGTTCAATTTTATAGAATTATATCTCTCAAGGTTTTATACGTAGAAAACATGTTCCTCTATAGTTACTAACGTCACGACATCTGTAAACAGCAAATAACAGACCGGTTGAAATTCCAAGTGAAAGCTCGCGGTCCAAGCCGGTCTGTCTTACTCGCCATGTGTACTTCAATATTGTTTCTAATACTATCATATTAAAAGATGAAATAATTTTTTAAATAATCTGTTTATTTGCAATTTATTTCTATAGATAAACAAGGGAAATATTTTAAGAAAATTTGTACAATTGGAAATTTGACTCAACAGTAGCATTACTAATTACCTAACACGATCAAGGCCCTGCGAATTTGAAACTGATATTTTGATTTCTGGCAGTAATTTGAATGTAGCGTGAACGTTTTCACTCTTGTTCCGCATGAGAGGCCGGCCTTATCCGCGGGCGGCTGTTGCTCACCGTGCATGCGAAAAGGAAAAGTGCGGCACCGAGTCACGCGAGGTGAGAAGAGGTGATGTGTCGATGATGTGTAGTTTGACGTAGTGTGGCGTGGTTTGGAATGTTGCGGTCAGACATGACAGAGTTCGACAGCGGGATGCGAGACGAGGCAAAATCCTGCCAGGAGTAGCACGGAGAGTCGTGGCGAGGAAAGGCGAGGTGAAAATTAGAGTGCCGGGTAGTGCCAAGCCGAGATGGGCGTGGCAAGTCAAGAACGGCGAGGCGTGAAGTGCCGATTGATTGATTGATTGATTGATTATTGATTCCGGGCGCATCAACTACTGAGGTCATTATTCCCGTAAGTGTGGTGCATGTTTTTCATTATGAAGTGGAGGTGATCTTTCCGCAACCAGGTATCTCCAACCAGCGGGGCGCCGCCCAAATCGGAACAAGTTCTAAGTCCCCGACCAGTCTCGCGGCATGTGTGGTAGTGTAGTCATGTTAGTGTAAGTGTGTGTACGAGGGGAGGATAGGACAAGGAAGAGGTAGGAAAGATCGCGCGCGGTCCGTTTGTTAGGGTATTGTTCCGGCATTCGCCTGGTGTTGATCGGAGAAGCCACGGAAAACTATCGATCAAAGCAGCCGGCCTCTAGAATTCTCCTCCAGACTGAATTCGCCCTAGCAGAAAAAACTAGTGTCGAAACTCCTGCCGCCGTCGGGACTCGAACCTTGGATTGATTGATTGATTTTTTCGTGTTTCCGGGCGCGTCAACTGCTTCGGTCATTAGTCCCGTTAGTGTAGTGCATGTTTTTCTCGAGAGATGGCGGTGATCTTCCCCCGCTGGATGGCGAGATCCGGCGCCGACCTACCGTCGGCTAGCGGGGTTTCCCCCTAACCAGGACTCTTCCACCAACGGGGCATCGCCCCAGTCGGGACAAGCTCGAAGCTCCCGACCGGTCTGCCAGAATATGTGGTAGTGTAGTGCATGTTAGTGTAAGTGTGTGTGTAAGGGGAGAGGATAGGACAAGGAAGGGGAAGGAAAGATCGCGCGCGGTCCGTGGCCCGTTTGGTAGGGTACTGCTCCGGCATTCGCCTGGTGTTAATCGGAGAAACCACGGAAAACTACCGATCAGAGCAGCCGGCCGCTAGAATTCTCCTCCAGACAGCAGCTGAATTCGACCTAGCTGAAAAACTAGTGTCGAAAATCCTGCCGCCATCAGGACTCGAACCTAGGACCTCCCGGTTAGAGGCGCTGCAGTGACATCAGTTGATGCACTGAGCTACCGCTACCTGTCCGAACCTTGGACCTACCGGTCAGAGGCACTACAGTGGCATCAGTTTATGCACTGAGCCACCGCTCCCGGTAGAAGAGCCGAGGCGAGGAGAGCCGCGGTGAGGTGAGCCGAGGCGAGGAGTGCCGAAGCGGGGAGAGCCGTGGCGGGGAGAGCCGTGGCGGGGAGAGTCGTGGCGGAGTGGGTGGTGGCGGAGAGGGTCATCGAGGGGATGTGTGTGGTGGAGTTAGGCGTGACGGGCACGGTGGGGAGTGGCACAGCAGAAATGGGTGTTGCGGGGAATGTAGAAAGATGGGAATGTGGAAAGATGCGATTTTCGGAGGAGAGCGGTAGGAAAAGCATGGTGAAGTGTTTCGGGAGGCCGTGGCAGTTGGTGCATTGCGGGGAGGGATGTGTTGGCCGGAGCGAAGCGGGGATGGGCATGCCGAGGTTGGGTGCCGGGCGAGTCGGCTAGAGCGAGGACGAATTCTTGAAACGGGAGAGAGATAACTGGGTAATCGGAACGAAACGGCGCTGCGTATGTGAGGGGAGACTAGGAGGAACGAAGAGGAACAGGGGTTGCGCCAGGCAAAGCGATGGGTTAAAGGGGTTGTGAGGAGGTTTACGGCTCGCATTTACGAGCGGCGTGTGTTCAGGCGGCTTCCCTGACAGGGGCGGCGGCGGCGGCGGCGGCGGCCGCGCGCCATCACGCGCTCGAGGACGAGCTCCCCACCCACGCGACCCGACATTCCACTTGTCTCCGGACAAACATCCTATCCAAACGGCTGGAAGCCAAGCTGCCGCCTCGACATTCGTTCCGCAAGGTATTACGACGGGCCGGCTGGGCTCGAGTAGCAATGTCGGCTAGCGCGTGCACCGACTCAGCGCAGCGATGCGAAGGGTCTCAGACTCGAATTGCGCCGGGCACTGAATTGTACGCTATCTTCGCGTGCAGTGTTGCGAACGGGGTCCATCCAACACCGAGAAGTTCGATTGTTTTGTTTCCTGGGTCCTATGAGAAGGACCATGGAAATTACAGTGAAATGATTTCCAATGTCACGGATACCATATTCATTTGTTAGGGTCAGAATGTACGCTTAATATTAAAAAAAAATCACAGTGAGTGCCATTTACGGATCTGGGAAGCTAAAATGTGCGAGTGATGGATTCTTTCAATACAACTCACTGCGAATTCCGCATGATTAGTTGAAGAAGTGGACCTAAACGTGTTCTGTAGGTGCCTTGATCATATTCAAGTTCAGGGTCAGTAATTTCGACATCGTCTCCAGTCAACACAAGATGCGCCAAGGCAACTGAGTTGCGGCAACGAAGTCCAGTGCTAAGCCAGCGAAGTCTCTTCGGATGAGAAAAATTTCTCCATCGCCAACGTCTGTTTTGAACGTAATGTATGTAGAAGACCGTACGATGTCAGATTACCCTGGTATTTTATTTTAGGCACAATTCCCCTTTGGTGTATAGTACTTCTGTTTAAAGGCAATCAACGTTCATTTTTAGTTATTTGTTCTGATACAAGCAAACTTTAAAAAAATATCATTGTCCTTAAATAAAAGCAGCATAGATTTCTTAAAACATTACTTTTCAGTGTTCGCTATCAACTAAAGCGCGACGAATGTACGAAAAGCGGAGTATTATAACCATAAAACAATAAAAATGTCTCGAGCAAAAATTGACAAGAGTTTAGTAACGTAATATGTTTACAGAAAAAAGAAAACCATAAATACTACATTCATTTTATTTATTACAACCGCTACCAAGAATTTAAATTTCGTGCTTTTCTTCAATTCATTTTTTACAAATGTTTTCTTGGTGAGGAAATTTGTCATTTCCTTCAGTGTCGATTTTATATTTCTAGAGCACAAAGTTGTCTCCAGCGGCCGTAGCTAAATTTTGCAATTACAAGATTTCAAGAAGGAACAAAGAGGAGATCTACATTTTCCTTACACAAACGACAAAGAACAAAGACACCAAGCGAATTCAAAGAAAACCGAAGAGCTTTTAAGAAAAACATGCTGAGAAATTCTCTTGAAGTTTGAATTTGAACATTTCAGTTTATTCACATCGCTTCTTTCGTTACGAGAGGTGTCAATATATGTTATATTTTAAGGTAGGCGCGCGTGTGAACGTTTCGTAACGGGTCATCTAAACGATCACCAAAATAATCACTCTGCGAGTATGGTATTGTGAGGCGAAGACCATTATATCCCAAGTGCATTGGTTAAGCAGCGGCATTGCGCTTCTGCCACCAGATCATAAAATCAGCCTCGGCATCAGTTTATAAAACAAGGGAGGAAAGAAATCAGCTTAGAAATAAAATAATGTCAGTCATAGAAAGTTTTCTGAGAAATACATATGTCTCAGAATAGATGTTACAAACTTCTAAGTTATGTACGATTGGTTGCAGATTATAACATTTAGCAATCAACATGAGAAATCGCATACAACGGTGTTATAGTTGTGATATCAGCTCCTCGATTAGGTAACTCATCGAACACTGATTGATAGTACAGATATTTTGTGTATCTGCTTAATTTCAATGCAAGATGACTTACCCTCCAGCATGGGAAAATGTCACACTGAAACTTCGTTTTGTGGATTTCCCATCACAAGTTCATTGACAAAAAGTAATCATCTTCGTCTCCCTACTTGCTTCCTACATTTTAATATTAATTCTGAGCCAACTGTATATTTCCCTATGCAGATCTGGCGATTTTCAACTCTAATCCTCGTGCCCGTTTGAGTTTAGCTCATCTCAAAGATAACCGAAATATCCACGAATCGCGCTGCGAACGCGATATTGGGAGACGATGTGTATTGCATCGCGGAGTGCATCGATGCAACCGCTGGCGCTGTGCTTCCGCGGACAGCCTGATTGCGCGACTCGGCCGCGTATCCTTTTGTGCGCCGCGTATGTGCACAAGGGATGGGAAGGGATTGCGAGTTCCGCCTCGTTCGGGGCCGGGCCGGTCCGGTCCGGTGCGGACCGCAGAGGCCCCGCAGGGCTAGCGCAGTCTATTTGCGAGGAGGGACGCGGGCGGCATGCGCGTGGCTCATAGGGGCAGATTGCGGGGACCGCTATGAAGGCTCGCCCTCGCGCTCCTCGTCTGTCGGGCTGCCGCCGTTATAATAGCTCTTCCGTTAATCCGCAAACGCGGAACTATTGCGGCCACACATCATGTGTGCAATATGTAATATATTACTTGCTTCAAATCTGATCTCTTGGGTTTCATGATAATACGTATAATTAGGTCGCCATTGTAGATTTACGGCCATGTAAGTGAGGTACGGATGTTCCAGAGTATGGGTCTTGGTTACAGAACAAATTAAATCATTAACTCATTTCAGTTTGTAGATGTTTCGGAATATTTTAATTCCATCTCGGGCTAATAATATAACAAGAGCAACAGCAATGTTAATATATTTCTAAGACACAACTGAAACTAATTATGCATAGAAATTTGAAGACTGTGCATTCATAGGAATGTCTGGTGTACTCATAGGTTCTGTGTATTCATAGGTCTGTGTATTCATAGCGATCCATATTCGAACTGCCGTTCCAACAGTGGTAACCCTCCATGGCAAGTTTCAGGCTAGGGGGCGTTCTGGTACCAGATCTCCTGTTCTTAATTACTTAATTTTTAGCTTACTCCGACATACACTTTATAAACTGAGCAGTTCACACTCCTCTATCCCGAAATCTTCATAAGAATGTCTGGTGTATTCATAGGTCTGTGGAATTTATACTATGTCCCGGTTATAACTAGGTGGCGCTGTTTCTCCCCCACTAAAATGCGAGATCCGTTGCGACCTACTCAGGGGCTTGCGGGGTTTCTCTCTCCAGGTATCTTTTTCAGTGAACACCGCCCTACCTCAGACGGGACAAAAAACTCCCAACTAGGCTTCCCACATGTATGGTAGTGTAGTGCTTGTACGTGTATGTTTAATGGGAGAGGAGGGGGCAAGAATGAGGAAGAAAATATGGTTCGTGGTTCGTGGCCCGATGTGAAGGTACTGAATCGGCACTCCCATAGAATTGATTGGAAAAACTTTAGAAAAGTACTGTTTAGAGCAGCTGCCCACTATCAATCTCCTCTAGACCGTAGTTAAATTCGACACATATGTAACTGTACTTGGGTTTTCGTAACGTGGCGGGTAACATTAGGTAATTTTTACACCTCCCGCCTTATAAAATGAATCTTTTTCATTAATTCACAAACGTCCCTCTTAACGGGACGCATGGCCTCAAATATGTGCTTATCACTGTTATAAAGATTCATTTTATAAGGCGGAAGGTGTAAAAATGACCTAATGTCATCCGCCACGTTACGAAAACCCACGTATTGAGTCAAAATCGACCTCTGTCGGTACTCTTAACTCCAGAACCTACCTACCGATGGTTATGCAGCCGGAAAGTTATTCATTCCGACCAATAGCAACTGGTTTTAACATTTATATGCCAAAATGTACTTGTGGAGCTCCACCGAAAGAACATTCTGGCTACCATAATTGTCCGTCCGCCCTCACGAAGAGCGCGTCCCCGCGTCCGCCGCGAGCCGGTCGGGCGGGTGAGCTCGGGGCGGCGGTGTTGCAAGGGGTTCGCACGGGCGAAAAAGATTTGCGCGGCGAGGGGAGGGGCGAGAGGCGAGGGGAGGTGGGCGGCCGTGAGTGCGGGAGGCGAAGGCGGTTGGCGGAGGCGCGGCCGGAAGAGGTCGCCCACCCGATGCTGCTGGCGGCCGCCCCGCCAAGGCACGCCCCGCCGCCACAGGCACTGGGCCAAGGGCAAGGCCGCGGCGGCGCCCCTCCGCCCACCCGTCGCCACTGCGCCCCGCCCAGAAATGCTTTATCGGCCTCCCCTTGCGCGCTTGAGCACGTACAATCTCCATCAGTTTATCATTTGTAAATAGTAGTTCTAAGTCTTATGTTATTACAAGTCAAATTTTTATTCTCTGTTTATGTATCCTAGGGGCAACATCTCAATATTACAATTACAGTAAAAACTCGTTAGTACGAACTCGCTTAACACGAATTTCGCCGTTACACGAACAAAACTTTGGGCCCGGCAAGGGATTACGGTAATACGGACATTTATAATACTTGCATAACACGATTTTTTATAAACGGTCTCCGATTATTTCGGTCCCTTGGAATTCGTGTTAATGAGGGTTTACTGAATCTGCCTTTCCTAAATTTTCTCACATTTACTTGCACATTTTAGCTTTAAGTCTTGTGTTAAGTTCTAACAAGTCAAATTTTCATTGTCTGTTTATGTATTCTAAGTGCTACATCTCAATATTAACAATTATCACTGGATTTTCTAAATTCTCTGGTCGCATAAACAGTTGTTTTAAAACACCAGTTTTGCAAAAACGAATATTTTAAGTAGTAGATTAGACGGGCATAGAGGCTTGCGCCCGGGTACCGGTCTTCCTTCTAATGCTAGGCCTACGGTTTCGGCCATGTGCACTTTCAGTTACGCAATAATCACATATACTGCGCGCTTTAGCCGCTTGAAAACAACATTCATTAGCTCATTATTCTATTGCATTGCACCCCGATCTGTTCACCCATCCGTTCTATCTCATCTCCGCTCCTTCCATTTCATTCCATTATATGCCGCTGAGAATACTCTCATCGCTCCGTTGCACCGCACATTGATCTATTTGCCCGATTCAATCGTCTTTCATCTTTTCTCAGTTCATTTCACTTCATTACAATATCATTTTCAATTGCTTCTTGATGTGCTTATTTTACTTCATAATGGATGATTGCGCGTTCTTTCACCCCACAGCACACACCACTCCACTCTCTCACATAGTTACTCGCGTTATTTCAAACGTATTACTTCGCTTTGACTTACTTGACATCGGCTCAATAGTTTCATCTAGTTCACTCTACCAACGCACTCAGAACTTCTCGTCCTTTCTTTTCTCTGACTCTCATGTCAGTCTAGTTCCACTCTGACAAATCACATCACACTTCAACCTGCCAGTGTACACCCGCGTTCCCTCGCTTCACCCATGCTTTTTCTTCGCCTTGTCTCATTCAATTATTTCAAAGCCCAGCAAATCAAACGTCTTTGTACCTCATTTCACTTTGTCTCACCTCGTTTCATCTATTCATATAACCGCGTCGCTCTATCTCTCTCGGTTCCATTCCCCATCTCTCTTCCCTTTGCCTCAACCCACGCGTGGCACGCAGACGCCTGGCCCGCCGCGAGCGCCCCGCTCCGGCAGCGGTCTCCCGCGGAACGAACACGCAGGGTGCGGCTGCGTTGCCGCCCAAGTCGAGCGAACGTTCATTCGGGCAGGATGGTTCTACAGACAATGGCCACGCCGCGGACATATTTCACCTTTATGGCCATCTTTCTCTCCCCGGGATCCTGAGGCGAGGAAAGGGGAAGGAGGCATACTCTTGTGCGCTCTAGTGCCTTCACTTAGGAGTCGCTTAAGTTATTTGAAAAAAAAAAAAAAAATTGAAAAATGTGCCAGTCAGTATCACTTTCCAGAGCATTTCCTATTTCTAGAGCCACTCAGATCTATTATTTGACGTAAAACTTATCTCTCTCTGTTAATATTGTAACTGAATACACCTAATACCAGATGAATGTCAACTGTAGGTTCATGTAAGATGCGGTGTGAAATATTGAGAGTTTAATATACTTCTAATTGCTTTATTAATCCCATGGGGCTGTCACAGGACTGTCTTGGAGAAGTGATAAACCGTGATTCATAACCTTGAGGCAGATGATAAGTAAATCAATAAATTACGAGACCATTATGATGAAACTAAAAGGAGTAATGGACGAGCAGCGAATCAGGTTTCCCCACAACCGCTTTGCACCCTACAAATGTCTCGCTTAGCGATCAAGATTCAAACTGCCGACCCATCAGTGGTAAACCACCATGGCTAGTTTCAGGTCAGGGGACGTTCTGATACTGATTTAAAACCCTGTTCTACATTACTTCATTTTTAACTTACTCCGACATACACTTTATAAACTGTGTAGTTCACATTCCTCCACTCCGAAATCTTTCCAAACTTCCACCGTGTTAAATTAAACATGGTTTCTTCTCAATTCAGTTTCCCCAGCGCGTTATTTAATTCAAAAGTTTTGAAACAGTTCTGGCAGCAAAATATTTGAGGAGTTCTCTCGTCACTCTCAGAGTTCCTGGTCGGTCGTCCTACTTCACGCGGCCACCGCCGCACATTGGGGCAAGATCCTGAAAAGCTGGCCAAAAGTCGCAAAAAATGTTTTTATTTAGAGAATTTTAAGTAAGCAGTTGGATGGACTGGTTCCCCGAGTGTATAATTTCACGGTTAGAAAAGGTCTGAGGCGTCATAGTGACGCTCTGTATCATTGGAAACGTGGCCGATGAACGAGCAGTTGTTACACGACACAAAGATCGTAAATCAACCGTTACTTGAACACGTGTAAAAGTCTTCGGCTTTGAGCAACTTTCATCTTTCAAAATGAATAAAAATCGTGATAGTGAGTACAATGTTTATAGGTATTACAAATACTTAAGAAACATGTTAAAATTACTTAATTAATAGTTAATACCGAAACAAAATTATATTGTTAAATTGTTCTTTCTTTGTGGAAAACAGTTGTACATTCCACAGAGTTCGACAACGAAATTTGTAAAATCTTCATTCCCTACTATTTATCTATTTACATGTCGAAAGAAAAGCTGCTATTAGCTGCCTAATGATTCTAATGATTGAAACATTTTTAGAAGTTTTTACAGTTTTAATCCGCCATGTTGGATCCTTCATTTTGTGTTTTGCAATGTTTATATCGGAATCGGAATCAGCGAACCATAAAACCCTGTTTAAATTTTTTTATGAAAATTGAAACATTTTAAGAGGTTTTTCAATTTTTAATACGCCACATTGAATACACCATTTTGTTTTTTGCAATTTTGACATTGGAATCGTAATCAGCGTGCCCAAAACCATTATATACAATGTTTCATTAAATTTGGATAACATTTTCATATTTTGGCCAGCTTTTCCGAATCGTGCCCCAACGTGCGCCGCGCCGCGCCGCGGGCTGCCAGCCAGAATTCCTGCGCAGCAAGCCCTCCCTCGGCTGCTTCGTGATTGGGAACGCCGGGACACGCGATCATTGGATCGTCGCTGGACTTTGACACGTCCACGCCTATAAAAAGCCACGTAAACAAAACCCTTACGAGGTCTTTCATTGATGGTACGTGCTTTCTGCATGCGTTAACCTCCCTATATAGGAGAGGCAAAGGGACAATTCAGAGTTAGTGTTTCGTACCTTAAAATTGCTTCGTGTTTGAGGAACCTTGGCACATAATCACAGCTGATTTCAAGAATTATTTATTACAAATAAAATTTTAAAAAATGTGAGAATTTCACAGGATGTGAATATGTAATTTCATAAGTTTAAAATCATGATAGAATTAATAATGTGTAATCTCAAATTATTTTCACTCATTGAATAACATTAAATAACCTTAGCTACAATTACATTGATCTAATTAATGAAATTATAATTTACATTAATAAAGGTTAGTTCATTAAAATCAAATAGTAACATCACAAGAATCACAATACGCTTCATAATGGTCATGTGAAAAAAACGTAAACAAATACAATTTCGCTATATTTAGGGTTAATTGAGACTAACTGGACTTAATTTACCGTCTGGGGCTTTCCCCTGCATAGATACATTTTCGTGGTAAGAGACTACGGCACAGTTTTAAGATAGGTTTCACTTTTTCAACCTTGAAAACATTTCCTGAAGAAAAAAAAAACAGTACAACACATCAACGAATAATGATGAAATAGACATAAAATAGAATACAAAATTTCTAAAATATTTTTCGGAAAACATCAGTATGTTCTGGGTTGATATTCGCAAATAAAAGCAAAATTTCACAATTGAAAACAAGTGAAAGCTCTCCGCTGTCCGGGTGTCGCTGTGACGAAGTCAGTGATGCCGACGTTATTAACATCATACCGTGAACTTCTTCAGGGCTAGAGTGTCCTGAGGAAGTCCACGATAGGGTCGAACGTCGACTGTGGTCGGGGAAGCCTGCAATTGTAATTGAAGCTTTAATTTGAAATCTTCATGAAAGACCGCCACGATACGAATTCCTCCGTAGCTCCGTATTTCCTCGTTCGAGGAATAGGTGGGGGGCAATTGACTGAATGATTCATGGCTCCGAAAATGTCACTGCTGTAATCATTAGTCACGTTAGTGTAGTGAATGTTTCCCACGGGAGGTGACTGTGTTCCTCCACCGCAGGAATCAACTTGTGTCACTTCAGTCCCTCTGACCGGAAGGTCCTAAGTTCGAATCCCGACGATGGCAGGACTTTCGACACCAGCTTATCAGATAGGTCGAATTCAGTCGCTGTCTGGAGGAGAATTCTAGCGGCCGGCTGCTCTGATCGGTAGCTTTCCGTGGTTTCTCCGATCAACACCAGGCGAACGCGCGCCGGAGCAGTACCCTGCCAAACGGGCAACAGACCGTGCGCGACCTTTCCTTCACATTCCTTATCCTATACTCACCCCTTAAACACACACTTACACTAACATGCACTTAACTATCACAGATGCCGGGAGACCGATTGGGAGCTTAGAACTTGTCCCGGCTGGGCCAGTGCCCCGCTGGTGTGAGATACCTGATTGAGGAAAATCCCACTAACCGACGGTAGGTCAAGGCCGGATCTCGCCATCCAGTGGGAAAGAACACAGTCATCTCCCGAGAGTGAGAGGGGGAGAGAGAGAGAGAGAGAGAGAGAATGAATGTACTACACTTACGGGACTAATGTCCGTAGTAATAGACGCGCTCGGAAACACTAACAATCAATGAACCAATCCTCCGCTGGATCCTGAGATTCGGCACCGAACTACACGTCGGCTTGGGAGGTATTTCCCTCTCCGCGCGGTCCGTGTCTCGTTTGTTAGGACACTACTCCGGCATTCGGCTGGTGTTAATCGGAGAAACTAATGAGAGACTACCGATCAGAACAGCCGGCTGCTCCTGAAAGCGGCTGAATTCGACCTAGCTCTCTAGCTATTGTCGAAAATCTGCTATCGCCGACCCCTAGGACGCTAAAGAGACAGGGGTAATGTTGGCTCTGAGCTAAGTCGGTAGCAGAGACAATTAAAATGCGCTTCTACAAAGGCGTCAATGTCACTTAGACTTTGGAGACAACAGAAGGGTATGATAACACTCCCTTTTAGGCTTTATTACAAAAGTTGGAAAACTAATTTTAGTAACTTCTGGACTCAACAAGTAAGCAATCATCTTTCCGACGACGACAGGAAAATCGAATACACTTTCAGGATGACCTAAACAAGGTTCAATACAAAATTTTGAATAACTTCTGAAAGAAAAATAGACTTTCATTTAGTTTCATTTAGACTGAGCATGAGGGTGAAATGTTGACGTTTAAGGATGTTTATGGCTCGTTTGTTCACCGGAATGAACATTCGAAGATTAAAAATGTTAATTGAAAATGACTGACTTGCTTCACAAATATATAAATAAGAATCCCGACGCTAAATCATTCCGGAATATTTGAAAAATCTGGAGCGCAATTTCTAAAAGACGCTGGATGAAAACGGAAATTCACAATTTTATCGTTAGAAACTCCACTTTATCATGGTAAAACATAAAGTACCAGAAAATGTGTAACAAGTCAAAACTTTTACTCGTGGAAATACAGAATGTTGGATGTAGAACACATTACATCAGGGAGAAATGTAATTTAGATAGGAATTACTTTGAAGGTTTCTCTAATATTAATAAATATAAAAGGGCATATTCTTGAATAATGACCTAGATAGCTCTATTGGCACCCGGAGCGGAAGGCATGGATGGTGTCACCCCACTATCAAACGCAACCCATCAGCTATTGGCCTGACTGCGATCCCATAGTCGCCACTATTGTAGGTTAGGCAAAAGTGAGGCTGTTGGCTTTTAATTTAAGTTTAACATCTTTTTAACGTTGAATTTCATAAATAATATTGATTTTCACGCCAAATATTCATATGTAAGTCCTTTGGATCAGGTGATGGTATGTTGAGGACTGAGAACAGAGGGATCTTCATAGTGCCGCCTTCTTTTGTTCCGTTCTTTAAGCTTAAGTGACAGTTCGTATGATTTTCCCTTTTTTTGCTATAAAAATGAATGCATTTACTCTTTGCATTGAACAATTGTAACAATTTTTAGAATGGCTCTACTTCTCTACTACTGTATCAAGTTGCAACACAACAGCTTATAAGTTTTTCGAGTTATGCGTAACCCATTCATGAATTCATTAATTCATCGATCCACATACATGTATCTGCACAACGATCCGAATACACTTCATAGCAGAACCATTTCATTTGCCTCTGAAATTCTCAAAATGGATTTTACCACCGAAATCTCGACCTCAATTTTTTGGACAGATTCCAATATATTTCCTCAATACGCCTAGCCGAGCAAAAGCAATAAAAAAATAAATTTATGGTCAGTTTTTATCGACTATTTACTTTTCGCAAGTAGTCATTTCTTCTAGTGATATGAAATGGTTCAATACAAAATAAATGAAATAAAAGAATACGAACTAAAGAAACAGTATTTTACGCAATAGAGTAGACATACAAAAAATGCATCAGTCATTTTCATGTTAAATAAATATATTACCATTTGTGGAAAAAAGCGAAATGAATTACTTACATTACGAATAGTTGTTACATCATATCATGAACGGCAAATTTTACGCAAGCCCTTGCGGAAGCATTGTTGAAAATTTCTACTTCCACACTTAACTTTAGGGAGAAAAATTACACACTGAAATAATAAATAATTTAGAAGAAATATTAATTTCATTCATTCACACCATTTCATTTTTCGCCAATAGAATCGTGTGCTTGGGAGGCATTGTATGCAAAAGCGTGAATCAGAGTATACAAAAGGCTTGATTGCATCAGAGGTGCGGACGTACTGCGCTGACGATCGCAGATTGAGGCGGTGCCCTGCATGAGAGGGGCGTTCGCCCCCGCAGAGAAGCACCGGTCGGCGAACGACGGCTGTGCCCCCAGAGAAGCAATCTGACGAAAGGGCGGGGCGCGGGACGAGGCGCGGCTTCGCTCGGCGCTGATCTCTTTCCGCTCGACTGCGCGTTGCTCCCGCTGCCACGCCCCCTGCCTCCTCCCGCTGCCCATCGCCATCGCTACCTCTCCCCCCCTCGCTCGCCCACCCTCGCCACCACCCTCGCTCCCCACCACCTCGCTACCTCTCGCTTCGCCACACTCGCTTCGCCACCCTCGCTTCCGCCACCTCGCCACTCCTCCCCTGCCACTCTCGCTCCCCGCCACCCTCGCTCCCACACACTCGCTTCGACACACACACACACTCGCTCCCGCCACCCTCGCTCCCCGCCACCCTCCGCCACACTCGCCACTCCTCGCTCCCCGCCACACTCGCTTCGCACACGCTCCACTCGCTCGCCCCCGCCACACTCAACCCTTCACACTCGCTCCCCGCCACACTCGCTCCCCACCACACTCGCTCCCCACCACACTCGCTCCCTACCACACTCGCTCCCCACCACACTCGCTCCCCGCCACCCTCGCTCCCCGCTTCCATCGCTCCCCGCCACCCTCGCTCCCGACTCCTGCCATCCTCACCTCTCGACACTTTTCGCCCCCTCCACCCTCGTCCCCGCCATCCATAGTCTTGCCATCCCTCGTCCCCTTCGCCCCTCGATCCCGCCGCCCCTGGATCCCCGCTAGATCTCGCCGTCCCCAAATACTCTCCGCAGCTCCCTGCAGCTCCCACCCGTTGCCCGCCGCCGGCAGCAGTGCCCCGCCTCTCCCCTTCGCCGCCCCTAGCACCACAAGCGATTCCTTTGTCAACGAACTCCTCGTGGGCTGCTGTCGTGGGGCCGGTTGATGAGGGAAGCTGCAAACACATTCATATCGTGTGCTCGATTCGAACGTTCCTCTCAGACGCATTTGCTCCGAGCGCAAGAGAAGGTGATGAACAAACAGATCAAGGTGGACGCTTATTTGGAATTCTCATTTTGCGCCTGGCGATTTAATTATTTTCTGACATTTGACGGCTTTAATGATTGAATGTAAACCGTAATATTCTTGTGAATCTTTTTGATGGGCATGTTTAGATGATTGTAATGTGGTCAATTTCTAATGTACTCAGCAGTCTACTACAGTTCAAAATATACTACAGTTCAAAAAATATTCTTATACGATCATGTAATTACTGTAAACAATGCACAGAAATTGAATCTCACTTTGCTCAAAATACTATATTTACGTTAATTTCCGCAAGATAATGTGAATATTCAGCAAGAGCTCATGCAAATACATAAACCTTACAGCACGACGACCTTACAGCTCGAAACTAATCTAAAAACCTTTTCATTTAATGCAAACATCTTCGATCATGGAGGAAATATATTCATTTCGTTGAGTATGCTTATTTGAGGCGAAATACAATATCTTAAAACAACTCCAGCAAGAGACGAGCAGCTTGTAACAATGATTTCATTTGAAGTAAGCTCTTTATTTATTCGAGTCAACAACTTCAAATTATGAAGATTTCTTTTGCTGCCCACGTTCCACGTCAAAATAGCTTTATTGAGACAGGTACATGTGCGTCTACCTAAATTGTAGAAGATAATTGAAGGTGAAGTCCAACAAGCGTGTTTGTTAAAACCTCTTTCAAAGTTAATTTCGCGTGAAGTTCATTTACTTTTTTCCGATTCAGAAAACGCAGCGCATGTGTTCGTGAAAAAGAAGCGAGGTTGTAGAATTAGTGATACACCCGCTCTCTACGGAACTGGAATTAAACTCGCTCAGTTCCCTTGCATATGTAATGTAATAGCCCACAGCAATGTGTCGCCCAAAACTTCACAGAGAAGGAAATTGAAACAACCCCTGAATTCATGAAGTGGAAACAATTCAAGCACACACATTGAATTCATGTCTTTGTTGTGTTTTTTTACGAACAATACTGAGAATAATAGTCGTTGGTCTGGTATTAAATAAAATGGTACTAGTTCCCCAATGCTTCAGAATATATTATCTCATTTTCAGGGCTTCCTGGAGATGTTTACTCTCATATGAGGAAATTACTCTCATGTTAGGAAAACTGTTTAGTTTTATTTTAATACCCGAAGATAAAATAATAACCCTAAATTGCGAAAATTTTGTGAGCCAAGAGTTCATTTGATACCTAACAATCATCCCATCAACAACTAGAATTATATAATTTGTGGTCGTGTAATGCATTTAATATGCTATATAAAAGTCTTGAGTACATCTTGCTCCGTAAGGTAAACACATATTCTACTCACGTACTACGAGTATATTTCAATTCCTGCATTTAATTTTTCATTATACACCCAATTAAGACGTAAAAAAATCCCTCTTCTTTTCTCTGTACTAGACTACAGAATTTTATAATCTAATAGTTCAAAAAATTTTGTGAAAATTTACCAAGTTGTTTACAAAAACTGTTAATTGTTTATTAGTCCATTAATGTGCGTTTAAGGCCCTGAAACGAAACATGTAATTGTATATTTATACCCTTGCGGGTCTTTCAGATTCTTTAGGCTCGCGAGAGCTTTATAAATAGGCTGCTTAATGCTCAAATAAGAAAAATAACGAGACATAAACATTATTTTCTAAATTAATATGAAAATTACAATTTCGAAATATTCCCATGAATTTAAAATTCCCATTACTCACTCATATTTTCTCTATTACATATTACATTTTCTTTTATAGACAGATTCTTCTTTAATAGTATTAATTCTTTAACCTCTTGCATTAAATTAACATTAAAACTCAAGAGTACTGCAATCCATAACCAGATTTACCTCTTAGTTTATTTTTTAGCTTCAAATGCATGAAAAAAGCGTTGTGATATCAGAATTTGTAAAACTGCTCATACACTCCCACATTTAGATTAATATTCTTCCTCACAAAACATGAACCAGTTGAGAAGTCTACCATTATAAGATTATAACATTTTTTTGTAAATAATACCCGCTATATTATCGTAACTACTTTTAAAATAAAAATCAGTTTAAATGAAAAATATCAAACTCATTCTAAAATGGCAGTTCATGGTTTACAAATGATGTTAACTACCGTCTGATTCCGTAGTGAATAAGTCCTGATATTCCTCGAACAATCTCGTGTAATCTCGCTCCCTGCGAGTCCAATCTCCCCCCCTTTTGCGTTAGCTCCTGTTGCGCTAGACGGTCGCGTCGTGGTGGCTTGAAGGGTGGGTGGGTGGGTGGGTGGGTGGGTGGGTGGGAGGGGAAATCGCCTCGTGAGGAGAGTAACGTCGCGCCGTGCACTGGAGGGTGACGCAGCGAGCGTGGCGCGGGCGCCGGCGGCGGCGGCGGCGACCCATTAGAAATATTGCGACGAGCGCCCCTGGCGGAGCACAAAGGTGCTGCAGCGCCCCCTGGGGGCGGGCGGGTGTCGCCGCTGACGAGGGACAGCGGGTGGTGTCGCGGTGAAGCGCGCGCGCGCGCGCGGTTCGGCGAGCAGAACGAGGGATACGGGGCTGGAGGACGGAGGTGGCGGGGTGGAAGATGGAGTGGGTAAGATGAAGGTGGAAGAAGGTGGCGAAGACGCAGGGAAGGAAAGTTGGTAGTTAAGGGCACACGTATGTGAACGCAGTAGAAATATTGGTCAAAATTAAGCATTTTCAATCCCCAATTTCTAGAAAACTTTGATACCGATGTCATTTAAAATTATGTCACAATGTAAATGACTAATTGCGAATAATTTAATACCAGTTTCACTTTAATCTCTTTCCTGAATTTTTTTATTAATATTTTAGTTTACTATGACATTTTGTTTTTTTATTTTGCTCTTTAACGAATTTAGTTTCTGTTCTCTGATACTATAGCAAGTAGGTGGTGGGGGCGGAAGGAAAGTGAAAATGGAGGCGAAGGACGGAGTGGGTAAGATAAAGGTGGAAGAAAGCGAAGAAGACGCCGTGAGGGAAAGACGGTAGTTAAATACTAACGTGGGCGCAGAGAACGGCGCTGGAAAATGAATTACTCATGGCGCCGAGGAAGAGGAATGAGGGGACACGGGGAACGGGGAGAAAATTGTGGCAACGGTTCTTGGAGCCAGGGGAGTTGAGGACGGTCAGCGCTTGCAGAGGGTTGAGGATGTTGAGGGGGCGAGTATTTTCGAGTCCGAGAATGAGGAGGTAAGGTATTGGTGATGGGGGAGATGACGAGAAAGGGGCGAGGATGAGGATGAGACGAGGGGTGTGGAGACTATAGGAGGCGGCAGCGGAGATGAAGACACGATCGTACCCAGTTGAAAATTGTGCGTAGGCGGCTACTACGAGAGACGATGAGAGATAATTGAATTTTGCGGGGTGAGGATTGGAGAGACAAAGACAAATGACTGTTAGAAAGGTGGTAGGTTCCCCAATTGCGAAAGTAACAGGTTGTAGAAGAGACTGAAGTAAACATCGCACTAATGAAAATGTGGCTCCAGGGAATGAAAAGCTCGTGGGTTTTAGAAAACCAACGCAGATGTTATAAATTACGGCATGGAGAAGAATTGACAGCAGGGTAGTAAAAAGTGCAAAGAAAGAGATTATGAGATATACATTATTAGTTTTAAACTAATAAATGATGTTGAATTCAATTGATAATTAGAGATGCTACAGATTGGCTAAGACTCGCAGCAAATTTTTCTAATTTCCTTGCCATGGACTGACTTTAAGATCATGCTCCATTCTCTAGCCAGCTGCCATCTATCGTCACCGAAAGTACATTTTTTTGGACATTTTCTCAACTCTCTGCTTTCCTAATAGTACAATAAAATTATTACTTCACGAATATTAAAGAAGAGCAAAACCACGTTCTAAATATAAATTTTCATTGAAAAATTTAAAGCCGTTTGTAAGCAAATGGAGATTAAGCATTATTTTAAATGCAAAATTTGAAGCTATTTTTCCCAGGAATCTATTTAGATTTTGAAAACACACGGACAGACATCCAGACGGACTGACGTATTGAAAAACAAACAACACTTTTTCGGTATCAGGCGTCTATTTCCGTTGAAATTTCGAAATCAATTTTCCGCAGCATTACATAACTTTCTCTATACTACTTATATTACTCCGTATATATAAGTGAAATTACTTTTTAAATTACCGTTTTGGGAATTTAACTACAAAATAATATAATAAACGAACATTGGGCTTGTCTATTAGATACTGTTTTTCAACAGAAAGCGTCCTTTTCAGCAAATAATTATTCATGTACCACAGGTCTTCTAATACATGCCACTCGTAAGAGACTGAAAGTAAGGAGTATGCAGAAACATTTAATTCCACATTTGTACTTGTAATATACAGTAAAGCCTGTCTAAAAGACCATCCCTGTTAAACGACCATACTTCTCTACGACCAGTTTTGCTTAGAAAGGTCACTCGAACCCATACATTGCAAAGTATATCCCTGTTAACAGACAGCCCATCTTCCTGACCACCGACCTGCTTCTTAATAGGAATTTTCTTAATGTACCCCTTTTAGGAGACTACTTTAAGGAAAATTACAAGAGTACGGTAAACCTACTTTTCAGTAGGCAAATGACAATTGGCGAGATAGTAATCCGCTCCATGTACCCTGTGCCTCAGCTTCATTCTCGGGGAAATCGGTGAACGGAGGTGGAGTGGAGGGGAGTCAACTAAAAATAAACATTGGACATTGGTTTGGTATCACAGTTGCTCGTTCCATTTCAATTTAATTTCTTCTTATATGACGGCAGATATGTTTCATTCTTAGAATTAACATGCCGTTATCTTACCTTCCTAGAAGGACATAAGGTGCGGAATAATACCAATGCTTGAAGTCAGGGTTATCGACTTTGCCAGTGACACACGTGTGTTTGGGCTGTGTTCGGGATCTGAGCCCACGGTCCACTCAAGTCCTATAGGTTGTCGTCCTCAAAAAATGTGCCAAGAGATGCGAAAAAAGCGAGTATCTGAGTTCCTAAGACATATACATAATGTGTCATGAATACTGAAATGACATACTCTGTCTACAAAAGAAAATGAAGGTTGGCTACCGGTAGACAACTATTGAGAGTACTCAAACTGAAAAAAATATTTAAAAGCTAACTTTCAATTTTTTGTTTCACGGAAGATATAGTGATTCCTTAATACACTGCTTCACTGTACGCATAATGTGAAAGCTGCACATTTTATTTTTAAGTACATAAATTTTTTAATACATTTTGACTGCTTCTTTTGAAAACATGATAAATTAAATAAAGGAATATCTAAAAATTGAATTGAACATTTCTCAACACTTTGCTGGAAGTTAAATACGCTTTATATTATATCGCCTTTTCTGTCAATAGATCGAAATTAATATAATATTTTATCAGTTGTCCAGAAAAATAGTAATAGGGCAATCTCCAATCAGCATTAAAAGTTCAATAATTAATTTCAAATGCTGTGCATTTAAAACGTAAACAACATTTAAAAGCATATCTAATGACTAGAAATCAGAAGATGCACTTCATAAAATCAAAGCTAATGGAATCTCAATGGGCGACAGAGTCATATTTACGCCAGCGCTGCGTGTAAAAGCTACATGGCCATTGCTATAAAAGGCGCGCGAGCATAAATATTATGAAACCGGATGACGAGATTCTGAGTTCAAGTTCGCGCGCTTGTTACAGCATCCTGAGTTGCGCCAACCTATAAGTTCTGTGGGTGGCGCGGAAGGCAATCTGCATCTCAGTGTGATTTGTTCCCTGGATGGCCGGCAGAGGTCAGGGTCGCCTTCGGAGGAAGCGCCGCGGAAGGACGTGTTCGCGTCCGTCGCGTGCCTTTCCGAGAAATGTGAAATGGACGTTCTCAAGGGAGGCACTTTGGGCCGCCTCAACAAGGTCGCAAAATGCCGACACGGACGGGCTCCGGACGAAGTGTCCGCTGTCTCCGGGAAGCCGCGTAAAGTCGCCTTCGCACTGCGAGATGTTTGTGGGCTGGGCCAACGACTGAATGGCCTCGTCCGGAAGACTATCCGACCCAATTGCGAAACGCTGAAGGTGGTAAAGCGTCCACGATCTCAGAGTGGCTCATTTGCCGACGGGCGCCTCATGTGAAATCACTTTCGCATACTGATCTTCCTGAGCTGGACCGTCGAACAGACTTCCCATCTCGAAATACTTTCGTCTGTCTACGAAACTCCACAGGGTATTCATACATTTAAGGGAATAGGGAAATGATATTCGGGAAATGGCTGTGGAGCATGGGCGAGAAGTAGTGCAATATCATTTCTAAGTAAACACAACGTAACATCTGCCAACTTGTGCGATGACGGGGTTCAATACATCTTGAGGACAGTTGCTCAGTCCAATAACCTTCCGAGGGCCGATTATCTACATTAATGAGATAATTGAGGTAAGAAATTAACAAGTCTCTTCACTAGGACAAGAATATGCACCTGCTTCGGAAACATTTCATTGAAACCTCTCGTTTCAATAGCAACGAACTGAGGCAGCAAACGCACTCCTACAGTTGCATTTCTTTTACATACGAGTAAATTTTATTCTCCACTTCAACTTCATCGCATCATAATCATTGACTAGAGGAAAATGATGCTCTTAAGAGCATTTTTTCATCTTTGATGCCTCCCTCAGAAGCTGATTAATGACTTAATTCTATGGCAACACATTCTTACGCACGCGAGTTCATAGGGGAGTGCTGACACACATCTTATGACACGTTGGGAAATAAAATGAAAAGTGTGTTATAAAAGGAAAATAAAAGAATAGGAGAACGAGGCCGGTAAAACATTAAAAATGAAAAAAAAAAAACTTTTCGAAGTTCATAAATATTCAATCTGTATTCATACAGAATATGGCATACTTGGGGATTTTCTTGAGATATTTTCTATTTTGATTGGGTAATTGTTTAGTGTTTCCGGGCGCGACAACTGCTAAGTTCATTAGCACAGTAAGTGTAGACCACATTTTAAATGAGGGAGGTGGCGGTGATCTTTTTCTGCACGATAGCGAGGTCTGGCACCGGTCTACAAATCGACTTGCAGTGTTTCCTCCAACCAGGTATTGACCTATTTTCAAGATTTCATCCCATTAATTGAATGGCTTGGGGTAGTAAGAAGATATGTTACATCAGCTACAAGCCTTCCTCTATTCGTAAATGTTAATAACTCAATTTTGGTGATAGTGAGGTTTTTCTTCTTTCCAAGCAGTACTTGTACGTCTAATTGTTCTTTATGAAGGGTTTGAGAAAATAACAAAATAAGAGTCACTACGAGCAAACTGGAAAAATTAAAAAATTCTAATAGAGAGAGGCTTGCGGTGCCAAGTATGGGTTAACTTCTTATTGCCCCCAGCCCTTCAATTGTAGCAGTTCCCAATACTCTACTGCACCTCCTCTTAACCTTCCATCCACTTCCTGTGTATTATTCTCAACCGAAAAGGGAATTACTAAATATCATTGCGCCAATACCTAACATGAAAACGGAAGTGTTTGGCAGTGCAAAATATCATAGGGCAACAAAAAAAAGTTTTTTGGAGCCTAAAATTTTAGAGCTGATTAAAGGTATGTCAGGGTCACTGATTCAAAAAATGCTGTCTACTTGGCTGCAACAGCTATAGTTTTGCAAAAACGGGAAAAAGAACTATTTTCGTCACTTTCGGAATCATATACATATTAATTCATTTTGAATTAACATGTATAGTCTATTACATTATTATTTCTAACCAACAAATTTGAATTCTCCGTGCTTTTTAGCAATGTAATGGGGTTAACAGAATATGTCAGATGAATGGCGACTTATCACTGACAGCTCAAGGATACTTTTAAAGTGTGTACTCTTCTACAACGGCTACAAATACGGCTGTCTTCCAATTGGTCACTCATTTGCATGAAAGAAGAGTACGAGAAAATTTCTTTAGTTTAAAAAACATTAAGTATTATGAATATCAGTGGGTAATTTGTGATGATCTGAAGATAGTGCATTTCTTGTCGGTCAACAAAATGCCTGCAAAAACTATCCCTGATTTTTATTTCTGTGAGACAGCAGAGCCAACAGTGAGCATTGATTGAGAAAAACATCGCCTCTGAGGAAAGAGAGAATTTTAGGGTAAAACAATGTGATCAATTAACCTTTACTTACTCGAGAGAAAATTATTCTCTCTCCTTTGCGTACCGAGCTAGACTTGATGAAGCAATTTGTATAGTCGTTCGGGGTGGGAAGGTTTGTGTTTACAGTGTATATTACATAGAGTTAGTAACAGTCTTGTTTGTACAGTCGTTAATTTTCTCGGAAAACATTAATTCTAAGTAGAAAATTGATACTAACGCAAAATATATTACAAGATAACTGAATAATTCCATTTAAACGATATGTAACTTAGTATACCTATCCGATATGCCCTTGAATTTGAAATTCACCAGCACGTTGTCGCTCGGGAAAATTCCTAGCGACTAGTTTCCGGGCGTTATTTCCTCCCTGTATATAATGTATACAGCAGATCTTCTAACGTCTGAAAATATCATCACCGCAACATATGCGGACGATACGGTGGTTCTAACTTCTCATGAAGATCATGAAACAGCCGTAGAAATACTCAAACAACATTTAAACAAATTATCAACAGAATTTAAAAAGTGGAGAATTCAAGTTAAGGAAAGAAAATCTACTCATGTTACTTTCACCAACAAAAAGAAAACTTGCCCCCCAGTTACAATGAATAATAAATTACTGCCACAGGCTGATACCGTTAAATATTTAAAAATGCATCTTGACAAACGATTAATGTGGAAAAAGCACATAACCAATAAAATAAAAGTTGGAACTCGAGTTTAAACAATGTACTGGCTACTGGGGTGTAAGTCAACTATGATACTCAAAAACACGATTTTGCTATCCAATGTGCAGTTAATGCCAATTTGGAATATGGTATTGAATTATTGGGTACTGCAAGTCATTCGAACGTTGAAATCTTACAAAGATTTCACTATAAATTACTGTGCATTGCTGGAAATTCCCCCTTGGAATATTCCCAATACAATCCTCCACAACGATTTAGAAATAAAAACCATTAACGAAGTGGTAACCAGGTACAATTGCAGATACCATCGTAGACCTGAGGACCACCCGAACTTCCTAGAGCTCAACCTTCCTGGCGCTTAACCTTTGGCAGTCAACACACCAGACGACTTTCAAGACGTTCACCATTAGATCGTACATTGAGATTCAGTTGAGTTGTCACTGGGCAACATCACTGAAATAATTTAAATTATATGTTTTCGTTTTTATATAATGTAGTACAGTAAAACCTGCCTAAGACGGAACCTGACAGTTCATTTAAAATATTTGACAAAAGCTCACCTTATAACTTACGGACAGAATGCTCGATACAATTTTGATAGCGAAACAAACTAAAGGAAAAAACCGTACTTTATTAATAAAAATATAACAGGAAATGAAAAATCAACAGCGAAACACAGGGAAAATATAGGACAAGCATTTATTCCGCATGTCTTCTGTAGCGGAAAGGTTTTTCACGTACGCTATAAAGACATTTTGACACACTAACACTCAGCGTTCCTACACTCTACTGCGAGCGTTCACTAAATTGTGTGGTAAGCACCTCGCCAACTCAACGACTGATATACTTTGATTTTTTAATGTGGCATCTCAAGGTCACACGCGAAAGAGGGAGAGGGAAGGCGAACGCCTCGTTCAAACTTTTAAAGCAAAGAATTCGCCATTCGAGCATTTTCCTTCCCACTCTCAAATATGTTTATATAAGGCAAAGTTTAAAAAGAATGTAAACATAATATAGTAATATAAAAATAATTCAAATATCTGCTGTTTGACACAACAAATCCGACAAACATATTTTCATTTGCAAGCACTATTCGACACCTCGCGCAACTTCCGCCTGCGCGTGTACTCCCCTCTCTCCATTTGGAGGGGAAATAAGAGCGGCGTCAGGGGAAGTAGTCCGTGCTCGCAAGAGCGCCGAGGTTCCCGGGGGGGGGGGGGCAAGTAGCTCGTGTGGGCGCGCTTTGACATGCTTGAGTCGTAAGGCTATGGGCCTCGTTCAAAATCTTAAAGGGGCCTCGCCGGGGCTGCTGCGTCAGGAGATCGTGCGCAGCCCCCCCCAAATGCGGCCTCAATTGCCCGAGTGGCAACCTTCCGAACCCCGCACAATTCTTGAATGGACATTCTGTACATGGAATGCAATACAGGACGATGTAAGGTGAATGTATCGTTCTGTATTGAATTCCATATATCGTTATTATAAGTTATAAATTCTTATGGAATAAGACGTATCCAAGGAAGAGAGACAGAGAAATAGGAAAGAAGAGTGAGAAAGTCAGAAAGAAAGAAAGAAAGAAAGAAAGAAAGAAAGAAAGAAAGAAAGAAAGAAAGAAAGAAAGAAAGAAAGAAAGAAAGAAAGAAAGAAAGAAAGAAAGAAAGAAAGAAAGAAAGAAAGAAAGAAAGAAAGGAGAAGGTAGAAAGGAGAAATAAAAGAGAAACAGTATTTCTGATGTGTGGGCAGTAAATTAATAGATCACAATAATTGTAACACAGAGAGAAATTGGCTCACAGAGAGAAAGGTGAAGACTTCGAGGAGGAGCGGATAGTTTTATCGCCTGGAGGTCATATGAGGACATTAATGCACCCAAACTCGCTCGTCCTTGTTCTTCTTGGAACTGGCTGCGGGGCGTACCCCAGTCTGGATGTGTAAATTAACCACAATGCTTTCAGAGATAATGGCAAGGACGCAGTTCTGTCTGCATAATTTAGCTCGCTCGTTCATGGCAACTAACGAAGGATTATCCCTGATTGAAAAGGAAGCTGTCGAGAGAGTTGGGAGAGAGACATGAAATGGCACTTCTACTATAATTTCCTTTCAGAGAGGAGTAATTTCCATCAGATCAGAGAATGTGATATTCTCTAATGAATATTCCAACTCGGTGTAGACACTCTAGTTAAATTCATATCGACTGAATAGGGAATCCTAGGAAATAGTACACACATTTTGTTTAATAAAATAGTTTCGCAAAAACCACTTGCTACTTGTACATAATATGAAACAATACAATAACAACAGATGTACACGACGATATTATAAGACTGACTAGTGACAATGATAGGAATGCATTCTAATAATATTTTTGTCATGTACCATAGGCCACACTACACAATTTGAATTTCCTCACCAATAAATAATTATTGCACGCGATTTGTGTTCCAAAAACACCAACGTTAAGTGAAAATGTTATTCCATAAATTTAAAATGTAAATAAGAGATGGCTTCTTCGAAAATCGTTTACGATTTTTTAACGTCAAACCTAAACTTTTTTCCTCAAAATTCAGAAGCAATATAAGATCAGGAAATGTTTAAAACATTCAAATGATTTTGTAGTCTGCTACAAAAGTTCACACAGTGAAATATACTTACAGTACAGCACATCGCTTATTACCCAGATTATTTCCGTTCCATGCTTTCGCACACCCAAGTACGTAATCATTGTGCACCATTGATGTTTGGTTGGCAAAGCTCCTCAATTCCGCAGTAATTGCACAATCGAAGCCCTGAGTGAGATGAAGGGCGGGTTTGCGTTATTAGAGGCCGTTTCCTACACTGGGAATTGGCCTCGTTTTCCTTGTGGCTCTCAAAAATGTAGGACAGTAAGCGTATTAGCATCATAAAGACCATGAGAGAGGTATAAAAGAGATACAAGGACCATTTACGAACCTATTCATTGAATGTGACGAGTTGCGGTGTAGACTTTTTCTGTAAAGACTCCAACCTTTAACCTCCAACAAATGTTGAAATGTAATATTACTTCTAGCAGCACGTTTCAGTGTTATGATAAATATCACATTTCGAAAAGTAGTGAAACTGACACATTTCACTTCTCTATTCTGAACAGTTATCTAAAAATAAAATTTGCTTCCTTTCAACCAGAATTCCAACAAATTGGAACTGTAGTAACTAACATTTTTTGCCGATTAACTCAAACTATATTTTTCAGCTTCATCATTCCCAACATTGGAATATTACAAGTTTATATGTCATAAAAATGTAAAGAACATTGGTTTCCTTTCAGCTAAATTCGAAGGTATTCGTTAATTATAAATTTATGAAAAATACATTAAAAGAAGGCAATCTAATTTGCCTCTCATGATACAAATGCAAAAGTTGACAAACTCAAAAACATGTGAAGTTGTATTTTTAGACAAAAGTAAAAGATTAACGATTGGGGCTCAATGCTAAATTAACATAAATTTCAAACTACGAATGATATTTAATGTGATTATTTCGCGAATTAATGTATTAACAAGGTCAAAATTTTTATAATAGCAATAAAACAGAAAATAATATTGTTGCGCAATTCAGTCGGTGCTGAATGTGAAGTTTACTTACCTTTCCAGAATGATTCTATTATTATTATTATTATTATTATTATTATTATTATTATTATTATTATTATTATTATTATTATTATTATTATTATTATTATTATTATTAATAATAATAATATTATTTTATTTATGAATAAGTTATAGTTATTTTTATATCGATATTTTTTTCAAATTCTGCGAGGTACATTGTAAATCAAAAATGTAAATCACCGTACTGCTTTATTATGCTTTAATGCGTATATTGTTTGTTTTCACAATAGGGGTTGTGTATTTTCACAGAGTAAACTGATTTGGCTTTTGAAATAAAAAATAATACATGTAGAGTAAATTGAAGAGGAAATTAAACTGAAGAGAAAATTCTATAGTAATTTTTGCTGATAGCTCGCATTACTTGGAATGTGAACAATTTTTTTCTTAGCATTAGTGACTCAGCACACTAGTAAAATAGTCACTATTAAATTAGGTATCGTATAAATAGTTCATTAGGCAAGTAGATGCTACCTGAAAAAAGTAACGATATTTTTTATCCTTTGGGTACGTTATACGAACCCAAACTCTGAAAGTTTTCGACTTGCCAAACCCTATAAAACTCGGGGGGTCAAAAAATGGTATTTTTTTTCGATTTTTTCACAAACCCTTTTATTTTAAGCCATGTTGTAAAATCATTCAAATCTATGTCAACGATAATAACATTTCCTACAACTTTTGTATAAAAAATTACTTTATATACCCAAAACAAGGTTTAAAAACGCTATTTTTTCCATTTCTCCAAAATATGTGCAAAAATCGCGTGTTTATATCATAATAAAGTTATAATAAATATAATTATTATTACATGTAGTGCTATTATTATCTCACCTCCACGTATTGTCTACGTTATCAGACAAATCTACAGCTTTGACGAAAATATTAATATATAAAAATAGCTGAAAGTGAATAAATTTTTGAGTTCGTGTTCCAGCTTATCTCCTCAACTCTGGATGAATTTCATTCTAATAGATGTCAGAAACAAAATTATTATGCAACCCGCAACACACACACAACCCGTAATGCGTACTGACTGGTCAATACGCCAGTCCAGTCACATTAATGTGACTGCCACAGAGGGCGGTGGGAGCACTAACGGTGAAGAGTATTGAAACATGGCCGACGTTGACTGGTGCCAATTTGAAACAAGCCCCGTCTTTCTATTTAAAAACACGCACCACTTGGAGCGACATTTTGAAACATAATTATTACTGATAAATGTGATTTGGGTGCCAGGAAAAGGTTACTCGTGAAACCTAACGATTCCTACGTAATTGAAATATTTCTCAATCCAAAATGTTTATGTTGTGCTAGCTCAGTTAATTGGGGTTCGAAGTTCATAATTGTTGCTACTTACTCTGCAATCAATTATTCAATCTGCCGTCCCTACGGAGTGGCGAGGAATCTGAATATCTTATTAAAATGCTGGATTGCACGTAACGAACAATGATAATCAGATTTCTTTCAACTTAACAAATTAGAATTTATTATAATATCAACTATGATTCTGTTGCAAGTTAAACAATTATTACATTGCCAATCAAAAAAAAACTGATCTTTGGTCATGACCAGTTTTCTCTATATTACAATAGTTATAAAACCTTGTGATTCATTCGTGGGTCTTCGCGCGCCCTTCACTTCTTCGTTTGATGACGCTCCGTAGAACCTTCTCCGTCGACGCAGCAGAATCTTGCTTCTGAATAAAGTCCTCGCCTAATGCCCGTGATCTCGTTCCAAATTCTCCCGGCGATACTATTATAATCCGTGACTTCCCTCACTTGCGTCTCGGGTGGACGCCTAGACACGTATTTACTTCCTACAAGAACACTCTATCCTAATATAAGAAACGGTAGTTAACTCTATACAACTGTCAATTACATTCTTTCCTCGACCTGCTAAAATATATCAGGAGCCGACCCGCTCATCACCGCGTTGCTCGAGCGAATGAATGTTCTTCTAAAAACTCCGAAGCATCCGAATTTTATATCTTTTACTTTTGTCTCTCTAAACAATGCTTATTCCGCCTCTGCTCTGTCATTTTAACCTAACGAAAATGATCCTTAACGTCGGTTGTTTATTTGTCACAACGACCCCTCGCGATCGTCTATTGACATCCCTATATTCTATGTCGTATAAAATGACATTTCCATAATAAAAATGGTTCGTCATTTTGGTATATCACAGTATATAAAGCGTGACGGGAGGAAGCGGAAAATTGTGAAGTAGTTATTGCAATTGTTGCAACGCAGGAACGGATCGATTTATCGGACGTCCAAAAGGACACATTGAATATCTGCAAAACATAATTTCAGCATTTCAGAAATTTTGTAAATTTACATAATACTTGATTCATGTTCGTCGTTCATTGTTACGCCGCAGCGTACTCTCGTTATAACATAAAGAAAAATGATTTTTTTGTAGATTTTATATATTAAATGAATAGTACAAATAAAACACTTGATGCTACTTAAGAATTCTACTGCACAGCAAGCGATCTTTGCCTCGCTCCACAGTTTCGCCGAAAACGCAAAGAAACGACGCAAACTACGCCGAGCCCCGTTGGCAGACCCCGTGCCGGAATCTGCTGGGACGTGGCAGCCGGTTTAAATTTCGTGCCCGGATATAACATTTCAACACATATTCATCGAAAACAATATTTTTTTCGAAAAGCTAGATCTGCCATTATTCATGAAGGTCAACATAGAAGCTGGGATTTTTTTGTAATGGGAGCTTGTGGTCACACACACATACATACATACATACATACACACACACACACACACACACACACACACACACACACACTGAATTCAGGGTGTTCAGGAAAGGAACAACGTAACTCAATTTTAAGTATATTTTATCTAATAAACTTCTTCAAGATTTCGAATGGCTGAGACTTCATTGCAAGAGCTTCTGTGCAATAAGCACTGAAAAGTTTGTTTGAAAACATACTTTCTATGTAAAAATTTGCATTTCAGAAACATAAACGCTCCAGAAAAAAGTAGTTTATTATTTACGAAATAAATGAGTACATTTGTTTACATAGAAAAGTTAACACAGAAATAAAAAAACAATTGAATTGCATAAATTGGGAGCTTTTTTATTTCTCTGTTAATTTACTTTGTAATGAAGTATACTGGTCATGATAACTATTTCACATATTGTGAATAACAGCGTATACGTTTATTGCTCTATATACATTTGAAAACGTAATGTACACAGTACGGGATGCAACCAGCAGATGACGTCTGAGTTTTGGTGTCTAGTAAACAACGCATGCAAACGTTAGTATCCTAGAAACTATGTTCCGAGATGATGTCACTAAAATTGAACAGCGAGCATACGTAAAGATTCTGTGTGGTAGAAATGCTCGTGAGTGTCATGCAGAGCTACGAGAAGCATTGGATGATGGGGCATTGCACTATCGAACTGTAGCATATTGGGTGGAGGTCTTCAAATGTGGACGCGTAGCAACTGTCGATCTGCCGCGCAATGGACGTCCAAAGTCTGCTCATACAGAGGTGCAAGTGGCTTTTCACGAACACTGTTTAGCAGATGAAAGGCGCTGGACTGCGGCGGAATTAGCCGCATTTACTCACACTGGTGTGTCTGCACCGACAGTGTTGCACATTTTCCGAAATGACATGCAGATGCCCAAGATTTGTCCAAAGTGGGTGCCACGTGCTTTACCTGAGGTACAAAAATGGACTCGATACGAGACATGCTGTATCAACCTGGAGCAATTCCAACGCAAAGGAAATGAGATTTTGAATTACAATATTTCAATTGATGAAACCTGGGCACGAGCGTATGAACCAGAGCTAGGTAGGATTTCTTTCGATTGTGAAATTTCTGATCGAACCAACTGATTCTCTAGAGGAAGGTCTTGGGTTGAAAACGGCACAACAGCGGCGTCGATGGCGGTGACGTCTAGGGGCATTAAGACGCTAGCTGACCAATGAAGGTAGTATTGTGCTAGGCTACGATGACGCAAGGGGATGGAGGGCGATTGCGAGGGGGTGGGTGGGGGCGATGACCTGCGGGTGAGGTAGGGTGGTGACCGGGACGAAAAGAGCATCGTGCGAGGCAGCAACAAACAACGCCGCCGCCCCCGCACAGCAGGCGCCAGCCAGCGAGGCGCCTCGCCGCCGCCATTTGTCGCAGCCCGTTTGTTTTGACAGGCGTGGACGCTCCAGCCTCCCCCTCCCCTTCCCCTGCCGCAATTACACGCCGCCTGCGCCCGCCGCGGCCGTCCCCTCCGCGTAGCCATTGGAGCGGCCGCCACCCCCGCAACGTTGCCTTGCGCACCGCGTCGCCCCCACCCCGCGTCCCCTGGCAATCTGTCGCTCCCCCCCTCGAGCTGATGGATGGGCGTCGCTCGCTTGACATACGGCAGCGAGCGCCGGCGGCAGACAGGCAGGCGCCGACCCGCAGGTACACTTATTATCAGGGACCTCTGGCGCCCGAAAGTTCACATGGCGGTTACCAGGGAGTGTGACGTCAACGTGGATCGTGTCGGATCACGTCTTTCTTTCTGATACGAGGAAGGACGGGATGGGTTTCAACATCACGGAATATGGACGACAAATATTTAATGATCAATATTGTTATTACTAGGGACGGACTTTGATGACCTAAAACATCACCAAAAATTACCAATAAAATGCTCTTAAAATGTTTTAAGAAAGTCCTAAAGGCAAAGAAAAATGACGGAAAAATGTTGATCAAAATCAGTTCGGATGAACAACTCGAGCTGTTGGATATGTTACTGATGTAATCGAGGCTTTTTCTATTCGTTCAAGTGAACTCGGCTTTCACACTTTTGGTTTCCACTGTTTATTACCAGAAAATCGCCGTCTTTAGTTATCTCGAAATTGGCTGAATCACCAATACACTGACGGGCGTCACAGAAACGTTAGATTACATACAATGCCTGACATTACAACTTCTGAGCGAAGAAAATAGTACTTAGGAATTCTATGGAGAGCATTTGTTGCAACTCGAAAATATTATTTGAAGCCATTAAATGATATTAAAATCAATGAAATGAGCGAAAATGCATTAAAAATGACAGGGAAAGGTAAAAAATGACTTATTAGTTGAAATCATCGAAAATTTGAAAAAAATAGCGAATAAAAACGAGTCATTTCCTTTTGTCATGCCATAAAATGAATTTGTATACTATTCGACATTTTTTTAAAGCAAAAAGAAAAAAGATGACATTTCATTGAAATCCTCCCCCTACGGGCAATACAGCAGATCCCTTGAAACCGTTCGGAGCTTTCGACTTCTCGGTATCTTAGCAATTAAAGCAACTGGGCACATACCAATTCCCGCTCGAAGTGACTAATGCTTTGAACAATTTGAATTACGTATGACTGAAGAAAATCAAAGGAAATATTGCAATGATTTTTGTGTTTATTGAAAGACATAATCACAAGATAAATTATTCTCGCGTCCAATGCCTTACAAACAGAGGATTTCTGATTCTTTTTGGGATATTCAGAGTTTTAAAGTGCAATAATTCAGGCACTGAAATAAATGGGTGATTTTGTAGGTATATTATTAATTCACCGTTTTTAATCCAAACTTACGAGATCATGTAATTACATTTTCGAAATTATCATTTTAGGAATGGGGATTTAGGTTACGCTATAAACAGGACCGTTCCAGCTGCTTTATTTCTCCTTAATTACTGCATTATAACAATTTTCAACTTTAATTATGGTAGTTATAACATAAGTAATTTAAAACAGAATGTGAGTTAATCATAAAATAAGTTATTTTATGATTAATGCATTCATGACTCAACTTCTGAATCAGGAATGCATATTATCACAATACCAGTGACCATTTTTGGAAGCTACTAGCAAGGGCATGTGACTAAAATCACACTCACTGGGAACTTTAAAATTGACAGAACGTATGAACTTCTATACCAACGCATGGAAACCTTCACGATTGTTTTAAAAATATATTTGTGTAGTGTAAAATATCTATTGTTGCTATTTTTGATATAGCTTTGCTACTAAATAAAATAACAATGAAATCAGGTGTATCAGACCTTCGTAACATTTATTCCTTCGATTTTCATTGTTAACGATAGGGTAGTAGGCGGCTCTCTAAATGAAAAATAATGAGTGTTTGAAATTTACTTACATGAAATGGAAACAAGTTTTAGAAATAAAATGAATATCATAAAAAGAGCATGTGATGAAATTCTCGTCGAGTCGGTTATCGAGGTTTCTTTTGAAACTTGCGAGATATTCTCATGTTACACGATAATCGAAGACTAATAAATGTGTATTAATATAGTTAAGCTTGTTCTCCATAACTTAACAGATACTGTCTTTCCGAAAGTGGGAGGAACATTACCATTAACTTATGTAGTACGCGCCTAATCTTGTATCAGCAGATTCAATAGATTATAACGAGTTTCTCAAAGTTATATTCAATTAATAAGTAATTTGATATAATCAGGACACGGCATAACTTAAATGATACTGATTATTACAGAACATTTGCTTATGAGGAAAGCCTAAAAGGAGTAAAAGGCATGTTCTGAACGACGAAGGCGGGGCCAAAGGAGCACGGAGGAACATTAACTCATCGGTCGCGTAACGCGTGGCTCCAGGGGACCATGGAAGTAGAAATAAACAAAAAATGGCAGCGTTCTACGGCCATGTCGTAACGTTTAATCGTTTTACTAATTGTGAGACATATTTTGACAACTAAATTTCATTATAATATCTAAAACTCTCAATTGTCAGCACTCTGTCTAATTTTTGGATAGATAATTTGGTAGCTCAGCTGTCAGAGAACTGGAAGTCAATGAGACGAGTGGAGAGATGATTATTCATTTAATGGATTTGAATAATTTGAAACTGTTGATGCTTTTAGAAATATGATTTAAAGATGTAAGAAGGCTAGTCTTCTTCTTTTTTACTTATAGGTATACTTACGTATATACGGAGTAATAAACGTAGTATAGACAAAGTTACGCAAAGCTGAGCCAAAAAACAACGATTTTTCAAATAACAAAAAATCGCACTATGGAACCCTGATACAGAAAAAATTGATAAATATTTTCCTAAAATGTAGAAAATTACTCCCTCTAACACTTTATGTAGTCAGAGTATAAAAATTGTCGGTCATTGATACTGAAAAAGTGTTGTGGTTTTTTTCAAAACGTCCGTCCGTCTATCCATACCAGCAGCGCCTAAACCAAATGTAGATTTTTTCCAAAGTGCATATTCCCCGATTGATCTGGCTCGACTCGTCCGTTTTTCATTAACTCTTAAGTCGAAAAAATTTCAAACTTTTGAAATTTTCAAAAATTCATTCTTACTAATACAAAATTGAGGATTGAGATTTTTCCTTGGCGCAATACTAAAAATAACAAAAACAAGATTTTCTCAAAAACCGGATTCAAATTTTTTTCTTAAATTTTGATAGGGATAGTGCTAAATGTACTAAAAATATAACACAAGCGCCATTTTGTTATCCTCATTCGTTTTTTCAAAAGAATAAAAATGTATTTTTTGAAATTCTCGCACGTCGTTGTACATTAGCGGCGATTTGTTCGCATTATTGCATTTACGAGTACATGTCCTTTAATAGATGTTTAGTAAATTTTTCTCGAAAAATTCAAATGTTTTCTGTGAAAATGAGCTCAAATTTACGCATTTTCAGAAACACTCAAACGCCATATGCCATATTCACGAAAACAGCTCCTAATATTTTCTTTAAATTTTTTATACTGATAGTGATAAATGCACTGTTTAAGATGGCATAAAAGTCATTTTCCTGTATTCTTCAATGTATCAAAAAATTATGCAAATGTAATTTTTTAAATATCTCTCACGTCGTTAATATGTACTGTACATTTCCAACAATTTGTTTACATTACTGCATTTGTGAGTGGAGTAATTCAAATGACTTGCAATGAAGTTGTTCGAAAACTCAAAAGTTTACTGTGAAAAAGAGCTTCAAATTTCGCATTTACATTAGAGTTTAAACACGATTTTCTTAAAAACGGCTTTAAATTTTTCAACAAAACTTTCCATGTAGAACAAGGTTTTATTCTCCTTCAATATTCTTAAAGTAATATTTCGGTTCTACCATTAGAAAACGGAAAAAATGACAGAATTAAAAAAAATATATTATTTGGACGGCGATAGATGCCAGCTGGCGAGGGGATGGGGAAGACCGGAAAGCTAGCCCAGATCAAAGCAATTAGAAAACTAACTAGTACGAGAAAGTCTGTGCCATTCCGTAGCACCTCTAATTTTTATTTGTTGCGTATTTTTCGCAACATTTCTCTCAGCTCGTTTTGGGTATTGAAAGTGTATACAGGTGAAATAATACTCTGTTAAAGTTTTTTAGTCGTCTTGTAACGTCGTAGGCAGTCAATGCCGTGCATTCCTTCGGCCAGGGGCTCGGCACCGTAGTAACGGGGATTTCCAGACGGTCAGCCGTCCAGGAATCCGTGGTGTCTCAAGTTACTTTACTTCCGAGAGTTCATGGAGCTTAGTTAAGCAATTGGGCTAACGACGCCGAGTTGAAATAGAATTTGTTTATAAATATTTGACACTTTTTAATTAAATTGAGAAAATACATAAAAGGTAGAAGAGCTCTGAGAACAGAATTTGCTATCGATGTTTTCTGGTATTTTAAGAAAAGTGATTACTAGTGCGATGTATATATACTTCGTGAAAAAACTTCGTGACTAACATTCCTTCGAGAAATGGCATCTTATGACTAAATTACTCGAAAATTCAGAAAAAAGTTTGAAAAATGGCGTGAATGTGAAGAAGATAAAACGTAGGAGTGTTCACGATCTATGCACTCAATGAAACACTTATTTGGAAAATTTATCATATACAATGAATATATCACTACAAGTCAAATTCATCTTCATTAAATTATATTATATTACTTTTGAGGTTTCTCGGTAGGAAGTCAGAAAATAAAAAGAATAATTACTTCTTACCAGTTCGAAAAATTATTATATAATGTTCTTTATCAAGAAACATTTCCTAATAATTTTTCATAAAATTAATTTGTGGTTTAATGGGATTTAATATTGACACATTTTTTTCACTAAAAATACACTCGACCCTCAATTTACTCGTAGTTTCTTATTCTCAAAAGCAAATATAAACTTAGTGGATTAGAATTTTGATGGGTGAATATGTTTGAACTGTCTTAGTGGGTAGATCAAGCAACATTAATTTAAAATTATTTATCAATACAACACTTTTTATGCACTTTTTGTGGGAGAAATTAAAGTCAAACACGTAATTTCTTGAGAAACCATGGCCTAATTGAAAATTGGTATGCAGCGTGAGGCACGGAAGATTTGTTTCGGTTGTGACCAGCTAAAAACTTATAATCAACCTGCAAAAACGAAAGATCCCTTAATTTTTGGATAAGCACAAACGAGATGTATCCTAAAAAAGCCAACTAACGATATTAGGTATTTTATCAGAAAATGAAAAACAACAATACATTTAACTACCACCATTCATCAATGAAAGTCTTATTCTGCGTATCGTCATGGATCGAGTAATCTACACTTTGCCCTCAAAATATTTAAAAGCCACAAAATTGTCAACTATCGACGAACTCGATCTTAGGACAAATATCTAAACAAGAAAAATCAAACTGAAACTGCAATATGTTACCACATTCCAAAGCCACATTCTAGACATCGTCAGGGATCGAGCCCATCTATTAAACTCTCGATTCAAATTCTTTTAGACCCTTATACATTGTCTGCATATTTTTGCATTCGGGCACCATGAAAAAGAGAAAATCAACAAAGCCTTTCTCGAGAAAGCGGGAATATGAAGTCGGCAGTCACTCCGCAGCGGAGTGAGATCCGGGCTGGCGATGTCGGCGTCGGGCGGGGGGCGGGGCGCTCGACGTCCGTCGTCGCTTCGTCCCAAGGCGTCCCCGCCGCCGCCGCCGCCGCCAGCGCTCGCGGCATCGAGGCTGCGACGCGGTTTATCTTGTTTGCATAGATTGAAACGACCGTGACCGCATCAACCTTAATCATATTTCTATCACGCGCTACCAATAAAAAGCCCGTCGGCTGCGAGCGGGAAAACGAGGGAGGGCGAAGGAGCGAAGCAGAGCAACAGCAGCGGAGAAGGGAGCAGCAACAAAGGAGGTGTTCGGGGACGGCAAGGCGGGCGTTGACGTCGTTATGTGGTGGGCGGGATGATGGCCTTGCCTCGGGGCAGAGCGAAACGAAAGGAAATGGGAATGAGAAGCAGGAAGAGGAAGATGAGGGTATTAAGCGAAGTGTGGGGACGTCGAACGACATGCGAAAGGGAAAAATGGTAAAGACAAAGAAGTCATTAAAACACTCTTTTCGCAGGAAAATGGAACTAAAAAAGAAATATGTGTTAAGGATAGCGAACCTTTCAACAATAATATATTCAAAATGCATAATCTTAATAATTCGAGATGGTTAGGAAAGATGTTTATGACAGAAAGAAGAAATATCAGAGAGACTGAAATAATTGGAATGGCGTGTTGACGGAAATTGACGTTTACATTGGACACTTGGCGTTTACATTGGCAGCAGGCGTCTCTTTATTAACAGAGAAAATGACGAAGATACACCTCCTTCGCGTACACAAGAAGGCAGTCAGCCTGTTTGCCACTTCGCATTGTTACAACTCGAGATCTCACTTCTCTGCTGCTTTTAAATTGCCAATAAAGGAACAATTCTGTATATCTTTATTCTCGTACATTCAAGAAGTGTCAGAGATGGACTTGAAAGGCAACAGATAAGTCATCTTCAAGAGTTGGAACTTGCTGAGATGCTTCAGGACAACAACTGTCGCTTCTCCACTGTCACGTCACTGGCATCGAGTCCCGGATCCAATCACTCAACTAATCACGATTCGGAGAGAGATTAGGCGATTTTAAAATTCAATTTCATTTTCAATGAATTCCGAACGATTTGAAATTCCCTTTTGAGAGTCAACATTTATGTGTGTCAGAAAAACATAACAACTCAAGAAGTGAAATCTCTTATCGCGTGAATATAATTTCTAAAATATGACTCGCCGTGATGCATACTTCGAAAATCCATTAGAACCTTCGGAGTATGTAAGAAACAGAAAGGAATTTTTATGGTAAATTGCAGCCACTAAAACTTTTTTGCCGTATATTCAGTTTGCCTTTGAACTCCGCAGGGTTGTTTTAACAATTTGCGATTCTACTACATGTTCGCAATTTCAGCGTAGTCACTTACGCGTGGCAGCGACTATATCTCTCGTACAGAGTCGGTGCTAGGCATGGGCAGACCCGGCGATCGCCCGGAGGCCCGCAAGTCAAGGGCTGGATCATGGGACTGATGGCAAAAAATATTAAAGAAATTAAAAAAGAAATCCGTAACTTTATAAGTCGCGGTACAGTAGTCTTTTATTTCTGAAAAAAAAAATCAACTAATTTTTTACCTTCAATAGTTAATTACAATCATTTATTCTCGCTATGAAATGAATAAAATTTCGCGAACATTAAAATAGGCTCTGCTGATATTCAGATTTGTTATTCCAAGTATTTAAAAAATGATTTATTAAACACTAAACACAAAAAAGGTTTTTAGCATTTAAGCTCACAAAAGAAATTGTATTATTTGATCAATAAAAACTTTTACTTAAAACTATTATTTAAATATATATTTCCAAAACCGTTTTGTGGCTTGAACGTTGTAATTTTTATTATTTGTTGAAAACAAAAACTTATAGTTTCTTGAAACAACTTGTACATTTTTAATTTTCGGGGGGGGGGGGGGCTACATTTCAGCATTGCCCCGAGCCCAAAATTGTCTAGCTCCGACACTGCGCTCGTCACAGTTACAAGGTGGCCGTCTCACCGTGACACCGTGACAGCGTCGCCCCTTCCCCATCCCGCGTGCGCCGTGACACTGTCGGCGCGACACTGTGGTATCTTCGTTGCCGTGCCAAGCTGTAGAATAGCGAGCGAGGCGTAGACGGCGACAGGGCCGGGCGCGCGGAGACAAAGGCACCGGAGCGGGGTGGCGCGGGGGGCAGGTTTGGAGGTTCGACTGACGCGCCAGGCAGCGGGGAGGAAGGAAAGGGAGAGGGGAGAGCGGCGGAGGGCTGAGAGGCGGGGAAAGATCGACCGCGCCGGTGCTGCGCCCTGGTGACTCCGCCGCTGCCCTTCGACGTGCACGAGCGGCCAATCGATGGGAGGCTGATGGCCCCTCTACCCGTGCAAAGGGGTGCAGGCGAGTGGGAGTGTCTCTAGTTTTCGCTACCTCTCATTCTATCACTGGCGCCACGTCAATACTGTTGATCACTTTGGCAAGTTTCCTTTAGTTCATCGTCACGGGCACAACGGGGAGGTAATACATGAGTGACAGAAGAGGATAAAATTGAGGCATTTTTTTCATTGTCTGGTTTCTGCAAAAGCCCAGATAATAAATAATTTGACAACGCGATTCTTAGCTTACTGTATAAAAATTAATAAGAATTAGTGGAAATATTGAATATGTTAACCTTTTTAATTAACCTAGTTAGTAAACCACAATAAAGTAATAAGCCTACATTGTTTAGCAGATGAAATAGTTTATCAAAGCTTTTTTCTACTCAAATTCACAAAATTATTTAAACAATCAAAACCATGTGATTGCCACATAATAATAATATAATAATATTATTATATTATTTATATAATATATTATAAATATTATATAATAATTATTATTATTAACACTCAAGTATCCCCTTTTTATTTTGGAAATAAAAGTACAAACTATTTTTTTAAAAAATATTTTTCACGTATTCTAAGACACGTATTGGCTATTACAGTTTTACTCATCATCAGGTTGATTTCATTTTCAAACAAAGTAATTTATGTCAAAAAATGAAAACAAAATCTGAAAATGAAAAAACAATCCTTTTGTGTATTTTGGTTTTATTTTCATAATTTTTTAATTGTTTTGGTCTATCTGACATGTTTTGTAGTAGCCTTTTTGTATCTAATTTATTTTAATATTGTAATGTTTACTTAAGTATTACATTAAAATAATATTTTCATAAGACAGTCCACTATCCCGTTTCTACATGAAAAGTTCCTTGTAGAGATGATTTCCATTTTACGAACATTTTGGCTGAGCAAATAGTGATCATATATCCCTGCCCTAGAGCAAGCATCAATAACTTTGGTAATGCTAACAAATGTAAAAACAGCATGGAGACTAGAATTTATCAGCACAAGTGGAGGTGAAAAACAATCAGTGGAAACGGATAAATGGTGATTGCGATGTTGGCAGTGGCAATAATTATACAGGAGGAAGCTGAATGTATTGTGATTATGTGGGCGGTGGTGGACGTGACAAGTGACGATGACGAAGGTGGTGACAGTGACAGCAACAATATCAGTTGGAAATAGCGTGGAATGAGGTGCGACCCGCACCGGTAGAGGAAGCTGCGGCGACTGCCTGAGGGGCAGCGATGCAAATCGACAAGTGAACAGCTGTCCGCTTTACGCGCAGCATAAATCACGGCACGCCGGCGGCGGCGGCAGGGGCGATGGCGGCGGCGGCGGCGGCGGCGGCGGCGGCGGCGGCGGCGGCGGCGGCGGCGGCGGCGGCGGCGGCGGCGGCGGCGGCGACGACGACGACGACGACGACGACGACGACGACGACGACGGAGTGAGAGGGAGCGGAGAGCGAGATATCTGGCCGTTCGGGTCAACGCTCCATTCGTAATGTGTCCACAAGCTTCCGATCTATGTCACGGAATCTCATCAAAGCATACTATGTGGAGTTGGCAACGCCCTGCTCCTCTCACATCCTCGGATGGAATACTCAAGCTGAACCTGGTAATATGCTGACTTACTGTACCGCGAGAAAGCAACTTTCTCTTCAAAAATCTATCCATTAACTTGCACAGTGACTCACATGTTTCCTAACTTTTTAAGTAAATTTGCAACTGATTTTTTTTAGTGTACTTATCTGATTCACTGCCGTAACCTCGAATACATGGAAATGTACAATTTAACTGCGATAAAACGCTAACACGTGTCTATGCCAGTAATATTTTGTTATACATTATTTTATGTAATCCAAGTAATAGAATTTGGAAGGGTTGTAGCATTTCTACATCCAAGAAGAAGTTCGTGTCCCATTAATGGACTGCAGTAAACAAATGTATTAAAAACATTAGATTGGAAGGGCGATTTTAAAATGTAAAACAACTATATCTTAACAACATGGAATTTCTATCCCTAAAAAGAGAATTATTTGCAAGTTTCATTACTGGCCTTCACCCTTCCAAATCTGTGGCTCTCATCCGAGATCGAATTTAGAAAGTTAGTACGGTAATAACATTAGCCTACGCAAATTTTTTTTTTTCTCTCACACTGCTTCTATAAGATAATTCGCTACTGAATGCAGGTCAAATTTTAGAATTTCGGCATCGGATCGGTCACCTCACGCATAATATGTGGAAATTTGATACAAAGAGTTCCAAATATGAGCAGCAAAAATACACAACATAAAATAAAATAAAAATATTAACGAGTTATTTACGTAACTACTACAGAAAGTTACGAATGAAATGTTAGCGTACGAATGAAATGTTGACGAAGTGGAGGAACGGTAGGAACGAATTCCGCATTTTGAAATGATAACCAAACATTTTGGTACTAATTCTATACATTGTTTTTAGTATGAATTTATATGAAACTTGCAAGTATATACTGTAAGATTCATTCTCAAAGTGCGAGGCGTCAGCCGTGTTGATTCACGTTGTCCCATTGTTTTGCTCACTTTGCAGTACCCACTTGTATAGAGTATGTCCACGACTTCCTTGTGGTACACGTACGGCAAAGTCTACTTTGTCGCGCGCGTATAGCTATGTAACACTTTCCAATGAATAAACAATAAAGGTACGTACTCTTTTCCATGTACGATTGCTGAAAAACTGTTTCTTTCTTAATTTCCTGCAATATAAATAAACGGTGTACCATTGGCTGATGTTAAGGCAACACAATTTTTAGGTCTCTCAATTCAGTCAAACCTTAAATGGAACGTCCATTTAAATGAACTGAACACAAAACTAAGTTCATTATGCTACACGTTCAGAATTCTTGCAAATTCAGTCAGCCTTCATACTGCTCGTTGTGTATATTTCGCGAATGTTCATTCCCGCCTGAAATATTATGTTATTTGTCTATTACTATAACACTCGACGTAGAAATAATATTCATCAGGTGACAGTATCAACAGCTCATTACAAAGAATCCACATAAAATACATGTACTTTATTTTACAACACTGCCAGATGACATTAAACGATTAAATTCGATAGAAAAGTTTAAATCCAAAGTGAAATCGTTTCTGCTGCATAACTGTTTCTATACAATTAGAGACTATACTAAGCATCAAAAGGAAAGTAACATTAATTTTAACAGTGATATTTAATGTATTATTTACCATTTGAACTGTATAATTCTAAACAACCTATAACAAGTATTGTATCGCAACTTCTGGGTCAATGACCTCCATCTCGATCAGGTTTTTCGTCCAGTTTCCCTGATCCATTGAGCAAATGCTGAAATGGCACCGTTTTGCTTTGGACATGAATGTAACTTCATTATCTGTTCATGCCTTGTAGAATTCAGTTGGAAATAGTTATTCAAATTATCGTTTCCTTGTTGTCGCGGCAGGATGTATTATTCTTTGACGAAGGACATTATGGATAAGTGCCCAAAATTTATTCCTTATTTATCCTTGAAAATAGATTTTATTATATGAGAGCGGTTTTTTTCATTCAAAATTCAAGTAGTATTTGACTTAGTGTAGGGATCACAGAATTTTGAAAATGTACACAGAATTCACTTCTCCCCGTAGCACGTCATACGCAGTTTTAACTGTTTTTTAACGTAAAATAGATAAATAAATAAATATCTTTTCTAAGAAACGTCTCTTGGTAAAACCTAACAGAATTGGGACAAGTGAAGTCGTAGGCCACCGCGGCTAGAGTCATGCAATTGATCTTGTCTGGCTCTGACCTGTCTTCGCTGTCCGGGTCACAACAAGATGGTCGAAACCGTGTCATCAGAATCTTCGACGCTGCGTCACCCGAATAGCCAAGATCATGAGTAGTGGAGCAACATCCCTGCACTCCCAATTGCCTCGGCAACGCTTTACCATTTGAGAAATACCCTGACGGAACCGTTCGTCATGTTCATGGCAAACGGCGCCAAAGTTATCCGGGAAGAAGTCCAAACGACCGTTTAAAAAATGTCGCATAAGTAACATTTTATATCCCGTATGATGGTAGTATGATCTCAGTATTCCATGTAATGCAATATCGTGATAATTATTTGCCTCACTGTTTTTGACGATACAAAATTTAATGTGCAGTGGAGGTTGCTATACAATTGTTAAAATCAACAAAAGGAACCACGTTTCTCTCTCTAAATAGTAGTACTTTCCGAAAACGCCATATTTTCCAATAACAGTGTGTTTTTGTGTCTTTGCTGACACACCTGGATAGAGCACGAACAATCAAAATAACAGAAAATTTGTTTATATTGTGGAGAAGTATTGGAAAAACATGTTACAAAAAAACTGAGTCTCTGGGTGAAAATTCTCTTTTCAATAAAGCTCCTACGACAAAGCCAAGAATATGACTTCTTTGTGGTAGAGCTGCTAATAGTTATGGTAACCTGTAACCTCGAAACTACTTGAGATCTGGATGCTTTGAAATACGTGTCCCGACTCTCAAGCGCCATTCTTATTAACCGAACTGTCTCAATCGCCGCGAGGTACGTCCGGAACGAGCGACAAGGCGACGACTGAAGCCCGCGGATGGCGCCTGCCCGCCCGTTCCGCCCCGCCCCGCCCTGCCCGCTCGCGACCGCCCGCTCCATCCCAGCCCCGCCCCGCCATCGCCCGTCCGTCCGTCCGCCCGCCCCACCATCCCGCCAGCGGCCATCCGCCCGCGCCCGCTAACCCCGCCCCACCCTCCCTACTCGCTCCCGACCCGCCCAGTCCCGCCCCGCCCCTCCCTTCCGCACAGCCTTGCGCAGCCCTACCCCGCCCCGCCCGCGCCCGTCCGCGAAACGAATGGAGCCGTCTGGAGGATGCCCTCGAGGCGGCTCAGGACGCGACGCCGCGGTCCTCGCAACTCGGCGCCTCGGGGGGGATGCGACGCCCCGTTGTGGCAGCACTGCGGCGGCAACGGATGCTGCACACGCTGCTCCGAGATGGGACACAAGACTCCCGCGCCTACAACAGTGACGAACGTTACCTAGGAGCTGGAGCCTCATGTGGTATAGTGATCAGACCGCACCCCTCTCACCAATCGAAACCGAGATTCAAATACTGGTTGATCCATGTGGAATTTGTGGTGGGCAATGGCTATCACTGTAGTTTTCTCGGGGCTCACTCGTTTTCCCTTCCTCTCATTTCAACATTGCTCTGTCAACGCTGAAATCATTATTACCCATCATCCATGCATCCCAAGGAAGGTCGAAAATACCAGGTACTGAGAATCATAGTGAAAAGTCTTAAGATAAGTTACCTACAGCGGGGATGAAAAAATGGATGCAATGGGGGCAGTACATACAAGTAAAAACAATCACAATCTTCAACTTTTAAAAAATCTGAAAAACTAAATTAGGACTTTTGTATTGTTGTTCATTCTGTGTATACCAAGAAAAAAATTGCTACATGTAATATCTCACCTCATAAAATTAAAATAATCCTTGAAAATAATGAAATTTTTTTCGTTCCTTTACGTTTATTATTTGTTATTTACCAGTTACACTTTTTCACCGAGGTGCAAGCATTTCACAATGCCCTGCGCTGTGCGCGCTTTCGAGGCCATTTCGCCCACTGCGCTTGGCGGCTGTGACGGCGGAGATGGTGGGCGGGGCGGGGATTAGGCGCCTGGTGCCTGGAGGGCCCGTTGGCGCCGCAGGGGGAGAATCCAGGGCCTCCTCGATTGCGCCGCCCAAACGCGCCAGAGCCGCCTTGCGCTGTCCACTGCCGCAACGCCCTTCTTTTGCTAGCCTATGTCCCTCGGTCGGAGTTGTGGTGTGCTTTTCGCTGTAATATCTTTCTTTGAATTTATATGCGTCGACAATATGTAATGTATCTTAATGCCAGTCTAGGAAATATGGACACAAGAATGAGTGGGTGAATCAATAACTCAGACATATATCAATTCGGTGGTCTTATTACAAATTCTTAAGTCAATCTAAGAGTACGGTTTTTTCTTTCAATATACCGTAATGTCGTATCACAAAAAAAAAAAAACTATTTTGTATAGGAAAGCTCAATTTATCGACGATATTTAAGTTGTATCAAACAATTATTTGTGTCTCTAGATTTTTTAATTTATGTAAAAAGATTTTATAAAACTGATTTTTTCACATTATTCTAAAAACATAAATGGTATTCTCCATTCATGAAATAGTGGTCCATCTGCTAACAAACAGTAGTTCGTATAATGTCAGAGTATTACTCCACATAAAACATTTTCTGAAATGATTTTCCCTTAAAATTTCAATTTTCGATTTTTTTAAGTACAACACTATTTCTGAAAAGCAACGATGTGTCTTTCGAGTGCATATAAGAGCATATTCAGTGAAAAATGTTTTCACAGCTTACTAATGACGTAACGAGTTAAGAACCACTACACGTATTTCAAATGAAACAATATGTCAACAACGAAATATTAATATACATCAATATTTCGAACGTTAGACACCCTCTTGCGACTTTAAGAATTGATAGCGAAACGTTTGTGGTTTCATCACAAATGTAATTCGATATTCTTGCATGAACAGGCAGCGTGTTCTATATTATTTCAGAAGTATATATGCCTTTTCACGGGCAGCCAATTTTTACAAACGAGGGCTCTAAAGAAAGATATTTTCACAGAGCCGCAAAATTGCACTTTGGCTTTAAAAATATGAAGGAATTGTTTTAAAAAATCATCTAAATATCCATATCAAATGCAACCCGCAGCACTCGGACGCATTTAAAAAAAAAACGTCGTTAAAGAACTCCTAAACGACACGTTTTAGGGCCTTTAATACTAAAATTTTGAGACCACAGGCCTTAAAGAAACGTTACTCACATCGTAATCTATAGGATGAATCTTGAACATTCTATTACATTTTTACTGGTTCGACGCTTCTCGATTCTACACCACCTGTTCAGAGCATGTAGAATATGCAACTGTATGCGAAATTAAACTAATTACTTGATATCGTACGCGAATGAATTACACAGGTGTACCTTTCTGCCCGGTAATAACATTAAATAAGAATAGTTTGTATTGACAAGGGTGTATTGTATTGTATTGTTATAAATTTCAAAGAGACGTTTAGAACAAGTGACAGAAGATAAGAGAGTCTTGAAAAAAAGATATTTTACAGGCTAATATAGAAATGGAAAAATGGGTAAGAGAGCGGGGTTTAAAATGCGAGAGTCCTCGCACAGGTACGCTAATATTTTTTATTTCAGTGCCTCGAAAGCGCATCTGTGCGACGCGATTCGTTGGACGCTCTCTGGAAGGCGCCCGAGGCATTTGTTAGAAAGCCAACCATTTTTGTCGTCATTGTGGAGATTGTTTCTTCAAGTAAAGATTTTATTTTATTCATATTATCTCTGGTTTTCTGTTTAATATGTTACATAACCGTACGCTTATTTAATTTCACTTTTTAAATTTTGGGACCAATTTATCAATGATGCTATTTATTACCGAAAAATTATCGTTTTATTTGCATTAAAAATTATGAATCCGTTGATAAAGGATTGATCGAGTTGCAAATTCATTAACTAAATGAGACTAGGAGTGAATAAATGCATGTGACGTGCATACCCCATGCCGATTACAGTAATTCATGTATTATATATGAACACGACTGAAGTAAGTATATAAAAATATTAATATTAAACAATAGTAAAAAAGAAAATTAAGATTCAGGGAATATAATTTATATCATTAAAAAAATATTATTTAATTATCATAGTTGTTGAAATGAATAAAGTAGTTTTAGGTGTGTAATGTATAAATAAAACCTGTTTTTTTCAAACATTCTGAAAAGACAACCACTACACATGATTGTTTATTATTCTCTAAAACTATATCCTAATGTATTCATTGAATTGTCGGTCAGCTAGATTCTTATAGGTCCAGTTATCAACCGTTCTGTAGCTATTAAGATGATAATGTTATTTCCTCAAGAAGGCTGTTTCCTTTAACCACACATGTTAGAGAAAACCACCATCGAAAATATGTATCAAAAGTCGGAGACAGTCATTTGAAATGCATGCGATGCGCATATATTCATGTTGCTGTGAATAAGAAAGAGCTTCTGATACATCCACGAAAAGAAATTTCCATTTTCCTTTGATCTAATCCCGATTCTTATCTCTCCCACCCAGAGACACAACTGTAATAAAGTAGTATTAAATTTCTGAAATGAAAGTTTGAGAAAAAAACGAAATAAACAAAACATCTCTGCCTCCGAGCCAAGCCTGAAACAACGGGCTGAGAAAATGCTTCTCTACGCAGCGAATCCCGTCGTAGAAGTGATCTCCTCCGAGTCGGTTGAGAGGGCCGCGGAAGAAAGGAATTACGAGAGCTATCGATTCGCCGGGCTGCAAACACGAAGAGCGAATCCCTGGCTGTTGCACGAACCCGTCGCCGGCCTCCTTCGATGGGACTTCCCGGCGGCTCCACGCGACACACGACACGGCGTGACGTGACACACGACACGACGTGACGTGACACACGACACGACGCGACACACGACACGACGTTACGCGACACACGACACGACGTGACGCGACACACGACACGACGTGACGCGACACACGACACGACGCGACGCGACACACGACACGACGTGACGCGACACACGACACGACGTGACGCGACACACGATACGGCGTGACGCGACACACGACACGGCGTGACGCGACACACGACACGGCGTGACGCGACACACGACACGACGTGACGCGACACACGACACGACGTGACGCGACACACGACACGACGTGACGCGACACACGACACGACGTGACGCGACACACGACACGACGTGACGCGACACACGACACGACGTGACGCGACACACGACACGACGTGACGCGACACACGACACGACGTGACGCGACACGACGCGACACGACACGACGTGACGCAACGCGACGCGACGCGACGCTGCAGCGGTGACAACGGCCACTGCCATCGAGACGGAGTCAAGTGATGGCTCTGCGATCCCCATTTCATGATGATATACAGAGAAAACTCGATAAGTATCCTCGAACACGTTAATGATCTCGAAATTTTTGCCATTCCCATTATCTAGCTCTGTAAACGTGATGATCGCTTACTACAACCTCGGCAATCTAGATTTTCTACTTGTCGGTAATTTTATAAGACTTCAAACTTTTATTTAAAAAACCACTTTTCAACTACTACGCCATACAGCGACCACTGTAATTATCGAACATTGGGAGTAACGGTGGAGAAACTTGCATACTGTATACTGACACATACAAACATCCAAGCCTCGGGCGGGATTCGAACCCGCGACTCTCCAGACACGAGGCAGCTCTCTTCAGCAATCTGGGCTATCCAGGCCGGCGACTAGAAACTTATTATTACGATTTGAATTGCCAGACATTTCGTACTTTAAATGTTTCTAAAATCGGAATGATTGCGGAATCCATTAAAAATACCTGTTAGTTGCCCGGGAAAAAAGTGGTCACAATTAAAAAAATATTTTAAAAATCTGCAAACAATTTCTAAAGTCTGTATATTTAAAACGAAAGAGCGATAGTTAACACATTCGCAAATCAATAAAAATACAAATAGTTATAAATGCCAGTGGAACATTTCAGTCGTGGAAAGGAAAAACATCAACCCGAAAGTTAGTGTATATTCGACGCGTGACGATAATAGACAGGTTAAAAGGAGAAAAAAACTTTTTAGTTAATTAATTAGTTAATTAGCTTTCAAAACAAGGTAGAATATAGAGACTAATGACTTAGCTACTTTCTCACAATTGTGTGCCACTGATAACATTCAATCTTGTAAATATTTCTGTAACATTATTCTACATTATGATCGTGCCAAAATTGCAAGTTTTGTGAGTTTGTGAATTGTGAGTTTTCACAGACTTCACCCTGGCTCCACATTCTCAGCTCCTTCAATCCCTGGTCCCGTTCAACTTGATCTTTCACATCCGTCAGCTCCCCTTTGCTCTGGGCACCGGAAAATGGCTTTACGGACTCGAGCTCATCTCTATCTCCGTTCAAGATCGACTCGATTGCTGCTCACGTTTCCGATGTCAGCGAACAGTTGCCAAACACCCGCAGTTTACGAGCCATTTCGATCTTGTATGAGCCGTTAGTTGCCATCCCTCGCGATAATATTCACTAACGGTCCTCGTAATCGATGAACTCTCTGTTAATTAGTACTAAAGATCTCCGCAGGGTATTCATCATATCGTTTTTTACGGCGAACACGTAATAAGCGTAAAACCTTAATATGACACGAACTGCCAATGGTTCACATTCATAAAACGTTCATTTATCTTATTACTTCACATTTTTAACTGATAATTGTCCAGGGGTGTCTAGGTCCAGGTTTTCCCCAACTACCAAGTCGAAAAACGATTTTCCAGCTCGTCCGAAATGTGGATAAATACAACTTACGAAAAAGTACTTAAAATATAATTTTAAATACGTCATGGCCTGAGTGACGCGACGAGGTCCACGAAACAAGTCTTGTGCCCGTCAGTAGTTCTGGTCGCCGCGTCGCAGTGCGTCCGTCTCCCTTCCTCCACCGGCGGCCTTCCCCGACAGCTGCACCTCCGCGAAACGGAACGGCTGAGGCGGAAATGACGCCGAGCGGAGGCGACGACGGCGGCGCGGGCGGCGGCGGTGGCACCGCCGAGCGATGGCCGATGCTATCTGGCCCTGGAGCGCCGCCGCCGCCGCCGCTGAGCAACTCTGTTCGTATCGCTACGCGCGCGCCCGTTCCCACACCCACACCCCCACCCCACCCCGCGCCCGCCCCCTCCCCGGGCATGTTGGCGCCGACGTCCGCGTCGATCTAATTAGCGAAATATCGAAGTTTTCGCGCCGCCCGTTAGAGCGCGGCTACCGCGCCGCGTCGACGGAGGAAATGGGCCCGGAGGCGGCGGCGGCGGCGGCGGCGGCGGCGCGCTTGATGGACGGGGGGGGGAGGGGGCGGGCCCTGCTCGCCAGTAGGGTGCGAGATCGATTTCAATGTTTTTAAAACATCAAGATTTTTTTTTATAAAATCATCGATGTATTTAACATCGATTTTTTGAAGCCGATGTTTCTTTTTCTTCACATCTATGTTTTGTGTTCGATGTTTTTACATGGTCAATATTTTTTTCAATTAAAACACGTCCATAATAACAAAATCCTGCAATATATTTTAGGCGTCGACCTATCGACGGCCAGCAGAGTTTACCCCAATCAGGTATCTCCCACCAGTGGGGCACTGCCCCATCTGGAACAAGTTCTAAGCTCCTGGCATTTCGGCATGTGTGGTAGTGTAGTGCATGTAAGTGTAAGTGTTTGAAAGTAAGGGGTGAAGATAGGACAAGGAAGAGAACGGAAAGATCGCGTGCGGTCCGTGGTCCTTTTATTAGGATACTGCTCCGGCATTCGCCACGTTTTGATTGGAGATAACGCGGAAAACTACCGAACAGAGCACCCGGGTGCTAGAATTCTCCTTCACACAGCGACTGAACTCGACCCAACTATGTAGCTAGTGTCGAAAACACTCCACCGACGGGATTCGAACCCAGAGCCTGCCGGTCAGAGGCACTGACATGTTTAATTTTGAGCATTGATGTTTTCTTGGCGATGTGGCATGCCTACTCGCCAGGCGCTCACTACCACACGCGAAACGGTTGCAATAATGTAGAATGACCCAAAGAAAGAACGCGACTCAATAAGCAATGAATAAAAGCGCGGTCTTGCGCATTTGAAAATTTCATTTTATAGTTCAACTCAACAACGTTTCGGACCGGGGTAGTTGAACAAAATTAAATATGGTTTGCATGAACGGTCTTTTATTCTTGTAAAATAATGGCAAAGAACATTGAATATCATAACTAAAAAAATCAAAATGCCGAAGGGAAATAAAAAGACTCATTTACAATGTTTCAAAGAGAATACAATTGACTTTAATAATGTTATTTAAAAATACCAAGAGAGACATACTCAAAAATACTGTCGTTAACCTTACTGATTCTCATAGTCGTCTTTCTTAGATAACTATTTCTACTTCTAATGACAATAGTTTCTCTAGTAATGATAAATATTTGGTAAAAGTGTCCGAGAACTTTCCTGAAATGAGGGTTACACTTTAGGTAAATGCAACAAATGTGTATTTGAAGAAAGTATACGTATTTGTGATTCCTATATCAGATGTAATTCAAAATTTAAGCTCAGTTTATTTTATACACATTTTTAGACCATAATTATACTACTGGCGCACGCTAAATGCTGACAAAAATATTCCCAAGTGAACGGCGCAGAGTGCAATTGAATTCAAGCACTCTCCTGTAAATCGGTATTTTCCAGTGTTTCCATTTGCAACCCACACAAATCCGAGCTTTGAAAACGCACACACAACAAAATGCATGTTTAGCTGTTTTACACCCCGTGTTGCACATCCGTGTTCCATATGTAGCGTGCATTTATAGAAACGCATTAAAAATGTAAAATCCTTGACAAAATTATTGTTTGATGGTAATCTAAATCAGGTTTTAGAATCCTCAATGGAAATAGAGTTCCAGAGCGGAGCACCGGTTGAAAATGTTGCACAGTGGGAACGCTACTCGCGCAGGTGTGAGAGAGACTTTCAATCATTTTAGCAGGCGGCGGTTACCCCCATCACTTTCGACGGTGATCAATATGCGTCATGTCACATCATCTCAGAAGTCTGGCGAAAGAGAATTTATTTTCCGCCAGATTCAAAGTGAATGACAGTCAACACCCTCTCTAGGTAAATGAAAGGGAAATGTTTATTGCTGCTTTCCAAGAAGATGTGAAGTTATTATTTCTTTGAAATTTGTTTACTCTGAAACGTGTGCAAATAAAAATATCTAAAAATCGAGTGACTTTTAATACCATAATAATAAATGTGAAATTAATGAACAGACAGCCAGTCTTCACTTATTCCACTTAAACGTTTGGTAAATTGAATTTTTAAGCATGTGAGTTTGAAATATTGTTTGGAAAATATTTACTATAACAAGAACATTTACACAGTATCGCATTAGTGTCAAATTATATACCGACGCACGTGACATTATATTTCATTTACAAACATCAAGCACATCGATGGTTTCTATCGTGTATTCTGTCATTTCATTTTAAATTTGATTTAAACATTTTATAACACATTCATATTTTATAAGATATTAATCGTTAAAACGTACATTACTAGCAACTGACCGTTGTGTTACCGGTTTATTTTGTAACAAAAAACCACTCTGGACAAAAAATAACTTTTTCTCGTTAAGACAGAAGTGTATTATGATGTTAGAGATTCCGAGAATATTACAGTTATTAACTTCTTGATAATTTACGCAATAACAAGTATATTTTATATTTGGGTAGAGTGTTATTTACTTTTATAAGAATGGAAGCATATATAATTTTTTTAAACCTAAGAAAATTAAAAACGATTTACAATTATGAGGGAAATGAAAGTAAATTAATACCTAGATCATAAAGTTACTATAAAGTACCGTAATTAACCACAAAATACAATACAATTTTTCACAACATACGATGGGGCTTACCTATAGATATATTGATTTTAGAACCTAAAGGATCTCTATTTGAAAAACTTAATCAGGGGATCTGGGGAAGAGCTTGTATCGAATTCTAAGGAAATTCCTAACATAAAATTTGTATCTCTTGCATCGTGGAAACTGGAAAGCAGGTTTGTTCGTTTTCCGGAAGACAAGAGGTTTACTCCTAAACACCTTATAGAGTGGCATGTAAAAAATATTAGTGAATATAGACTGCATCATTGCGGCACAGGAATATCAGAACTTAACTGTGCTGAATTAAATAATTTCTTTGTTAAACAACGTATCATTTTCCTAAATAAATATGTTTAGAAAGTAAATTGCTGATTGAGAAAAACGTAATTTTAATTTTTTAGAATGTTTAAATGATGAGCTTAGGAATCTTCATTATGATTCTCAATATCTAAGCATTTTCTTGTGGCTCAGTGCATCAACTGATGTCACTGCGGTGACACCGGGTCACCGGCCTAGGTTCGAGTTCTCACAGTGGCAAGATTTTTGACACTAGCTTGTCAGTTAGGTTGATCGCAGTCGTTGTCTGGAAGAGAATTCTAGAGGCCGGCTGCTCTGATCGATAGTTTTCCGTGGTTTCTCCGAACAACACCAGGCGAATGCCGGAGCAGTACCCGAAGCAACTGGCCACGGACCGCGCGGGATATTTCCTTCCCCTTCCTTGTCCTATTCTCGCACACTTACAGTAACATTCACTACATTACCACAAATCCCGGGAGAACTGTCGGGAGCCTAGGGCTTGTCCCAGCTGGGGCGGTACCCCGCTGGAGAGAGATACCTGGTTGAGGAAACCCCGTTAGTCGACGACAAGTCGACGCCGGATCTCGCCATCCAGCGGGGGAAAATGACCGCCAGAAAAAACCTGCACTACACTTAAGGCACTAATGACATCGGTAATTGGCGCGCCCACAATCACTAACAACCAATCTAATACTTGACGGATGACGGATTGGTAGAATGAGAAGCCAGAGAAACGGAAGAACCCCCTAAAAAACGTGCCCCAAAATCGCTTCACAGGAATCGTTCGGGATTTGAATGTCGGTACCCAGCAACGGAGGGTGAGAGGTCACCCTGCCCAGGAACTACTGTGACTGTTTCATTCAGTGGAATTTGAACCTACAGGGTTTAAGAATTTCTCCTCTGTGAACGAATTACAGACGAATGACCCGCGCGTTTTATTGCTGGAGAATAATCGCTCTAGTTTTATCACTTCGACGTGAAGTTGTTTCTTCGGATTGCAAACAATAGCCATCGAAAGGAGACGAAAAGCGATTTGGCCAAATCTGCTTCAGAAAATGTTCCCAAGTAAATTATTTTTGTTTAACATTTCTTTAAACATAGACAAAATTTGATTCGTGGAATAAACTTAATAAATACCAAGGGAGCATTGAGCATTTAAAGAGAAAACCATTGCACAGCTACGCGATGCAGGTTTTTACAATAATTGAGACGGTAGCTGAAAGATGGGCCTTTTCTCCGAAATTGTGTTTTGAGAAAAATGGATTTCAAGTTTTCGATGACAGCATTCTACACACTGGTCTATTTAATTGCAAATTACATAGTATTTTAATATATTATAATTCTTTTTAAACAATTTCACTTAGAACAAAATTAAGTTCTTCTAAATATCAAACATGTGGCGAAAAACAAATTGCGTTGTATACCCTTCTTCTGGAAAACACTTTATATTTATTACTGAAATGGTGTAAATTATAAATGTTATTAAATTTTACTTTTCTTTTATTATAAGCTGCTAATACAAATCATATTGTGGTTTGTTACTATTCTTTTACATCGCAGTTCATCTTTTGAGCTATCAAAATTGAACTCGCTTTACTCGACATTTCCAATGGACACTTCTTGAGGAGTACACTCTTCAAAAACGTTTTGTTAATTTCTTTTGCTGTCTTCCTTTAAGTACCCATATAAGTCCCGAATATCAGTAACTTTTATCGGATTAAGTGGAACTGGAATGGCAGGTTAACGTGCAATATTCCGGAGGAACTCTCTTCCTAAAAATGAATATTTCACCACCAACCTAACAAATAGAGGTAAAATCATGAAAATATTATTGATCTAGATTAAGGTATGCAGAATATATTTCGGTATGCAGAATTTATTTCGGTATTCACCGAAAGAAGGGCTCATTCTTCTAGCTATCGCCTCAATTTGCAACGCGCTCGTGGCGAGGGGCGGGGCACTCACTGCCAGGCGAAGCTGCCGGTGATGCCCTCGCGGAGCCGGTCCTTGAGCGAGCGCTGGCGCGCGGGGGCGGGGCCCACGCTGTGCTCGGGCGGGGTGGAGCCCGGCGCGGGCGACGGCGCGGGCGACGGCGGGGGCGGCGGCGCGGCGCCCGGCCGCGGCGGGCTGCCCGACGCCATCCTCTGGCTGCTCCTGGGGCGGCGGCGGCGGCGGCTCCGGCGATGCGCGGCGCTGGGACGGCGGCGCGGGCGGCGGCGGAGGCGAAGGCGGAGGACGACGCACACTCACATGACGCGGACGCGCGACCGCTCACGACACACGCGCACGAGCCTGAAACAAACGAAGAGAAAAATCAGCCAACTACATCAGGAAAGATTAGAAGTGTTGGTGGGACACCGGCTGCGAAAACTCAGCTGTACAACCGCTTTCTCAGCAGTATCGTTGGCCGGGATTTCCCAAGGTTCGTTTCCCGGCGGTTGCGGATTTTCGGCATTACTAATAGAGCTGGGTGGAATACAACCACTGTCTGAAGGAGAATTCTAGCTGATTTGGTTTGGTCGGTAGTTTCCCGTGGTTTCTTCGATCACGTCAAGTGAATGCAGTAGAATCTCAGCACCTGTCTCCAATCACAAACTGGGTTCTGTCTTTCCTTCATTTTTGACTCCTAGCTCCTGCTCTTCCCTTACTACTCTTCATTTGTATACGCTACCACACTTGTCGGGAGTCTAGCCTGATGCACTGAGCTTCACCCGGCTGGGGCGATTCCCAGCAGAGGGAGATACCTGAAGGAGAAACACCGAAAACCTAAAGTAGGTCAGCGCACGATTTCCTGTGTCAGTGAGCGAGGCATTCCCCAGAATAAATTATTGACAACATTTACGGGACTAAATTACGCACGCTGATGTGTACAGAATAAATAAATATGAAATGCTAGTGCATCGGCATTCAGTGATTAGCGTCGCGTTTAGACTGGAGAGGAGAAAACGGTGAAAATTTGCATATAAATGGAAACACATGAATTGTTCTGTCACCGTATCAAAAGGTAAGAACATTTCTTATTAACACGAACGTGAAGAAACAGAAAATTAATTATTACATTTTATAGTTTCGGAAGTAATGAAAGTATTGAAGCGGGCGCGCGATCGTTCACGGCACAGACTACCGAATCAGCAATAAATACAGGGCAAAGCTAATCACCGTAACCACATCATTTACGGCACAAACTAGCCATTCGTCATATACAGGAAATGGTTTTCTTTACTATCAAGAAAAGAAAATGGCAAAAAATAAATGATCAGTTCGTAAAAAGTTATCATCTATTTCAGAGTTTAGAAACATTTTATTAACAGGAAACTGTAGAATCAGTGAAACCAGAAAATACATTGAAACACATCGTAAATGTACCTTTGATGACATCGTTGATGCCAGACTATCATTTTGGCTTGTTATGTTAGTTTTTCCTTGTGGTGCTTCCAAGAAGAACTACCGAAGACTTGTCAGACTAATCAGACAGCTGGTGCAGTTACACAGAGGACGAATGAAAGGGAGAGCAGTAAGTATATAATGTTACTTTCACGTAAACGAGTGTCGTGAAGACGTGACACAATTTAGAAACGAACTTACGTAATAAAAATACACGGCGTCCTCTGAGATCTAGGCTAGAAAGTGCACACTCAGAGACTTTATTGGCTCGTAACGCTAGTAACAAGTGATGTATTTTTTTAAGCGAGTTCATATAATTGAAATGAGAAAACTACACTAACGAATACAATTATTCACCGAATTTACGTCCGTCATTTCTAAAGAATTTAAAACAATTATAATCAATTGGCCCACTCACAGTTAATGTGTGTGCGTTAATTCACACAAAAACTAGGTTTTTGGGTATTGAACAGAATGAATAGAATTAAGTAAGCATCTTGGAAAAGTGTGTTTATTTTATATTATCAATATTCTACTTTTATTTCCATATTTCATTCTACGAATTATTTAATTCACTTCATGAATTACAGGTGCGTGTCTATTATATATTATGCCAAAAAAAACTCTTACAGTTGTAAATGTGTTTTGTCGTGAACCCAGTCTCTGTGGAATACCTTAAAAACTAGATCCATTATTGACTATTAGGCTGCGCCACATCGCTTTGTTTTCTTGTCCGACTTCGGCGGTTTCCTCTGGGTATTTCCATCTCGCATTGGGCGACCATTTCCGACCATAGAAGCGCTGGTCACCCATTCGCCTTTTACTGCCACTCAAGAGATCGCGAGATCCCTGTCTACCACCCGACTCTTCCATAAGTCTCCTTCCCGTTTCTCGTGCTTTTCGCAAAGCACGTTCATTTCTTCGTTACTTCTCGCGAGTATCGATTTCACATTAACACGGATCGAGGCTTTCGATCGGTCGCTCCCGGTGACCCGTCTCGCGGCAGGCGCCTCCGTCTGCGCGCTGTTGGGGGCCCACCGCTAGAGTGCGCAACAGTCGCGACGCGCGGAAGTAAAAGAGAGAGAATGAGCTATGCTTTCTACTGACATTAAACTTAAATGTTACGGCATCATGGGGATAGAATGCTTTATAGCTCGGAGCAAAGAAACATCTACCAGAAAAGAGACAGAAATCGGGATTTATGTATGAAATTGTTTGACGTAGGTTTAAGTACGAATTTTACTGGCCACGAGGTTTAAGGTTTAGAGGAGCGAATAATTTATGAATCGTTTAATTTACATTCATGAACAAGTGATAGGTTGATTTTTATGAAAACCAGCGATAAATTTACATCCCCTGCGAATGCAGACATAATGTAAGTCCTCACGAATGCAGACATAATGTATATCTCAATTTTGCCATGGTCTCTCGTGATATATTGTTATGGAATAATGCGAGAGAATGCACATGAGGGACTTTGTTTATGTGCACATGCTCATATTTGCAAATTTACGTTGCAGTCTGAAATGTCAAACAAAGATATAAATCATCATCATTATTATTAAATTAATAATGACGTACAGTAAAGTAGAACAACCTGTTAACATCTACGTGTCTTCACCAATTTATAAAAAACAAAATTTAAACACATCAAAAAATTCTAAATTAAAGAGAAGAAAAACTATAAAAAGTGTATTTGTAAGGTAAATATAAAAGAAAAGGTAAAAACGATATTTAGGAACAATGTAATGTTAACTACTTTCGTAGGTCCTACTATGTGCCAGAAAAAATACCTACCCCTTTCGGGCAATGGTTCGTTCGTACTTACGAGAAAATTATGTAACGGAGCAGATTGTTCAATTGGGTCACGGATAAATGTCAAATACCTACTAATTACAAATAAAATTAACATTAAAATAACACAATAGGTTTTGAACAATTATGACCACGAAAATACGTTCGCACCGCAATATTTGTTGCACTCAACTGGTATTCAAACCAACTACAATAGTGTTTCATTTCAAGAGGATTCGTCGGAACGCTTTATCTTTTAAATCCCTTAATACCCGAATTCAAGCACACTCAGCCATCGCTCACGAGCGTCAATTTATCGATAAACCGACACCAAATGACGGAATTCATTCTTCAAAAACAAGTAGTTGATTCACAAACGTCGAGTCGTCTTGAAACAGAAAGTGTGAAATGCAGCACTATATCTAGTCGAGATAAAATCGTTAACACTCAAACTTAAAAACGACTTGATTTATTTTAATTTTGGCGTGAATGTTTAATACGGAATATGTATTTTTGAATACACTGTTATTCCAGAGCACCCGTCCGTGAACTTGGCAAGTGAAACTGGTACAACTGCTCTTTCCACATACGTATGAAGATGTAAGTATGTTAGCGAAACTTTTTATTTGTACAAAACATCTATATAAACTTCACTTCCATCAAAAGGATTATCAAGATTCTTCTAATTCTGACCACCTATACCACGGAATCAGGATATTCAAAAGACCTGAAAACGTAATAGAGATTCGAAAAGATTTCATTTCCATGTCATCTTGCAGACTTCGGGGGGGGGGTTCATAAATCAAGACCTTTGGTTTCTAAAGCGAGATTTTAAGGCACTAGGATGCATCGTTTCCGATTGATTGATTGTTAGTGATTCCGGTCACGTCAACTACCATAGTCATTAGTCCCGTACGTGTAGTGCGTGTTTTTGCTCGGGAGGTGGCGGTGGTCTTCCCCCGCTGTATGCCGAGATCCGGCGCCGACCTAGTGGTAGTGTAGTGCATGATAGCGTAAGTACTTGTGAGGGGTGAGGATAGGTCAAGGAAGAGATGGAAAAGATCGCGCGCGGTTCGTGGCTATTTGTTAGGGTACTGCTCCGGCATCCGTTTTCGAGATAACCACCAACGGCGTGTTAAAGCAACCGTGCATTCCAATACAAGACACCGGGCAGTGCGGACCAACTCATTGGTGCTCTGCATCACCGACAACATGCTATTGCATACGCCAAGTGTGATTATCGCTGTTACGTTTATCAAAATTTAAACAATCAAGAGGAAAGATTTACAGCGTACTCCATAAACTGATACAAATGGTAGGCATTTAGTCCAGTCCGCCACAAACTTCACAACGCAAAACTCCTCCCCAACCTGAAAAGGTCAATGAGCACCAGAGTTGACTTCTTTTCAAACCGGCAAAAAAATTGTCACCAGCAATGAAGTCACTCCACCTCAATCCAAAGGCGAGGGCAATGTCAACACGGCCTTCAGTCAGCACAATGTGCTCTTCACGGATCTACTGTCTCTACAGACTTTCGTGAACAAAACAAATGGCCAATCACTGCCAGTAACAGCGAAAATGAAACCGAAAACAAACAAAAAATGAATCGTTCAAGTGAAAACGTGAGTGACAATTCAAAATCATCCAGCGAGTACGTATTTATTATTCCTTTTTATTTTTTTCTTATTTTAGGTCGCTTTTCAACCTATAAAGTCATATAGCGACCACTGTAAGTAACATTGCGGGTAACGGTATGCAGACACACACACAACCATCCATGCCCCGGGTGGGATTCGAACCGGCGACCCTTCAGGCACGAGGCAGCAAAGGCTCTTCAGCCGTAGCGACCTCTTCTATTTAGGTCGGCTTAATGTACCCGTGGACAACAAGTTCGGCGTAATTAATGAAATCGGTGAAGTCTCAAAAATATTTTGATCCTTGACAAACATTTTCTTTAAGAGTATTTATTATTATCCCACTCAGTTCATAAATGAACTGAGGTAATGCCGTTACTGATGTGAAACAAGAAAATCAAAATAAACTCAAGCTCTGCAACAGACTTTAGGAATCTTGTAAAATACTGAAAACAATCCCAAATGTTTTCGCCCATATAAGAACCCTGCTAATAAAAATCAGCGTCAATTAAAACCTCCACAAAACCATTTCTGAAGTCAATATAAGGTAAGATATAAAATCAAACACCGTTCAATAACAAAGGTCACAATGTTAAACAAGAACAATAAGCGAAACCCATCGATAGAATCAGTATTTAGTGGCGCACATCCCACTGAATCAATATTAACAATAAAGACAATTGGCAAACACAGTCATTACTGAAAAAAGAAGAAAACCAAAAGATCCAGTATAATCTCAAATAGCCAAGACTAGACTATGGCCACCCGAATAATAGCCAATTACAATTTCACTACCCAGTTATCGCTGGTAATCATCGCACATAGTTCATAGTACACCAAGATTTGTTGAAATGGCATTGTTTCCGCGTTGAAGAGTTAAGCTGGAACATAAATACATACATAGACAATCAATACATATCCATCAATTTTTTTTGTATATTATTATTTTCGACATTTATGAATCAACGCTTACACTGGCGATGAGATAATATTATTACATGGAATACTTATATTTATTATAGTTTGATTATAGTCACATAAACATGTGTATTTTTGTCCGCATTTTTGAGAATTGAAAAAATAGCGTTCTTTTTTCAAAAAAATGTAGTTTGCTTGGACGTGGATTGGGAAAAAATGCTTTTTACAAAATTTGTAGGGCATTTTATCCCTTTTAACATTTATTTGAATATTTTTTCTACCGGACTTAAGGATAAAGAGTTATTGAGAAAAAAACGAAACAAGTCAGAAAAAACACCGATTTTTCAAAACTGAGGCGACCTGCAAGAAATAATAAAAATGTAAATTGCAGCGCCCTCTACTACCAGCCTCCAGTCAATCCCTTCCAGACTTCCCAAACCTAAAGAGAATCAATATCCCTAGTCTCGTGCAAGTAACGCTCTGTTTAACGTGTATATAAGTGAAAGGGTTTTAATTTATCAGAGGATAATTAACTTGTGAAGATAATACGACAGTAAAAATTTTGTAGTGTTGACAAATGTGTAATTGATCGATAATTCTCTGGTTGAACAGCGACACCCGGTTCAGCTAACATAAATGTATTACATGGCCCTAGGTACTTAGGAAACGTGGCTGGATCTTGTAAAGTAGTGTGAGAGAATATAGATAGTACGCGTAGATTGAACGCAGAAAAGTATTTCCTCAAAACACTGTGAAAGACATATGAACCAGGTTATGACCAGTTCTGTGTCTTCTTGGTGGTTGTTTTAATATCATCTTCAGTAATCCTAATTGATTGAACGTCGTCTAAATCTTGTCCCGCTTCTGTTTCTCTACGAAGTCAATATGCCTGCTCATTGCGTTGGTGACATGCCTTCAGATTTCAAACCAGAAATTAACCATGGCATTCTCATTCAGGTTGGTATTGACTTCGCTGCTCTTCTCCATCATCAGTCTCCAGTTGTTCGTAAACTTGCTTCTGATCGACAGCAAAAATTTATTCTTGGTGTGGTTTTGATGCTTCTATGTATCACCTGATATTTGCTCCTAAAGCTACAATCCTTTGTTTATGTCTATCTTCCTATTATATTACTATTATTATTACTATTATTATTACTATTATTATTACTATTATTATTACTATTATTATTACTATTATTATTACTATTATTATTACTATTATTATTATTATTATTCGATTTTTAAAACCGTTTATTTATTTTTATTGACACGTTAGTCCTTTCTTTCAAATTATACTCTCATTTCTTGGTATTGTACACATAGTGAATTTATTTATTTATTTATTTATTTATTTATTTATTTATTGATGACTCTATTCCACCGCACCCCACCCGTGGTGCAGTGGGGTCCAGCTAGTGCTCTGGTGTACCGTGGGATGTCTGGGTGCAGTAGGTGCAATAGTACGAAGCGGTTAACAAATCTGCGCAGACCGGATATTTATTGATGATACATATTTATTTATTGATGACCACAATCTTCGCCTTCTCTTTCCGCCCAACTTGTAAGAGATGCAGCCCGAAGTTTGTAACTAATGATGTAAGGTCATGACGCAGCTGACACTGCTGCTCTCTTTCGGCTACGCTTCGAGATACTGCAAGCAGAAACGCGCGCGGACGTGGCGGGCAAAACGGAGGGGGCCGTGTGGAGAGGTTGAGCAGATAGAGCGGAGCGCAATGGGGGCTCTACGGTGAGGTACGGCGTATGGTGGAGCCAAATGATTTAAAGTGGAGCTGAGCTGCACAGCGGTTCAGAGCTGTACCGAGCGGACAGCTTCTGGGCGGTGGTAGGCAGAGCGATGGGTCGCGATCGAGTGCGGTTGGGTGCGGTGAAGTGGGGTGAAGTGTGGAGGGGGTGGGGACGGTCGGTGGAGTGCGGTGTGGCGGGGTGGGGTTCGGGGTGCGATGAAGTGGGGTGGAGTGTGGCGGGGTGCGGCGAGCCGCTGTGGGGTGCAGTGTGATGGAGTGCAGTGGGATGCAGCGGGGTGCGATGGGGTGTGGGTAAATGCGGCAGTGTGCGATGGAGTGCAGTAGGACTGGGTGGGAAACGGTGCAATTCTGTGGGGGGGGTGGACTGAGATGGGGTGACGTGGAGTTCAGTGCGGTGCGATGGGGTGGTGGTGATGGGATGAGGTGGAGTGCGGTGGGGTGGGTGGAGGTGGGGTGTGGTTGGGTGCGGCGGGTTGCGGCGCGATTTGGTGAGCCGCGGAGGTGTGCGGTGGAGTGAGGCGGGGCGCGGTGGGTGCTTGAAGTGCGGCGGAGTGCGATGTTGAGCGGCGCAGGGTAATGGGGTGCGGCGGGGTGTGGTGGAGTGCGGTGGGGTGCAGTGAATTGCTGTGGAGTGCGATGGAGTGCGGGGGACGTGGGGTGCGATGAGGGTGTGGTGAAGCGAGGTGAAGTGCGGCGTGGTGTGGCGGGGTACGGCGGGGTGCAGCGGGGTGCAGCGGGGCGCGGCGGGGCATGGCGGGGTGCGTCGGGGTGCGGCGGGAAGCGGCGGGGTGGAGTAGAGTGCAGGGGATGTGGCGGGGTGCTGTGGGGTGCGGCGGGGAGCGGTGGGGAGCTGTGGGGAGCGGCGGGGTGGAGTAGAGTGCAGTGGGATGTGGCGGGGTGCTGTGGGGTGCGGTGGAGTAGGGTGGGATGTGATATGGTGGAGGGAAGGTGGCGTGCAGTGCGAGTGCTGTGGTGTGTCGTGGGATGTCTGGGTGCGGTGGGCGCAATCTAGTACGGAGCGGTTAACGAATCTGCGCAGACCGGCGCTGAGCGAAAGGGGCGAGATGCGAAACATCGCAGAGCGGTGTGGGGAGCGTTGCGGAGCGGTGTTGAGCGGGACGGCGCGCGTGCGCACGATCAAATATTGTCGGCTGATGGCGCCGCTGGGCTCAAACAGGCGCGCATGCGCACACATGCCGACGCTATCGCCTGTGTCAACGGAAAAACGAGGTCCCGCTCGACCGCGCTGAGAGGCGATGTGGGATTTTGAAAATTGATAGCGGCGGCGGCGGCCATAAAATAGAATGAAGGTCACAATATTTCCCGGATGAGTTTCGTCTTGGTAGATGACGTGAGGTTCTCGTCGTAAGGAGAGTTTAGTACCAGCATTACGAATGCAAGATATACGTGTTCTCCTGTATTCTTCGCTTCTAATTCATTTAAAATCTCTTATTGCAATGAAAATGGATAGTAAGATCAATATTACTGAAATTAATTAAACAATTTTAATTAAATTGATGAGCGGCAAAAATATATAAAGTAGATGTATATTTTTTCATTTAATAATAACGATATTTAAAAGCGGGGTTGAATACTAATATCAAGAGGGAATGATTTTGGTAAGTTTTTTATATTTTATTATTTTGTTACGATTTAATTTGTATTCTTCGAGACAATTCAATTGTTTCATTTTATGGTAGGTTTCAATTACCCTCACACTGAGACGATATCAACTATCAACACTGACAAAAGGTATTCGTTTTTTTGTATCAAAACCAAAGTGCGCATCTATGATTTTTGTTCAGGGACAATTCAAACTAGATGTAATATTGCCATAGTAATACTTATTACCCCCAGGAGAACCTTTAAACATGTTATTATACATATTCGAATTTTGTTTTTCAATTCATTCATTAAAAGTCTGCTTGTAGTTTGGAAAAGTATTGTAAATACTTATTTATTATCGATTCAGGAATTTCATGCCTCGGGTGTTTCAAGCGCTATATGTTAATGAACAAAATCAGAATCAAAGGAATAAGAAAATATTTCGGTATTTGATGTATATTATGCTAAAATCATGTACGCAAATTAATTTAGAACATCTAAAATTATGGACTTTGTTTTGAACTTTCGATTGTAGAGACCGGACTGTTATTATAGATCATGAAGTAAGAAAAGTAAGACAAATTTATGGTCCTCGCAAAGCAACTTTGTCGGAATTAGCTAAGCCCATCCTTATGATCATAAATTTCAATAATGCTACACAACGATGGATACCTTCCAAGTAGAAACATTTTAAACGAACAGTACCCTCGAGTTCTACGACAAAGAGCTTTTACTCTGATTAAATCACATTTTTATAAATATATAATGTAAACACTCAATAATAATAATAATAATAATAATAATAATAATAATAATAATAATAATAATAATAATAATACAGTCTTATTATTTTATTTAATATTTTATTCTCACGATTTAGAAAAGGTGTTTCGGAAAATTAATTCTGGCACAACCACTACTCACTTTATTACTACTCACTATATTAATGTACAAGAAGTACTACTCACGATATTAATGCAATGTTTCTCTCAGTGTTGTAAGGAAGTTATATACGCAATATTCGATTACATTTAGGAAAAAATATATCTTAAAAAGTATTTATGCAAAATAAAATAATACATATTTATAAACAAATACTTAATACATGTTTAAATTCGTATAAACCAACTGCGTATATTAAGAAAGAAGAATTATAATTCAAACAATCACACAAATAAGTTAATGATAAGAAAGTAGTGTATACATTTTAATAACATACAAATTCTACTAACAAAATTTGTCCAGATACCCTGAAAAAAGTTACTGAATTATTGAGTATTGAAAGTTTTATACAGCTTTCCCATTTTATACTACACACCCATTTTAAAGAGGCCAGACTAAAGCGCTGCCCACATTTCTCCCATCAAAAGCTGAATCTGTGGAGATATCACGGTTGTGGACAATAAAACGTACTCAGTCTCTAACTCGTTCCCACAGAAGAAGAAAAAACAAATGTGTAAACCTTTATGTTCGTGTGCAAACAAAAAAAGATCGCAAAATCGATGGTCCCCTGTCGGAACTTCGAGTATTTACGCAGTACGCGGACTGAGTAAAACACGTGCAGGAAAAACGTAGTATACGCTGTTTCAAAAGCGATGGGCATAGAAACGACACGTGTTGAGTAGCGTTAAGAGAGATGCTGTAACGAAAGATTGCACTAAAAATAATTTCGTATGAATGTAAAACTCTGAATGGTCAGTAGACATTCAGGTTCTCAGTGTAGTGAAACCGTACATTGTTTGTATACTTTTTCCTTTTAATAAGTCCTCTACATGAAGTTTAAGTACGAGAGTGGCAAAAGATCGTTATTATTCATACGCAGTTTAAAATTAAGAATTCATGATTCTCTTATTGGCAGTAATAATAAAATATATTTTTTCTATCTTACGCCATTAAAACTTCTTTCAATTTTGAATCTTTAGGTGTGACATCTCTTCTACGTCAGTTATATTTAATTGGTCATTACGATCTCTTGGAGGACAAGCGAGATAATTACTTGATAAAACTGTCACTTCTAGAATAAGCGAAGTGTTATATAGCGGTTTCTCTTAGCAGAAATGTCCTAAAGGATGAAGAAGATGACGCATCATAATCTGATTACGATAGAGTCTCGTACCTACTAATCTTTTATAGCGTTCATCATACTTGCTCGCTTTAAAGGTACAACGTTTATATGAGCCGTCAAAATCAAATTACCCACAGCGGTCGAAGATGAGAAACGCTGAAGTTAGAAGTTCGTCTTTATTACGAGATAAGTTCTGAGAAGTAAAACTCTACATTTCGGGAAATTCCACTCAATAAATTTGTCGTCGTCTTCGTTACCTCGTAATATACAAAATTCAGAACATTTATCTCTTTGTTAGGCACTTTAAGAATGTCTATTAATCTTGGTTCCCTTATTTCATTTTATCACTTAATCATCGAAAAAAATGTCTGAGTGATGTCTCCATACAATTCTCCGATGCGTCCATCTCTACAGCGATACGTCACCCTTCGAGAGACAGGCTGAAAGGAATCGAAAAACGCAGAGCTCCTTGGGCAGGGCTCCCTCCGGTCGGGCGACGCCTCCTCGACGCCACCTCGCCTCGCCTCGCCTCCGCCGCTCTCTTCCCTCAACGCGTTGTACGCGCGGGGCTCTCAATCACGTCAAAGTATCTGCCAAGCGCGCAGTGGAGGCGTTCACAACTTCCGAACGAAGGGGAGCGAGACGGGTGCGCGCGAGCGAGCGCCTGTCGGATAGGCAACCCGGAATACGCGAGAGTAAGGCGGGCCGCGGAGCGGGCGGATGCCGGGCAGGTGCGGCGCGACGTGAGAGGTGCGCGATCCACCGGCAGCAGCCGCCGCCGCTGCCGCCGCCGCCGATCCAATAACTCGATCGGCGGGAAGTACTTTGCGCAAACATCCTGCGCTCCTCGCCGCACGCGTTCCTCAGCCATCTTCCCTCCACAGCCCGCCCCACCCCGCCCCGTCCCGCTCCGCTACGTCACATTGGCTGACGGCGAAGGAGCGACGGATCGGCAAAGGCAACGACGATTTTCGCGTTGATACTGGTTGCCTGGTAATAAAAAAGGCTGCCAAATACCCAAACGCCTTCAAATATCCTTGAAAAATATGACACTCTTTCGCTTGCTAGCTTTAAACTCGTAGGTTGTAAGGTACACATAACAGCGATATTTTCGTATTAAAGTTTTTCATTTAACGGTATTATTCTCAAACCTTTATTAAGACTTATTATTGATTAAATTTATCAATATATTTAATTCTATTATGTACAGAGATATTAAGCAGAAGAATTAACATATCAATAATTAAGTTCTTAATGTATCTAATACATTCAAATTTTTTACATGTTTATTGAAATATGTACAGCAATCGTGCACTTATTTGGCCTATATAGCACTCTAAAACGGTCTAAATAGATTATTTTGAAATTAAATAACATGAAAGGAAGAAAACTTGGATATGATTATCAAGAAAGAAAGGAAAGGACAATTGTCATGTTTTACTTTTACACCTTACTTTTACTATTTTTAACAATTGAAAAAAGAACCGTAAACGAAAAAAAGAATTTAGAAAACTAATCTCAAGCGAAAGCTGACATTCCAACTTCTTTCTCATAAAATTTGCAATTTCCATCTGACTCCCTTAACAGTTCGATTTCGTTCCGCGGGCTTCGGATCGCGGGGCGGCCGCGCTGCAGCGGCGGCAGGGGCGGCGCTCGCGGTGACAGCGCCCCTCCCGCGCCGTTGCATTCCGGCCGGCTGTTCGTCTGAGGTCCGGGGGCGGAGGTGGAGGCGGATGCGCTCACGATCAATACGGGCGAGAGCGCGCCGCCACCGCTACAAACAGCCGGCGCGTGCCGCCGTGGCCCGCTTCGGCCTCTTGGCCCACCATGACCCGCTTCCGCCCACCGTGGCCCGATTCGGCTTCTTGGCCCACCGTGGCCCGTTTCGGCCTCTTGGCCCACCGTGGCCCGTTTCGGCCTCTTGGCCCACCGTGGCCCGTTTCGGCCTCTTGGCACACCGTGGCCCGTTTCGGCCTCTTGGCACACCGTGGCCCGTTTCGGCCTCTTGGCACACCGTGGCTCGTTTCGGGGGCGATTAATTTCTCTGTAGCCCATTTTGACCCAGCGTGGCTTTTCATGATCAGCTGTAGCTCGTCGTTACTGGCTAGGTAGGAAGCGCAGCGGCCCGTCGTGGCCCGTCGTGGCCCGTCGTGGCCTGTCGTGGCCCGTTGTGGCCCGTTGTGACCCGTTGTGGCCCGCCTCCTGTGGTCTACGGCAAGGCATTGCTCGTTGTGGGCTCTGATGGTCAAATCACTCTCTAGTTGGGACGCGTGCGGTGATTACTCACGGAGATGCATCGTGAGCCGTGAGAAAATTTACAAAATCGCATCTGAAACTTTTCAGTTTCAGGCGAAGTTTTCTCCTCAATGCATTACAGAATGAACTTGGCCGCAAGACTCGTCGAATAAGTACATATTAATATTTGTCAAATCATAAATTACTTTTTTAAAAGAAGAAAATCGTTTAATTTTTTTTAAACAAGATTGTTCTCCAAAACAGGAAAGAGTAATCAATTATTTTCGCAATCATCTCTATAAAATAGTGATGATAACGCAGCGCATACTATCTCGTACTGTTTAATATTTGTAATTTTCAAAAATTCAGAGTTTGAAGGAAATGGTACCCGAGCCATTTTTGACAGCTTACTTTTCGGCTTCCGAGAAAAGAACATTAAAGATCAAATATGAAGCAGTTTAGGGGAAAAGCTTGTTTTTAAAATCGCTTTATTGCTGCAGAATTACGATAAATTGTTGTATATCGAAAAGATTATATCGCATTTTATTTAAAGACATTTTGAAGAACACATTTTAACACGAAAAAATCTATATGCAACATTGTAGTAGTAGGAAGACGCCGAAACAAATTTCAACTTTTTCAATTTTCGGAAATTTAGAGAATTCAATGAAAATTGGGCTCTCATTTTTATAACTTTATTAGAGAAAAGAAATCAAAGAAAAATTTGGAACTGCCTATAAACAATGCTAACGGCTGAACTGTATGCAAGATTTTGATCAAAATTTACATTATTGAGTTTTAATCGGATATTTTGATTTTGAAGGGTACTTTAAATGAAACCCCATTGATAGTCCCAAACGTTTCTCAATATTACAATTCCCTTCTGAATTAGAATCACCAAAGCAAAAATTATAACAGGTAATTATCAAAATCTCATATAGTTACGACTACTTACCCCGTAAAGCTCATCACATTAAATAACATTCGTTAATGTCAACGGCCGTTACACGATTATGCAATTCATAAGCGGTTTATTGAGCTACGAAAAAGCTTATTCGGCAAAGTTAGGGACCTCTGACCCAAGTTGAGGAACCGCGTGCATCTCAAACAGAACTTTCCAGGAGCAGAAACTGCAAAGCTCGCAGAGGAAGCCCAGCCAAAGGTCGACGTCTCGGCGGTAGGTCAGCGCTGCCAACCGCTGACCCGTCCTGCCAGGCGCTCCCCCCACGCGATAAGAAGCTTATTATAACTCCGCCAGGCGGGAGACGCAGCGTCGCCCTCACTTATCGCGACCGCCATCACAGCGAGTGACATCACGCACTTCGGCTGCTCTGATCGGCAGTTCTCCGAGGTACCTCCGATCAGTTGTGAGCAAATGCAGAAACAGTACCATAACGAGCGGACCATGGACCGCGCGCGGACTTTCCTTCATGTCACCTCATCTCTTTCTAATCATAGCTTTTCACTCCCATACACTGCACTATCATACATGACGGGTGCTTAGATCTTGTCCAAGGTCGGGAGGTGGTCCACTGTGGGAAATACCTGAACAACCACAACCACTGTGGGAAATACCTGAACAAAAGCATTAGTTACCCCCCCCCCCCGGAGAAACACCAAAATCAATGAATCAATCACTCAAACGGATCAAACCGTGTGGAATTAATGACGGAGAGAGCGGGTTCGCAAAAGCTTTTCCAGAAGTTCTTCCGTTTCCCCTGCATTTGATTCCGGCCTTTCTACAGCACCAGTGTAGCAATGCAATCCTCCATTACCTATCCATCAAACCGTTGAGCACAAAAATGGTTCAAATGGCTGAGAAACGGGTAAAAGACCACCGCGAGCGTGTGAAGGCTCGCCGCGATGTCCGACCACTCACCGTCTAGGAAATCGCTGTTTCCAGGCCGCCGCCTCGTGTTATTGCGGGGTTGTTCAATTTCTCTCACCCAAGACTTCTCTCAACGCGAGAAATATTATCGGAATCCAGTTAACATAATCATTACGTCAGACGAAAGGCGCTTGCTGTCACATAAAAATGTTTTTAGATCTGACGCAGGAGAAGAAAGTTGTATTAATACTCCCTTATATTACATTTTTATTTTATTTTATTACATCACAGAAGCGACAATTTTGTAAGCATTTTAATTTTGAAGAAAAGGAAAGAAATATAAAGATCCGGACGAAAATAAAAATCTTTTTGATAAGAATCTCTTTGAGAAGAATAATTAGTAATTTACGTATTCCGGTAGAGAGAATTATGTTTAAGAAATACCGTTAATTGAACTCAAATATTAAAATCAAAATTCCATAACACTATTTGAAAATGGAAAACACATTATATGCAAAACTAGTGAGAATTCAGGGCAAACTGAGCTTCCCTCTTCTTGCTGTTATTACTCAAATAATACAATTTTTAAAAAGTGTATGGCATCATTTAAAGATATAAAACTGAGGAATGTATTTCCTTGAGAAAATTATCTCTGGCTTTCAAATTGGAGGCGTATGTCACGTTCGAAAAGTATTTAAACTTTTTCAGTTTTCAAGATTTCCGAGGTTTTAAATAAAATTGAAACTATACTATGTTTATAATGGCACTTTCCGCATTTGAGCGAAAAATTAAAGAAAACATGCAGTTACATTCCACAAAATTTAGAAAATGTCACAGGATCTTAATATAAAATACCCCCAAAATTAAAATACCTTAATGATTCTCCGAAAGGCACAACTAGATCTTACTCTTTATGTAATTACCAAGTTTCAGTTCAAAAGAATCTAATCTTATAGAGTTGCGCGTGGCCCAACTATCCATCCAGGCAAAAATGGTGATTTTGGGGTACTAATTACGTGTAAATCCTTGCCATCTGCAAGAATCTCAACAATCGTTAGAACATCACTAATACCCATTAATACTGTCGTGTGTGTAAAGTGACATTTAAAAAAAACTTATAAACGGATTTTATGAACGAAAAATTTATATCGTATTTTTGAGGATATTCCAATATTTTTTCTCCCCCTCCTATATTATAGGGAGAAAATTAAAAATTCACTATAGTGAGAAATACAAAGAACATTTTCAAATCGGGAAATATTTGCAATGAACGTGAGTTAAAAATGCTTATGCAGAAATTTACTAGTCATTAAATAGGTCTGTATTTAAAAGAAAAGTTTATATATTATTGACAACTGATGATGTCGGACTTTCATCACACTCTAGAAACAACGCATAATCAAGAATTAACGTTTCATAGAATTTTCAACCCTTAATTATTCCTAGTAAAAGATGGAAACAATTGTGATAGATACGCCATCATTGCGTTCAGCGAAGTGTCAATGAACTCATTTCAACGCAAACGAAAATTGACATTTGAAATTGAGGGGAACGAAACCTACAATTACAAAATTATTGTGAATGGATTCAGCAGCACAATTGTTCATTATCAGATTTCACTGAACCTCAAAAAAGGAATTCCTCGACGACTGCATACTCTACTTCATACATGGGAATATGTTCACCATTAATTCATGAATGAAAATAAACTTAACAATATGTGACTGAAATGTACTCTTCACACTTCCCATTTTTATTTCAGTTTACAGTCGCGGAAGTACTATCTCTGAGATATTCTCTAATCTGTAGGATACTTACTAAATGAAGCCAGGTAAGGGGGTTTACGTAACAAAAGAAGAAAAGTCAGAACAAAGAAGGAACCCGTAAGAGAGAACACTTATCAAACAATGAAAAAGGTTCGGAAATACTGATGACCCAGAGGTCTAGAAAGAAATATGTTTTCAAGTAGAAAGAAAAAGTTCCGTTTTTCGAGTCGAGAAAGCCAGAAAAATGAAAGGAAGTGCGGTGATTAACTGGAGAATCGGCGGTCTACCGCACTGTGGGTGTTTCTCACTATATGCGGCACTGCCTGTGCCAGTGATGTGCCTATGCTCTTTCCGTAGAACTCCATAGTAGCACAAAAAAGCTGTAACGGCACCGGAGTAGCAGTGTCATATAACTTTCCGTTCAACCCAGGCGACGAAGCACGGCCATCGATCGTCACAGTTTTACAGCTCCAACACGCTAGAAATGGATTGTAAGTGTTACTACAGCTTTCGTTGCGTCTTGTCTGTATATGCTGACATCGCCAACAGTGTTCTCTTTTCGAGTGAGAGCATTCAAATATCGGTCGAGATATACTGCTCCGAAGTTGGTGGCTGGGGACTGCACAGCTGCTGCTACAGCGAGGGTCGTAGAGGCAACGGCGGTGGAGGCGGAGTCGGTATAGAAGGCGGTGAATATGGCGGCGGTCCTGAAGCGGAGGGGGCGTCGTTGTGTATGGGAGCGCACGTGGCTGCGGCGTTGCCGGCGGCGATTTCGGCGAAAGAGGCAGCGGAGGGGATTCGTGTTTATGTTGAAGAGCAGGCGGCTGGGAAATGACATGGAGATTGCGGGGTCGATGGAAGCGGTGGGAGTAATACGTATGATGGGTGGAGGGGTGTGTGAAGAGAGTGAGGGCGTTGGGCGTAGTGGGAAGGGCATGAAGATGGGGCGGGGCGTGCGCTGAGACGGCACGCGCACTGGAGGGGTGAGGTTGGCTTTGGGTGCGGTGAGTTGATGGGATAGAGGGGTGATGGAGATGTGGAGTGGAGGGGTGGTTGGGTAGTCGGATAGTCTGATGGTGAAGCATTAGACAGAGCGTGCGACATTGAGCGACGGACCGCGGAACGGAGGGATCGTGGGGCGGAAGGGTGGCGGGGCGACACAGTGTCAGGGTAACGGTGTCAGGGAGGGAGTACGTCAGGGTGGCAGGGAGGCGGGGTTGAAAGGTGGGATAGCGGGTGGCGAGAAGGCGGGGAGGCGAGGAGACGGAGTGTCGGGATGACACGGTGTCGTGGCGAGGGGATAACGAAATGAGGGGATGATGGGGTTTGGGAGTGAAGGGGTGAAAAGGTGACGGGGTAACGGAGAGCGGGGTTGGAGAAGGGAGGGATATCAGCGTGTCAGATTGGAGGGGATATCTCTGAGGCGGGATAGTGAAGCGGCTGGGTAGCGAAAAGATGGGGGCAGAGCAGTTGGGAAAAATGGGGAAAGGGCGATAGGGGCGGCTGCGGCCGTGGGGACGCCGGCAGCACGGCCGGTGGCGCTGTCGGTCAGGGGCGCAGCGGCGGGGGCGGGGGCGGGGGCGGGGGCGGGGCAGTAGGGACGGACACGCGCCGCAGGCTGAGAATCGCGTGGCGCGCCGGGGCTGCGGGGGCGGGCGAGGGGGCGGGGCTTGGCGCCGGCCCAAGCGCTGGCTCTGGGAAGTGGGGCACCGCGGGGCGCGCTGCGGTGCGCCTCTGCGCCGCCCGCGGGCCGCCTGCCGGCTGCTAGGGGTTGCGCCGCGCGGGTGGCGGTGACAGCGGGCTCCCAGAAGATGGGGCGAGGCCCTCGCCTCGGCGCCTCCCGCACGCGATAAAGAAAATCACCAGGGCTGATTGTGGCACAGTAATTGCCACCTAATCGATTAATTATTTTTATAGTTCTTTCCAGTCAGGAATATCTTTAAAAACTCCGAAATAATGTATTTTTATTTTCTCAAGTTTTTGGGGGTACAAAACCAAAATCAGAATCAACTTAGACAATAGTAATATGATATTGGCAATATCTGTAAAAAAGTTCTAAACTTCTCACCGTGAGTGAGCGAGTTGCATGAGAACAAACGGAATTGTCTGGTCACGACTGTGGTAGTCAATAGATCTGAGAATATCATGTGCGACAAGACATACTGACTTATTATAATTTATAATTGAAGTACTAGTTTTATATTCGCTCCCGAGTTGATAAGCTCAAGGCGTATCCGTCAACAGTGTGCTCTCGGCCTGACAAAATTTGACGACCTCACGGTCTAACCTAGAAGCAACGGAAGTGATTGCGTTACAAAGGGATTAAGTGCCATTTTTCTTTACCGACATTTACTATATATTCTACAAGAAATCGTGCATCACCATACCAAAGTGCTATGACCAATCTCTAGTGTGGAAGTTACTAGGCGTGCCGAAATGTAGTTTAGTAATCAGACCGCTCCTGCCCTACGAAGGGGTTACGTAAGAAGTGGTTCATTCTTCGAGTACCTGATCCGGTAAATTTCTGGAAGATTTTGGTATTAACCACATGTGTAATATCATTGTGTTTTTTTATAAATGTATAAAGACATGTACTTTCACCTCTACAAAGAAAAAAAAACCTTGTCGCTTGTCTCATTTCCATTTTAACTTTTAAATTTTAATTGAGTAGAGACCTATTTTTGGAGAATTTTAACTTGACAGGTGTGTCTTTATTAGCCAGTATTTACGTCCCTTCAACAAGTCAAAAATGTTGGAAAAGAGATTTTTTAAAATTATCTAAGAACCTCTTGTTTTGGCGTTCAACCCCTTCGCAAGATTAGCTTTTCAACTGTGTTCCTGAATCTCGATGCATAAGATGTCTTGGCAACCATCACTACGAAAATTATCCTATGAAAAAATTGTGTAACCCAAAAGTATAAATTTCGGTATAACGTGAAAAAAAAGACGAGACAGGAGATTCTGTAATCAGTTCCAAAATGACGATACAAAGAGCAAATTTCAAACAATGTGGCCACGAAGAATGTAAACAGCAGCCAACGGTGAGCTCCATTATCTTAATCTCTAATGATCGAACCACCTCGTCATCACAGCAATCTACAAACAAATCAAATAAATTATGATATTATGATTATATGTGTGATAGAAGCCGAAATGTAAGTTGCAAGGTTTAACAAACAAATCACGGAGAGTGTTTCACATGAAATAATCAAATTACACATTTTAGCGTTGTAGTGAAGTTGCATCTAGTATCAATAAATGTCTATTTTTGAAATATTGTCCTTACATCCATCAGAGTATTACTATCAATTTTCTCGTTCGTTCAACTATCACATCGCCAATTCTTGCACCCGATTCCAAATCCCTTCATCAGCCCGTGGTTCCGCGTCGCAGCGGCGAGAGGCCGGGCCGCAGCGGAGGCCGCGCTACGATTGATGGCCGCTCGGACAAATGCGCCCACCCGCTCCTTCCCCTCCCTTCCCCTCCCCCCATCCCCACCCCCATCCTGCCTCGCTGTACGTCGGGCGACGCGGCCCCAGCGGGAAAAACCGCCGACACCAGAGCAACCTGCGCCCTCGTCTCTGGAGCGACCTCGACCGCGCCGCCACTCTGTCAACGCCTCCCCCGCCCGCACCCCCCCCGCCACCGCCTTCGCGGCCACCCCCACCGCCGCGAGGCCCAGAGGAATAGAGAGACATCTTCCAGGCAAGTTGAACCTGACAGTGAAGGTCACCGCCGAGACGAAGATGCGCCAAGACGGACGATGGTGGTGAAAGTTGAGTGCTGTGAAGGTTATGCTCCTTTATGAAGCAGAATGAAAAGGTTGTCGCGGAAGCACTGTAATCATAAAGGCACTGGTATTGTGCGAGCTCATGTAAATGTTCTCAAGGGAATCTTCAGAATAATCTGAAAGATGCGTGTTTGGTTATTAGTTCACAATAATGGAATATACCATTAATCTTTAATCGTATTTGAAGGTTGCCAACGTAATCTGATTACTTATTTTAGAAGCGCATTTTATTAATTTTTGTTGTTATGTCTTTATTCGTATTTATTCTATACCTCTTTTTATAATGATCTTTATGTTATTTTATTAGGACACTAATGTTTTGAATTACGATATATATTGTGACCATGCACCATCCTTTAGCTCATATTAATATCTAGGCATACAAGAGTTGTAGTATGTCGGAGTATTAAAATAACAGTAACATAATTGCGGGTTAAAAATAAAAAAAGGTCAAAATCATCATTTCTTAGATTAGTGAAGAAACATACTCAAAAATATCTTATTATTCAATATTTTTTATTAATTATTCTCAAAGTAGCTGGGACAATCTACATTAAAACTCTTTGTCTCTTTCTGCAAAGTAAACAACTCCGCTCAAATTAAAACATTTCTACCAAATAATTTTTTAGACGTGTCATTTTTCTTGAGCAACGACGAAATAATATTTTCATATTTTTTCGATCAGGAGATAGCCGAGTAAATTGTTAGGCCCTAAATATGGGACAACAACAGTTTCAATTACAAAATAACCTTAGTGTTGTCTAACTATAGTTGTTGGTTCCTTAAATGTATTTTAGAACCTAATGTGGGGGACACTTGTTTTACGAAAAGAATTAATACAATTATAATACTTTAAGCATTATCTCTTTTCATCTAACTGAATAGTGCCCCTAATGGACTTTCCTTTAAACGATTTGTGTTTATGAAGGAGCCTTCAGGAATCAAAAATCAATAATAATATCAATATCAATAATAATAATGTATAAATAATAAAATAATGTAGACGTAAATAAATAAATAAATAAATAAATAAATAAATAAATAAATAAATAAATAAATAAATAAATAAATAAATAAATAAATAAATAAATAAATAAATAATAATAATAATAATAATAATAATAATAATAATAATAATATCAAGAAAGAAATAATTTAGTGAAATAATAAATAAGAAAACTGAAGAAAAAAATATTTGGGGGTAAACATTGGCAAGCAGGGGCTTTATGAGACAGGTTTTGGAATGGATCACACAAGGCAGAAACTCATCGGTTCCCTGAATTCTATCCTATGGGGCAAGAATATAAATAAAAGAACAAAACTAATGATATATAGAGTAATAATCCAAAGCGTTGTACTGTACGGTGCTGAGATATGGCAACTCTCACAACAAATAAGAAGTTAAGGGACATAGAAATGGACTTTCTTAGAAGTTCCCTGGCATCTCAAGAAGAGAGAAAATGCGAAATGAAAGAATTAAAGAAATGATGGGCCTGAAGCATGATATACTGCACGAAATTGAAAGGAAACCTCTGATATGGTTTGCACACGTGCAGAGGATGCAGAGCAATAGACTTCCAAAGAAGCTTTTGTATTGGCAACCGCAAGAAAGAAGGAAAAGAGGCCGGCGACGACCTGATTGGAGAGACAACATAGAGACGAAAATGGCTGAATGGCAGATACCTCCTGGGACTTGGAACAATAGAGAAGAGGGGAAGAAGAAGTTAGGCGTCGTATGATCCACCTGAGGGTCAACCAAACGGCTAAGAAGAAGAAGAAGAAGAAGAAGAAGAAGAAGAAGAAGAAGAAGAAGAAATAATTTAGAAATGCAGTTAAGGTTCAGGTTTAATATAAATTGAATCTAGTAGTGACTCCACGAACATCACGGCTGTGGAACAACAGGGAATTTATATCATACAAACCTCAAAAGATATTTTACTTCTTCAGCTATGGCCCTGGGCGCACAACGCAGGCACTAACAGACGCAAGTGGCGTCCTGTCACATCTGCATAACGCGGACGCAACTCCCCATAAGTAATGAAGTGGACCTAATCTGCCGTCACTCAACACAAGGATTAATTCCTTCCCAAGCCTTTACTTATATCTGGATTTCTAACAGCTGCACACAACTCGACATACACATTATCCTAGAATTTACTTTATCAAGCTTCCTGTGTTACCAAAAAACTATTAATCTGGAAGAAACTTATATACGTTGTTTCGACATAAACATACACAAACATATCTGGTGAATATGTGTTTGTATTATTTTCATTGAATCTGCTTCTCAAAAACATTATGCCAGAGCAGGCTTTATTTTATTCCAAACACATTACTTACTATTAAATTAAAGTATTAAAATACCTACTGTTAAATCTTAGTATTTCCCTTTTCTTTTACTTCACAAAGCCAGTAATTAAACCTCTCCCGTCCATTGAATAAATACAATAATACTTCCTCGACATACGCACATCGTAATAAGTTTTCCGAAAAAAGAAAAATAGTACGTCCCTCATTAAAAAGTTAATAAACTCTCATTCGAAGGCCGAGCTCATGGTTCCGTGCACTTGCGAGTGGCAGAGGGGCGCTGCAACGAACGAGCGGAGCGCCGCGGGGATCCCCCGCCGCAACGCCGCTGGACCCCGCCCACTCGTGCCAAGGTCCGACCCTTTCCAACCCGTCCCGCCCCATCCCGTTCTCCCATGCTCCTCCCCGCCCTGCCCTCCAGTTCCAGCCTGCTGCGCTCGTCCCCGCACTAGCCCACGACGCCGCTCCTCCCCGCCACATTCTGTCCAGTCCTCCGCCACTCTTCTCTGCCACGCTCCTCCTCTCACTAGCCAACAATGCCGTTCGACCCCCCCCTCGCGCCTCAACCCCTACGCCCCGCCCCGCCCCGCCCCGCCCCGCCCCGCCCCGCCCCGCCCCGCCCCGCCCCGCCCCGCCCCGCCCCGCTCCGCCCTCCCAAGGTTCTCCTCTCTATGCCCATACCCATCCCCGTCCTCCACCGCTCTACCTTGCCGTGCTCCCCCCGCCCTAGCCCACAACACCGCTCAACCCTGCTCCACCACGCCTCGGCCCAGCCCGGCTCACGCTTCTCCCCACCACAACCCGCCCCGACCTCCGCCGCTCTACTCCACCGCGCCCCTCCCTACCCTAGCCCACAACGTCGCTCGACCCCGCCCCACCCCGCCTCGGCCCGTCCTTTCCCACCACGCCCCTCCCCATCCCGTCCCATCCTTCCAAGCTCCACCCCGCCCCGCCCCGCCCCGCAAAGCCCTGCCTCGTCGCCCCGCGCCGCTCCGCTCCGAGGCGCCTTCTCCGCCTCGATATTAATTTCGGGAGGGCGGCGAGAGCAACGAGAGCGGAGAGAGCGGATGGCTGCGCCCGGGGCGGCGCTCTCTCTTGGCCCGCGAGCTCGCACTCGGCCTCTGGCGGCGACCCTCCGACAGGAAAGAAGGACGGGCGACTACGCCGAAAACGATATTCGCCCGAAAACTACTATAGTGGAGCGAGGTAGGGAAGTTATTGCCGGTCAGAGGTAATAGAGCGCGGGGAAGAGTTAATAGAGCGATGGCGAAGTAGAATCTTCATCGAACCTTCTCTAGCTGCTCGACTTCCCGGCAATATTGCGGAACTTTGAAAAACACTATAACTGAGATAGCCGCTGCTTGCAACCTCGTCAGGGCAAAAGGATTAAATTACGTTGTAAATCCATTTCAGAGTGAATTCATGTCCCTTTTCACTCAGTTTGAATTCCCATATAACGTTTTTTTACAAATCAAAATGAAAGTGCTGAACCTTTCAGAATAAAACGGTAAGGTACATCAAAGCCTATGTTTGCTTTTTGTGATGAGTTCTGATGAAGTTAGATACACACAAACCAAAGAATGTAATTGATGTAAATACAGAAATTACACATTTAGTTTCTAATGGTCTCAAAATATGGCATAATAATAACAAATAAGACCTCATAAAATTTGTAACGAAAACATACAATTTGAATTACATTGTAAATTATGTAACTACTTCAGCCATCTTGAAACCACTTGAAAAAGGCACATCCTGTCCGTGTACTATTTTTTAAAACCCATTTTATAAGTAAAACTAGTGCTACAACAGCAGTGCATTATTTGTAACGGTTACGTAATATTATAATACTATTTGATTCAGCAAAACTATTTACAATCGCAAAAATGTTTTCCCACGCTCGGATTCGAACTGAAAAACTTAGGTTTGAATTTAATGTAACCTCTACAACAATCACCTGAGTCGATGAAACAAATTTCTCGACGCTTTAAAACTAAAGTTAAACATTTTTAATCCTCGAAAATTAAGAGATGTTAATGAAAAAAGGACGAGTTGGAATAAAAAGCAAGAAAAAGTTTGCAGATTGAGAAAATTTTATTTTCGTAATTTTTAAGATCTGTCACTATTTTACGCATAACCAATGGCCCAAACGAGTATTGCAGTGGTCAAAAGCCGAAAGCCACAATAGAGGAAAAACCTGTCGAGCAAGGAAAGGGAGAGGCAAACTGAAAAATCGAAGATGACTTGTGGAAAGAGAAATATCGGAGGCTGAGAGCGGAAAAATGGCGACAGCTGTAAGGCAACTCCGTTTTTCCTACCTCGCTACGGAGTAGAACTAAATTTACTTTTTTGCTAAATTTAGAAGAAAAATCCTCTAACACGAGGTGTAGCCAGAATCCATGTTTTGTTGGTTCTTGATACCGAAAAATCGAATGACGGCAAAACGTCCGTGCATCCGTTCGACTGTCTGTGAACAATGCTAGCGGCTAAAATGTTCAGCCGATTTCCTCAAAAATTGATATTCCCCAATCAATCTGGCTGATGTCGCAGACCCTTGAATTTGAAACCGATATTTTAATTTTGGAAGTACTTTACATGAAGACCCTGGGACATTTTCCATCTTTTCAAAAAAATGGCTTCATCGTTTTGATTAAATTTTTTGTTCGATAGGGTGAAGAACGTTCAAGAGAATGGTGCAGGTGCAAGTTCGTTGGATACTCTTCGAAAATTGCAAAAGTTCACAATTTTTTCGGAATCTCCTTACAGCTAAAATATTAAAGATACATATTTTCACTTAATGAAATCTGTTCCTTAAAAATAAATTTTGAAATAAGGTCATGTACAATTTTTCGAAACTTTTCGCGTAATTGTGCGTGAAAATACGGGCGAGAAAGTACATGCTGTTTTAGCAGTACTAATAATTATACAGTGAGCCAGGAAAGTCTCTCCGCAGTAACCTGAATCAGGGCCTCTTACTCAAAATTGCATTTACGTCGGTAGAAAGCAGATCACTGGGAAACAAGTGAAGGGGACAACACGTCCAGCATCTATTATGATTGTGGTTACTATGCTATTTACGATTTCTTTTGTTATTAGCAGCAGATCGTGTTACCAACATAATTTATGTTGCACGTACTCTCACTAGTAAGAAGTCACTGCAGAAAGACTTTCATAGCGCGTTATATTATATCAGGTGGTCATTTCAGGTGGCAAAAAGAACCATAGTCTTCTCCTCTATTAGACGAACATACGCCCTGTATCTACGCAGCAAGTGTGTGGAGAACGGACAGCTGTATCCCGAGCGATCGAGCCGTCGATTATCAATTGAATTATTATTTATTAAGATTAATATTGTGAATGTTCATTTTTTTGCATTCTTGATTTGTAGAAGTTAAGCCTGTGCGCGGCCCTACGCGGCCTTCTGACCCGGCGGAACGAGCCGTTCCCGTGGGAGTTTTCTTTCATTCTCATTTTTCTTTTAATGCCGATCATCATTATTCTCTCTTCCTTCAAAGTAGTTAATAAGCAAAGAAAATTATATTTAAGGATTGAAATCATTGCGTAGATAGCATACTGCAACACTGAACGTGTGCCAGTTTGTGCAGTAACTTCGAAACAAAGAACTTTTTATAGCGTTTTATGAAATACCGAAGATTGTTTCATACCGACATTTCCGAGAAGAAAAGATTGAGAAAATGGCGTTTGAGAATTTCAGGAAATATCAATTCGAGCTCATTTACATTCGAAAAATTTCGAGATTTCGATAAACTTTATTCGAAATATTTTGGAATATTTTTATCTAAAAAACAACTTACAAATTACCCCCGGCTTGTTAATATTAGAGTAACACGAGATATTTAAAAAAATTTACGTACCTGTAAGTTTTGAAAAAATAAAACTTTTTATCAAAATGATTAATCCAAATTGCACTTATATCTAACAATTTAGTACATTGTGATGTACCTGTACAAAAAATGTCAAGAAAAAACTGAATTTGTTTTCAATATGTTCGTGTGTATGTTAGGAAAAAGTTAGTATTAACCTAAGGGGTTCTTAATAAAGTAAATATCTCTGTAGGAGTTAAATTGTCTAGACAGAAAGAGTTCCCTCGAAAAGTATGACAAATTGCTGTCTGAGAAGAGTCTAAAGGCTACCAGAAAACTTCTATTTTTTTGAAAACATGTTCATCAAAATATTTAAATGTCTAATATTGAAGATAAGATTGTATTAAAATATGTCTAGCTTCGGTAATGAATGTGTAGGTCAGGTTCGAAAAAATGTTGAACTAGCGTAATTATCGAAATATCAGAGATTTTAATGAAAATGGGACTTCCCGTATAAAAGCACCACTCTCTATTCCAGCAATTAATATATAATTAAATATTTGGATCCGGTTTTTAGAAAACTTTGTTAACGTTGTATGGATTTCATACCAAAGAACCGTTTCAAATTCGTCGGGAACGGAGACCGGCTACATCCATCGGAGAAAACCGTATTGGAGAAAAATTTGTATACAGTTTAGAGATAGTGCTGTTCAGACAGACGGGTTTGCAAACACTTTATCGGTACCAAGGTCCCATAAAACGAAAAGTTAAAAAATTATCAAAATCTCAATAGATGTTTTTATTCGGCGTTACCTCACTTTACCTTTGAGAGGTACACGAGAAAATACAAAGAAAAGATATAAAATAATTATTGAAACGTTTTTAAAATACATAAATCTAGGGAGCTCTGTTAATTAAACGCGGGAATACTGAACGCAGCATCTGTAATTAATTTTGTGATGTCGTTACTGTTTCTAGGGAATAACAGAAATCCATCACCAGATTTACATTGTTTCATATTACTGTGTTTCTATAGAACATTCTATTTCCCAATGTTTTCACTGACTGAAAGCGAGTCCCTTCTTCACAGAAATTCTATATTTATATCTTGGGGAAGGAAAACTTTGCGCTGCGCAACATGCTGAATGAGAACGCCGGAGGCACAAAGTTAAAAATAAATCTGGCGAATTGATAACACAAAAAATAACGAGGATTCGTTGTCTCTTGACGTTCGGGAAAACTCAACCGAGTGAAAAAACTGTACCTTTGCGAGAGGCGCCCGAGGAAAAGAACGCCAAGCGGATTTTTCGTGCCTTCAAAAATACACAATTCGTTAATTACATAATACACATTCAATTTTAACGTGTAAAAGGGAACTCAGAATAAACACCAACGGTGATGTAAATCTATTTTTAATTTTCTAGAAATATATTTTTGAAGTACGGTGTCTGTTCTAGTATCAACTTCTATTTCATTCTACGTAACGGCATAAATGGCAACAGGAGTTTGACTGTTAGAACCACAGAAACAACTATCGCCAAGAGTAGCAAGAGAACTTTCAGGTATCCAGAGCAAATAAACGAGGAGAAAGATTAACAGAAATGCTTAAGCAGAATTATTTCATTGAGTCGTTATGATTATGAACAATTTAAACTAGTTTAACGCACTTTGGACTGGCTCATCTAGACAGGTTGAGTCAAAATCTATTCTGGAATTTCATAATTCAAAATAATCTAACATAACAGAACACGTCGCTATTCAAGAGAGTAGGCCATTTCAGCAAATTCCAGAATGAATAAGACGGGGATCGAAAAATAACCAGTCGTGATTTCTAGATAGAGCAGGAAATAGAAAGTCATGGTTGTTCCAGTAGTAATTGGCGCTATACCCAGAGACCTATCAAATCACCAGAGCATGCTAGGTCTTATTGCGTAAAATTATAGATCAAATAGTTGGAGATCTCGCTACTGGGCATCGTTGACATCTGCTTAGACGTCTCTGGAATTCTGAGGTCCTCGAGTAGGACACGACACCAAAGAACTATAAGCTAATATACAAACCAACAACAACAACAACAATGTATGTATTTGGCGTTATTGGGTCGGTTGTCCGACTTCGCCGGCCTGCAACCGGTGTCCTCCATGTCTGGGCCTAGTTAAATCCCCATGCTTGGGGGTAAGAGGCGAACATGACGAATTCTCTTTACCATAACTACCAAGATCCGCCTGCTTGAGCTTTTCTTCATCACACAGCTACAGAAACTGGGACGATTTTACAGGAAAGCTACAACCCTATTTTTGCCTCGACCGGGAATCGAACCCGGGACTACAGCAAGGGAAGCTAGTACGCTGCCCATAAGCCATCCCAGAGGATGACAACAACAACAATAATAACAATAACAATAACAATAACAATAACAATAACAATAACAATAACAATAACAATAACAATAACAATAACAATAATAATAATAATAATAATAATAATAATAATAATAATAATAATAATAATAATAATAATAATAATAATAATAATAATAATAATAATAATAATACACATTCAAAAACATTCTCACAATCTCTTGAATTATGTCGGGAAATTCTCTCATGATGTGGACATGAAATTTGACATTGACAATACATGTAGAATCAACAGGACAAGAAAAGAGAATGTGTCGAATAATCTGGAGGGAAAGAGAAATAAGATCACAAAGGTCTAGTATTTGTTTCCTAGTATAATGAGTAGTACCTGAGGTCTAACAACATTCCGATTACTATAAAAGGACTACATTATTAAAGTCTACCCGTCATGCTGTTTCATTCCACATGTAAATTTCATAATATATTTTAAAAATACAAAAAATAATTACATGAACCAAACAAGGATTATTAATTGTACAATGGAAAACGTACTAGTATCACAAAATGTTAACAGAATTGTTGCGATGAGGAAACAAAGAATTACCTCTGTAGGGAATCGGGACTTCTATTTCGAGAGTGAAGAGGCGGAAGTCTTACATCTCGTGCGTTACGTGAACGTCGGCTTCCCTTTGCCGCCTGTGTGGCGTGGGTCGATAGAACGCCGCCAAGCGCCTAGCGGAGCGTTCGTAACCGATCCGCGCGATGAACCATCATGTTTCACGCAGAACACACGTGCTTCCACATTTTGTGAATTCCTAGGAATATACCGTAAACAAACTATACTGAAATGTAGGACAATAGAATGCACACTGCAGATGCAGTAGGGCTGATTGTAAGAAATCCGATGAATTTACTCACGGAAAGAATTGTATTGTTTTGTTAAAGCTAAATTATATGTTTACTAACTTTTAGGCAAGTAATTCTTACGGGAATCAAGTAAAAAACTACAATCAAAACTGTTTGGAGATATTTGTAACATAGAGCAATCGTTCCATTGGTTTATCATTTAGAAGACGGCAAGGCGAATACGTTTCAAATTCATCAGTAACTTTGTGGTCATTGGATGAATTGGTTGTAATAAGCGATTTATGTCATATTCTCATAGCAAACTTACTATTATTTCCTTCACAGTAAAAAATTTAAATGCTCCATTTCTTGTCGTAGTGCGGGAACAATCACAGGATACAGAGACAATATCCCAGCTTTACATACAACCTTTAACAATCTGCATCAGATAAATTAACCTGAAGGCATTCGAAGAATGTGGAATGAACCGGAAGGGAATCTAAAACAATTAACGACGCATTAAAGCTAAACAGTCAGAGCAGACGGCCAGGTTTAGATCGTTTATCGACTCCACATCTGGGTCCAAAGGGCAGGATTTAACCCAATATATGGGTTAATGTTTTTCTATTGCCTAGAGAAGCCGGCTAGATGCATTTCAAATCATTTTGGACATTGCCGAGGATCCTGTAAGTAAAGCAGCTCCTGTGGCATAGTTCATTGAATATTTCGTCGAAAATATAATTAATATACTTGTAGAATAAGAACCTTACATAACATAATTAATATACTTGTGAACCAAAACATAACCATATTTATATTTATACCAAATATATATTTAATAAATCATCATTACCGACTAACCATATTACTTATTTGTCAATTAATTGTCATTGTTTAGATATACCACATCTGATACAAAACATAATTTCGGCAGTTAAATGTTACATTGCAACGATTTAACTAACTTGCCTAACTTTCCCTTTTCTACAAGTTCCAGCAAGCAGGTATTAACCTTACATTATTGTATTCTTATCACGACTGCTATGATGAGTGATTCCCGTGATTTTCCTATTCCCTTCCCGGCGAATGCCGGAGCTGTGGCCTTACGAAATGGTCTACGAACCGCGTGCGATCTTTCCTCCTCATTCTCCTACCATAATCTTCCCAAATCCGGTGTTATAAGGATGTATGTCCCATAATTATGACCAACGGGAAGGTCTTGAGGCTACTATGGCATGCGTCTAACCCTTGGGAAAAAATATAGCGATGTGCGCAGTTCACCAGCACAACTATTTAGGGTTTAAAAGGCATCCGCCTTAGGCTAGATGATGTGTAACCCTGAACCGGCCGCAGCCTTCGCGCGCGCCCCGCAGCGGTCCATCGCAGCATCGCGGAATCCTTCAGCGCCACTGTGCGCCTTCCTGTTGATCTCCGGCCGCGGGGCTTATTCGGGCCGGGCCTTTCGCCTCAGGGCGCAGTGACTCGTTCGCCCGCAAAGGCCGAGCAAAGGCTTGCGTGACAGGGGTCGGCACGATGGCTCTCGGGCCACCGCCTTCCAGTCACTGTTGAACAGTTCACACATCATCACAGTCATCTTCTTTAAGCATTTGACTCATCACCAAGTGCTGTCTCTCTTCATCATTAAGTGCTGTCTCTCTTCATCATTAAGTGCTTGCGCTCTTCATCATTAAGTGCTTTCGCTCTTCATCATTAAGTGCTTTCGCTCTTCATCATTAAGTGCTTTCGCTCTTCATCATTAAGTGCTTTCGCTCTTCATCATTAAGTGCTTTCGCTCTTCATCATTAAGTGCTTTCGCTCTTCATCATTAAGTGCTTTGTTCTTCATCATTAAGTGCTTTGTTCTTCATCATTAAGTGCTTTGTTCTTCATCATTAAGTGCTTTGTTCTTCATCATTAAGTGCTTTGTTCTTCATCATTAAGTGCTTTGTTCTTCATCATTAAGTACTTTGTTATTCAGCTATTTATCTGACCATTTTTATATAAGTTCCTTACATATTCTCTTTAAGTCCCGTTTCACACGCTTTCGATTGACGAACGCTAGTTTAAGCGAACGTGCACATGCGCACAACGGCATCCTGTACGACAGAGTCGATGTGCGCATGAGCGCATTTGCTATACCTGTTGAATCAAAACCTCTATTTCCCTAAAAAGGTAGCGTATAAATACAGTTTTATAAGGGGTCTTTCCTCTACGTATTGGTATTTGTCACCAACCTCCTCTCGTTTCACCTTTTACGTGGTTTAGAGATAGAATCTACCAATTTAAAACAATCATGTTCTATGAAATGAATGTATTGTTGAAGAGACCAAGACCCCAAAACTGAATATGCTTAACAAGGGTACCTTCCGTAGATAATCATGTTCGATTTTATCCTCCATTTCGCGTTAGAAGCCAGAAGACGAAAAAGCAACATCTTGCTACAGTCATTAGGCAAACCGAATATAAAACGACTATGTAAGCAACATTGATAATAATCAGTAGTGGAAAGATTAAGACAAGTAAATCAAGAAGCTTGTAAATATATTCAGAGTTTCTTTCAGACTTCGCCAATTAGGCTGCGACCAGCAAAGAGCGTTTAATGTACTTCGACTAAGATAAATATTCACTTGCTTCACCTAGACATTTAAAAAAATTAATAGTAGTATAAATTAAGAACTAAATGAATACTTTAATGAAGAGGGTTAAAAAAGTTACTCACAGAAGTTCATGTATTGAAAAATGACAAGTACAGAATTGTACGCTTATCAGTCGAGTGCAAGTTTTAGAATATTTCTTATGTATGAAGTGACTAACAATTTTCCCGTTTACTCTTATTTAATTGTCCCTCATGTGAAAACTCCCGATAGAAGCGACCTAAGCACATCCTCTCTCTTAAACTGATTCCTTTGGGGTTCTGACAGCAAAAAGTTGCTGACCCCTGGGGCGGCACCGGAGGAGAACTCGGCGAAGAACAGTCCGTTGGCGACCGATTGGGCGAGGGTTGGGGCTGGGGCAAGGACGGTCGCCGGGAAGGGAGGGGGTACGAGATGTGAAAGAGAGCTGGGAAAGGTCGGTAGCTAACAACGCACCACGGATTGAGAGTCTGTTCTTTTCACAATGTTCATTCAGATAAGAAAGTTTATTCCTCGATAATTCAACGTTTCATATTTCGTTTTGCATCACATAGTATTCTCAACGCTGACAAGCGCTAAATACACTTTCCTTGACTATCACGATACCTACGGTAATAAGAAACATTTAAGGAAGCATTAAAAGAAAAAACCTAACTACCTAAGCTGTAGCAAACCAGACCTCCTTGGAGTAAATATGAAAATTATTTAAGTACTTAATAAGTAGAATCACACTGACAGCCATCACAACTTGAACCATACGCATACATACATTTTACACTGTACTTATGAAAAAAGCCAATTATTAAGTATAATAACATACATTTGTCGTTAAAGCGATCAAATATGAAAACATGTTGAAGTCAACACTCCCTCAGGAGTTCGCAATTCATTCACACATAATAACGCATTCTTTCATACAATCAAACCACGAAAAGAAACTCCAAATTGAAGATTGCTGGTTTTTGAAAATTCATCATACAGTGAAGAATAAGTCTAAGAGCGCAATGCCAAATAATTCGCGTTTTACAACACCTTGACGAAATCATGAATTTTACTATTCTTCTATATATACTGTTGATACTTATAATTAGGGAACGGATTTTCATGTAAATACGTATTTTTATAGGGGGCAAGATAGCTGCATTCACTAGTATTTTTTAGACTTAACACGACATTCTGAACAAATTGGAATTTTTATTTTACATATTTTTACATATTTTGGTATAATTACATATTTTTTACATATTTTATCTATTGCTACATATTTCGTTAAATTATAATATATTTATAGGTCGAAAACGAACATTTCACATGCGAGTTCGAAATATATGTTACTTGAAAACTAACTTTGTTACTGAAATACTTAAAAAAACACGCAATGCGCTTGTATTAACACCAAACCAACGTTATTAATTATCAAACTTATCTTCCCCCGCCTCCATCTGCCTCTTGGAAACCGTGTAGTCGGGATCAAGGATGAGTGGATATAGTATGTGAAGCAGAAGGAACTTCAACCACGTGCTTACTCGTGTTTCATAAACCCCATACGTAACTCGATAAAAATAATCCAAATCATTGTCTTATCCCTTTTCTGGAATTGGTGTGTGTGTGGGAGGGGGGCGTATGCTCCCTTTCCCCCCTCTTTCTAACACAGGCTACACAGTACTATTCACTTGAGAGCCGGCTCCTCGTAAACATTGTATATAATATGAAAGTATATATTTCGGAAGAAACTAGCGAATAATTGCTTCTGTAGATGTAAAACTTTCTTTTAGCCCCCCGGAATCCATGTTAAGATCTGATCGGATACGTACTCTGCTCGGAAAACGCTTGAAGAATGGAATTTTAAACATTGTAACGAATTTTTATTTCACATATTTCGTATTTTTTCTTACATATTTAAGAAAAAATAACTACATATATCTGTACATATTTTGCTTTTGTTATTACAATAAATTCCGTCCCCTACTTATAATATAGGACATTTGAGTCGCACTTCATTTTCAACCAATTAAACCAAGTATTAAAAAACGTAGAAGGAAAGAGAAGCAACTAACAGCGGATGCGCCGCAGAAAGTGAGTTCGGCGAATCGCCCTGCACTCGGTGGGCGAGTTGCATACTTGGGAGGCGAATGCCAGTTTGACTTCCAACTCGAGTCCGCGAGCGAAGGCTGCGCGATGGCCGAGGGCGGAAGACGGGTGAAGGTGGTGGGGGAGGGGGTGGAGAGGGGCGGAGGGGGAGGAGGGGGACTTGGGGGGGCGGAAGGGGGCGATGGGGACGGAGGGGGGTGAAGCACTTGGGAAACTTCGTGAGCCTCCCCGCGGGCGCCGGATGGAAGGAGAGGCAGGGGTGGGGCAGGGTTTGGCGGCGCGGGGGCGGGCGGGCAGAGGGAAGCGGCGGGTAGGACGTGATTGGGTCGGGGCGGAAGTAATTAGTGCTCAGGTGTCCGGTGGGAGGGGGGAGCGGGGAAGGTGGCGCAACGCTCGTCGCCAACTGTGCCTCGTTTCGCCGCCTGCAGGGGCCGCAGGGGGGGGAGAGTATTTGATAGAGCGCCATGGACCCAGCAACTTAGACCTTGCGATTCACTTTCGGGAACTGGATACCGACAACCGTATTCCATTTCTCAGACAGGCCGATGTATTCATTTAGGTTACACATGATTCGCGTCTCATTGCCTGAAATCTAGTACGTCAGTTATGTTGTCCCTTACTAGTACTAATAGCGTTTGGTTTGCGTGAAAAAAATTCTTTTATAACGTGTTTTAGAATAAAAATTGGTTATGTGTGTCACCTTTTACATGTGAGACTCAATACTAATACATGAATAATCACGGACACTGGCGTGCGAGTGAAGATATTGCCATATAAGGCGTGTCAACCTACACCTAATTTTGAAGAGCAGCATTAAAACTTCAAACTGATGTTTGCATCTCGCAAGGTTTCTTCAACAATGTTATCTGAAATAAATTTCTCATCTTCAACTACACTTTTAAATGTGTAAAACGCTGTAGTACATGATCGAATATATCACCATTTGTTACAGCGGGTCGAGTAACATAATTTCGAGGAACATGTACTACTGAACAAGAAAAGACGCCCATTTGCACTTTGCTTACTCACCGAATAGTAAAACGTTCGAAATTCAATTACTGTATTGAAAATGGTATTCATTGTGGCAATCAATTTCATTGTGAAGGCTACTGAAATATTTTTTCACTGTCTACAACTGCTATAATACACGGTATGTTTCAAAAAAATTAGAAAAATGATTTTAGAGACGTAGTATTTTCTCAAGACTCCTACTTTCCTGTACAATCCAAAGTTTTCTAACTATTTTTTCACTGTTTCTCTGTCTGTGTATCTCGTTCAGTAAATAAATTGACATTTTTTGTAATACACTGAGTATTGACCTTTTTCTTAATTTCAAGGCCATTTCTACGAATTACTAAATGCACTCTATTTTCTCTTTATCCTTTCGCCTACGTTTATGCATAGATTTAGCATAGATAGACAAAACGGTTCAGTATGGTTCATAACAAATTATGATTGCCTCTCTTCTTTCATTAATTGCATTTGATATACCTCCTGTATTTTGACACTTCCCAGAAAATAGTGCTAAAATTGAACTCTTCGTTTTAGTACCTTCTTTAATATTAGCATCGTCTCTAGCACATTAATCGATATCACTTGAGATATCTTACCAGCTTTGTGGAACCGTAGATAGGAACTCGATAAATAATTCTATTACTGTGTTCAATTCTTTACTTAGGGTGTAAATCACAAAATTAAAAACATACGTTAATAGTAGCTTATGCAATTAGTTTATAACATTAAGCTTTATTGCATGAGTACATGTTTTAAAAACGAGCAACCTTAAAAGCGAGTTTTCAAATTTGTACGAATGCAATAAAGCAACATTATAAACGAGTCACATACGCTATTTTTTGTATAACAGCATTATACATTTTTTAAGAGAATCAAATTTAATATTGCGAAACAACTTTCTTATGACGTCTCGGGTATTTGACATCTGTACGAGAAAATACTGGTCGGCTGTTCCGTTTACCTCTACGTCCCCCAAATTCTCTCGCTGCGATTGACTGAATGTGTGATGACGCAATCATATGTGCAGTAAAATATAATAAGTCATTTGTCCCGTAAATTGCCCGATTATGAACGATTTCTTGTAAAAAAAAAAGGTCGTTTATAATGCTGGAACACAAAAAAACTACATACGTGTGCGTAGAATTCATGTGGCGATCCCTGGGACGCCAGGCCAAATGCTTCGCAGAGAAGCTGTGGGATGGCCGGATTTATAGAGGCCTTTTTCATCGGTATAACCACCTCAAGCGTCGGCAGCCCTGAATGGGGGAAGACGTGACAAGGAGGGAAAGCTGAATGGTGCACCATGGAGCATATGGACTGATGATTAAATGACATTGGTAGAAGCGTAAGTGCTCAATTCATTAAGAAAAAATGTTAAGGGATAAAAAAATCACCTTAACTTTTCGGCATTCATTTACATTTGTTACGTTTTTTCTTGTATTTCAATCTCTCTTATTTTTCTTCTTGAACGATCAGCCGTTGAACATTACGTTAAAATATTATTTTAAAATGCTGATCACGTTTTCTTTAGAAGCAATTGTCTTACTTTAACAGCAGCCACAATGCGGTTATTTCTGCATGTACAATACCTTAACCATAGGTTTAATGGCCGTTTTGACAATGACAGATGGTCGCGATGTGTCCGCTGATTTGGCCGGCAAGTGGCAATCGCTCCGTCCGCCAGTTGATCGCCTGGGCATGGACGGGCTGGATTAGGCGGTCGTACGCCGTCGTCTTAAAGGCTCACACAGACCGACGCGGAAGATTCGCAGTCTACGCGAATTTGACCCAGCGGAAGTTTCGCGTCACGTGTTGCCTTATGAGCACGTTCAGACCTGCGCCGCAGGCGAGCGTCGCGACAACGGACTGGCAGCGTTTAATCGGCGGCGAAATTGTAACTCAGTCAGACGCATTTCTTCTGCTGCAGTTCGAGTTTCGTGGTCTGCCCGTGTTCGGGAGTCTTCGCTCCCCTCTGGTTCGAGCGACCTTGCCAACCGTCACCAAACGCTGACTGATAATTGACGCTCCGGTGTGCACGGTCCCGCGGCTGCGTCTAGCTTGGAACTTTCCGCGCCGCACCCTCTGCGGATCTATCGCGCCTTAAGCCTGTAGACGATGGAGCGTATCTTCTCGCGGCCCGCAGCAAGCGACACGTATTTCACGCGCAACCCCGGCCATCGTACGCTACCGAAGGCTCGGCTGAACATGTTCCTTTTTGCAGCAACGACAAACTTGCAACATACGAGTTTCCATCCAAAAGTTTATGAATTTCAGTCACGACTTTGACGCATTACTGCGCTCGGAGATGATCACTAATCTATCTGGGGCACTGACACTGCCAACTGCGACGTTTAAGTCCCCAACGTGAACGCTTCTTTACTTCTGTTCCTCGTCCCTCTCAACCCTGACTCACTGAAAGTTTCTCCTCCGAATTTCCGCAGAATGGAGCATCTAGAACTCTCTGGCGTTAACAATCTCTGATTCGTCGGAATTTTGGCTGTTCCATAACATTGGGTCGAAATCGACTCTTATTTCGTCGAGGATTGAATTTTCCAGAAAGTTCAGTCTTTGTTTTTGCTAATATTCGGGGTCTGGATCCCCCCCCCCTGAATCTCCGAGTGGCGTCGAAAAAACGACACCGATAGGCTCTAAGGGATCTCCTTTCTTCGGATTCTGAGAAGTCGCCTGTTTGAACAATGTGTGTGTAGCTAATTTGTTGAGCTATCGTGCTCTGGAGAAAATATTGTTCTGCGACGGCCTTCGCACGCTGTTTTTAACTCTACAAAAGCGTCGTTTATCAACGACGCAACTAGTGACGAAAGCTTCCCCCTACCCCCTTCCCCTCACTCTCCATTTCTGAAACTCTATGGACCTTCATTGTGTGACTAGCCATTGAAATACACGTCACCTTGGGCACGTGCCTATTTCCGGTGTACGCCAACATGTGCCGACCAGTAGACTACGCCTTTGTAGTCAGTTTTTGGTGCTATATTGCCCAATATTGTGAATAATGAATACGAACTCCTTATTTTGTAGCATTTAAGTTTTGTTCTGAACATTTAGCAACATAATGGGACGACAGCGATCATTACAAAAGTCGCATGACAAAGTACTACTGCTGTCGCTTATCAAAAGCCATGTGTCGATAGTACCAAGCAAGTGTGTGCTGTTAGAGTCAAGGTATTTAAGTGTATCAATAAAAACCTTTTAAAATGATTTTTTAACTCCATATCGAACATGTTCAATCCATTAAATTTGGTGTTTCATTGTAAAAAATATTTTTTCTTTATTTTTATCCACAGTAGTCTGTAAGACTACGGCTTTGTAATAATGCTTGGCTCAGGTCGCCTTTGTAATCTAGGGTTAAATGAACGTTTCTTTTGGAAAGATGTGAGCCTATCCCGAAAGCTAAGTCGGCGAGCATCAGAAAGAGTAACGGGTTTATGCCCCCCTTTATAAAGTAAGGGCACAAAGAGCTGGGACTGAGCACAAAGCGTAACAAATCTGTGGGCCTACGCCCGAAACGCAGCAACGATGGCAGGCTCAAGATCCACGCAAGGGCATCATCCATTCCAACATTAAATTGAAATGAAGCTACGAATAATCGTATTAAAACATTGAAACATTATTCAGTCAAAAATCCATTATGATAAAATAGGTATTACAAAAAGAACAAACAAAAAACAATGCTGCATGTGTTATGTCGTTGCTACTCCAAATCTGTGCAATGAAAATAGAGAAACATCAGGCCTGGCCTCAATCAGTCCGATGATAAAGCCAAAATATTTGGCTGTGTGATTACTCTGAAATGATGAATCACCACACTAAGGAGGTCTACGGGTCTGCTACTCATCTACTGCGTTCTCATTAACAACTCTCCTCGTTGGTTGTTAAACTGTGATGTCTTTACTTCAAACATTTTTAGTGACATTTACGGCAGCATATTTTCAGACAAATTGAAAAAGTAGCTATACACTGTAATTAAATAAGACTTAAACGTTGACAATGTACTAATTAAAAAGTTAATTACAAGATCAACCCATCAGATGAATTTAATTTTGTTTCCTTGTTCCCGAGTACTGTCCAAAAGCTCCTCCGTCGAATTAAAGAACACATTCATAAATTAAAGAGAATACAGTGTGTCATTCAGTAATTTTCATTCATATTCTTCAATGATTTTCGGCAATAGGACCGTTCGAACAGAAGTCAAACGCTGCTCTCCCGAATTCTTTTTGCCTCTATTTGCGGCATAATGTAAGATTAATTCGGTAGTTATTTAGAATGCAAAACATTTTAGGTGTTTGAAAATGAATAAAACTATATTAAGAAAAAAATAACTATTTCAAAGTAAAATGAGTGTCTATTGCAGTATACAGCATACGATTTTTTAATTAATATTATTATTTAATATGAGTTGATTTTTGAAACAATTATCCTATCACTGCTTCACTTTTGCATGAAAAAATCCGAGGAAGATTATCCTACTTCACGAAACTATACTTTTTCATTCAATTGCACTAAAAAACGGATTTATTACTCTGAAACTAGAAATAAAAAACGTCAGTTCTAGTTCTGAACATAATAATTAAGTACCACATTTTATATCTCAGAAAAAAGTTTACGTTTCGATTTCTCTTCATTGAGCCTCCATAAAAGCGAATAAGTTCTCCGGTTCAAACCCTGACAATCTAATTATCAGAGTAAAAAGTTTCTGACTAGAAGGAAGGTTTGAATATCAGCCCACAATATCGCGATTTCCTTTTTGCAATAGTAGAGAAACTAATTAACCTCTCACTCAACCTCCACCAATCAATATTCGGCTTTACCCAGGGTATGCAATGTATATATTTCATTCTTAGCCATATAAAAATGGTATCCCTTACGAATAGTATATAAATTCGAAGAGCCGACTTGCCAGTCAACAATCGACGTTGGCTACATTTAGATCCATCAATTTTAGACCGTGCCATCCACTCTACAGATGTCTTATTGACAATCAACTTCATCTTTTTCATTCTCTGGCATCCAGTCAGCACTCGGCAGTAGGATTATACCGGCAGAGGGCTTATGCCTTGGCTTTCCGGCCAGTAGTCAACAGCAGCCACAATATGCTCAAGTGGAAGGGTTAAGTAGCACAATACAGCTAGCTACCCGTCATTCAATTCGCGTGCGGTTGAGCCCATTCATCCCTCGCGGCGCTGCGCCGACCTAGAATGGGGATTCCGCGGACGCACGCAGCGCGCGTTGCCGCTAGGTGGGACGGGGGAAGAGGGGCAGAGGGCTGGTGCAAGGGAAGCGGAATAGGGAGAGGAAAGGGCGACGTGGAAGAGTGAGACATGAAGAGGAATGGGACGGGGAAGAGAGGGTGGCGAAGAGAAGGGTGGGGGCGGGTGAGTCGGGGCGAGTGGGGGCTGGGGAGAGTGGGACTGGGGAGAGTGGGGGCTGGGGAGAGTGAGACTGGCGACAGTGGGGTTTGGGACTGGGAGAGTGAGACTGGCGACAGTGGCTCTGGGACTGGGGAGAGCTGGGACTGGGGAGAGTTGGGACTGGGGAGAGTTGGGACTGTGGGGAGAGCTGGGACTGGGGAGAGTTGGGACTGGGGAGAGTTGGGACTGGGGAGAGCTGGGGACTGGGAGAGCTGGGACTGAGCTGGGACTGGGGAGCTGGGACTGTGAGAGCTGGGACTGGGGAGAGCTGGGACTGGGGAGAGCTGGGACTGGGGAGAGTTGGGACTGGGGAGAGCTGGGACTGGGGAGAGTTGACCTGGGGAGAGTTGGGACTGGGGAGAGCTGGGTCTTTGTGGAGAGCTGGGACTGGGGAGAGCTGGGACTGGGGAGAGCTGGGACTGGGGAGAGCTGGGGACTGGGGAGAGCTGGGACTGGGGAGAGCTGGGACTGGGGAGAGCTGGGACTGGGGAGCTGGGACTGGGGAGAGCTGGGGACTGGGAGAGTTGGGACTGGGGAGAGTGGGACTGGGGAGAGTGGGACTGGGGAGAGTGGGACTGGGGAGAGTGGGACTGGGGAGAGTGGGGCGAGCGATAGTGGGGCGAGCGATAGTGGGGCGGTCAAGTGTGGGGCGGGGATGGATGGGAGGGGAAGGAACGATGCGAGGTGGAGAGGATGGGGGCTGAGAGAAGCAGGGCTGCAAGAAGTGAAGTCGCGTGGGCGTAGCCACGGGCGTGCCGGCCTGGCGGGGCGGGGCGGGTGCGGCGCTGCCATCCGCGGCCATCTGTTCCTCGTTTCGGGCGCCGCGTGGGCGGTTGCAGGGGGGCGTGTTTGGGCAGCCCGCCATCGACCCGCGCGGGCGCGCTCACGGCCGCCGGCGCCGCGCACTCGCGCCGCGGGCCACCGGCGCCACCCGAAACAGATGCAAGACGCGGGGGGGGGGGAGGCAGAGCGCTCTACCGAACTGGGCACGCAAAAATCGTTGCTGCAAATATTTTATTACCCTCTTTCCTACCAACAAATATTTTCTTATTTCAACATGAACCGCTGGAATGAGTCAGTTTCTATTCAATTAATTAGAAATCGCATGCTTGTGAATTAACAAAAAAGGATTGGTAAACTTTTACATGATTGTAAGAAATTAAAAGACGTCGATTGTAGGTACCAGCACCAAATTAAAAGATAGTGAGAGAAAACGCCACAATCCCTATAATATTGGCATTCGTATAATTTACTAAAAATAACGATTACATCAATATTCACAATTTAGCTGATAGCATATTTACACGTAGGTTTTTCAGCAGTGTCAACGAATCTTTCCATTTATTTACAGTTTTTCAATAACGATTAAATAAAAAGGATGAGTGACAATGCAAATGAGAAAGTTTGTACCGTGCGGCCATTAGTGCGATAATTGTCTCGTTTCGAAACTGCTGCAACCACAAGTGCACAGCCATTACCACCGCAGGCAGCTCCCCGTCGACACCGCCATATGGAGGGCGGCGGGCCCATCGATCCCGTCGACGTGCCCCTCCCTGGCCCCCTCCCCGGTCCCCTCCACCCCCTCCACGCGGGCGGGCGGGCGCGCCGTCCTCACACGCGGAATTGGGGCGCGCCGCACCCTCCCCGCATATTCCGCCGCACCCCGCGCCCCGGATGCTGCGCCCCTAAATCGAAACCGAGCAATCTTTAATTTCTCATCAGCGCGGCGCGGGCGCAGGGGGGGGGGCGTGGGCGCAGGGGGGAGCGCGGGGAGCGGGCGCAGAAGGGCGGGGCGCGGGGCGCAGAGGCGGGGCGCGGGCGCAGAGGGGGGGCGTGGGCGCAGGGGGGGAGCGCGGGGAGCGGGCGCAGAAGGGCGGGGCGCGGGGCGCAGAGGCGGGGCGTGGGCGCAGGGGGGGGCGGGGCGGGGCGCGGGCCCGGACGCGAATTTGAAAGTGTAATCAGGGGCGGGGCGGGGCGGCGCGGGGCCCTGCTTGATCGACGCGCGCCAAGGTGCGCGAGGGGAGGCTGCGACCTTGGGCCCATCAGTTTAAGAGGCCTCGATTCGCTGGCAGATACGCGCGTGCGCGGCGCCGTCGCCCTAAATGCGGAATTTCATTTATGGAAACTAGGAGGCGAGATGTGCCCAAGGATAAGAACGGGACGGATAGAATGTCAACCATCTCTACTATTATACTAAACTCTTATTAATACGAATTCCAAGGGACCGAAATTGATGATTGGAGTTCGTGTTATAAAAATTCGGGTTATCCGAGTACTATAAATGTTCGTGTTACCATAAACCTTTGCCGGGGCCGAGGTTTTGTTCATGTTACAGTGAAATTTGTGTTCAGCGAGATCGTGCTAACGAGGGTTTACTCTATTTTCCAGGGTGGTTAGTGAAACTGCAACAATATTTTCATCGAAAATACCTCAATAAGGTCTGATGGACCGAAGAATACGACAATAACAAGACTCAACACCTGACGTTAGCGCATAGATGTTGAAAACTGAAGATAAGTCAGTTACTGTGGTGTTTTGGTCACAGCAATGAATTATCATAAACATTATGTTAGTTACTTCTGTGACTTAGCCCGTAAGAAATGGGTGAAATACATGGAGTGACTTTCGATCAAGAATTCATTATCGCTTTTGTAATTTGTATTTTTACAATTCATTCACGATATAGCTCGGTTCACCCAGAAAAAAAAATGCTTAGAACGGTTTGGGACACTGAAAATAAACACTAGGGCCTGCGCATGTGTGTGATGGTGTTGGTGTGATGCTAATAGACGTTTTCTAGATAACTAACTTAAGTACGAAGATGTTTGCTCTTACTGTTGTCGCGTTTAAAACGTTCTAATCCACGTTTTTTCGATCTCAATAATTTAATAGTGAAGTGTACATCGTTTGTTCATTTAGTTACATTTCAAATATCTTACAGTTATGTCAGGTTTATCTTAACTAAAAAATTACGATTCTAAAAACTGGGTATACGCAGTATTTACATTCGTATTAACAGTAACAACTTTGAAGAAGGAAGCAGCATATTGATTCAAGTCCAACATTTTATGTACGCAACTGGGCTTACAGGTCCAGGATTCGCAGAATTTGTAAACGCTTAAAAGCGTCCTTAGCCTAGTGTGAGATAACCACCGCAGACTAAAGGGAACCGAGAGAACTTGCAGTCGACAAACATGAAAAGGAAACCATCGGTTCTAGGAATGTTCCACTGCTCCAAGGGTTGTACCGATATTTTTGCGAAAAGGTTTTTCAGAATATTATTTTGTTTCTGTGAAGTACATAATTTAATGTGTGTTTCCTAATGTAGACCCCAATCCCAAAGAAGTTTATTATAAATGGGAGTGGCATCTGAGGATTTCTGGAATACGGAAGGCGAGTTATTGAGATCGGAATCGAGTTAATGAGAAACTGTGGAATATTTTGTCCTCAATTTAGTTTCAAGAAACGTTTTCATTTGATCTTATGAGTCGACTTCAAACTTAACCATTTCCAACTCTTCGTGTTTTCGAAGTTAAGCATAGAAAAGAGACATATTATTATTTGTAATTTTTACATATCTTGAAAAATAAAGAATTCATTTGAATTATTCCTCAAAAATTAAAAGATCTTTAAACGTGTTGCTCATCCTGAAACAACACAACGTTTTTAAAATTATTCAATTAATTTAAACTAGTGTCCTGCAGCAGCAAAAACGCTGCAATGGAGTGTATGGAAAATGGGATCTGGAGCAACAAAAAATTACTGTTCAGAATCATCGCACGTGAATACTGAAGCTTCTTCCCTCCTCGTGAAATGTCGTCAGCTGTGACGTAATGAACATAACAATTCAGTCGGTACGTGCAGCATGAGAATAGGCGGAATAAATTCATTAATTGATTGTTAGTGATTCCGAGCGCGTCAACTACTAGGGTCATTATTCCCGTTAAGTGTAGTGCGTATTTTAGCTTGGAAGGTGGCAGTGGTCTTCCCTCGTTGGATGGCGAGATCCGACGCCGACCTACCGTCCACTAGCGGAATTTCCCCAACAAGGTATCTCCCACCAGCTGGGACAAGTTCTAAGTCTCCGACCGGTCTCCCGGCATGTGTGGTAGTGTAGTGCATGTTTGTGTGTGTGTGTGTGTGTGTGTGTGAGAGAGAGAGAGAGAGAAAGAGAGAGAGAGAGAGAGAGAGAGAGAGAGAGAGAGAGAGAGAGAGAGAGAGAGAGAGAGAGAGAGTATGTACAAGGGGAGAGGATAGGACAGGGAACAAGTAGGAAAGATCGCGCGCCGCCTGTGGCCAATTTGTTAGGGCACTGCTCCGGCATTCGCCTGGTGTTGGTCGGAGAAACCGCGGAAAACTATCGATCAGAGCAGCCAGCCGCTAGAATTCTCCTCGATACAGCGACTGAATTTGACCTAGCTGACAAGCTAGTGTCGAAAATCCTGCCACCACTGGGACTCGAACCTAGAATCTCCGGAACTGCAGTGACATCAGTTAATGCCCTGAGCCCTCTTTCCCAGTGGCGGAATAAAACAACCAACTTTTTCATACATTTTGTGACATGCGTTTCTCATTGAAAATCGAAACTGTTTGATTGTTTTTGGATTTTATCGAGTTCCTGAGTAAGTTTCAAAAACTAGTTCCAAACCTAAATTCTAGAGATGAAGTTCCTAGGTTAAAGAGTACAATACAACACAAAATTATGTCGCGACATAGCTCTTGCAATGTCACGGGATTGATTCATATACAACTAATTTGGACGATTATTTTTAACGCTCTCAATGGACTGGCAAGCAAACATGCGCGACCAAATTGACAGGAATGAAACCTCTGCCCTGTCATGTGGCAGCTTCATCGCGCACTCCTCCTGCCCTTGTCTGCGTCGATTACACGAGCGTTTGCAGAACGTCATGAGCGAATATTGATGTTGCTGCGTCTCTGTGTTGGGAAATAACAGCGCGGCGTTTTCTCGCTTTGTACAGTTCCACTCTGAATTCTATCTCACAGTGATTCTCAAACGATGTGATGAGGCACAGGACATGATAAACACACGATGTACACATGATATCCAATGTTCTGCGATCTGTAAACTGCGAACAGATTATTTGTTTTACAAGAAACAGTATTCTTCTCGTTTTGCTAGTCTAAACACACAATGTTTTTCAGCAAAAATATTTTAGAACAATATTACTTGGTAGTTATTTTTTTCAAGTTCTACTCAAAGTTTATACGACCCAATTTAAGCCCCATGAGAGTATGCTTGCATAACTCCAATTATGTTATGTTTACGTACCTATACTGTTCATTAAAAGTTAGTTAAAGATTTAATTATTTCGGTTGGTTGCAAACACATTAGCTACCCGTTTGTCCAAATCCAAAAGTAAGTCTAGACTAATGTCTATATAATGACACAATAAAAATGGCACAATAAATACCAAATTGTATTCTTAAAGTTCAATTAGAAATTGCTGGTAAATGAATACACAGGAACTTTCTTGCGCACGCGAACGTGCGTGCGTGCGTGTGTGTGGATTTCATATTGTGGAAATACCACGTTTAGACATGTAATTCATCAAATCTTTCTTTTTCCAATAATAAATTATTTCTGGATGGGAATGTCAATATCACGATTGATCTACTAGCAATTTGACCAAGATAGAATTACGTTTGAAAGAAAGAAATGTATTTTTAAAGGAACAAAGGCAAACTTTCTGAACGTTTATAGAGGTCTTGAGGAATTCAGAGCTGAAGCCGAAACGTCTTTGTGGAGACCACCAAACTCCGGGTATCGATCAGCAAATGAAATCTTAATCCGCTCGTGGCTGTGGAAGTCGCACGAAGGCCCGGAGACGAGTTTTCGCCGCGAAGAGCCGCGTCATCAGATTCGAAGTGACTCGAGCTTCAGGCGAAATAGTCCATTTCTGACACGATTTCCTTTGGACAGAGTGGGAAACAAATAGGAAACGACGGAGGATATCTCGAAATCACTGTTGTAGCAATGCCGTTGAAAACTATTCTTAGGAGACATTGAGCAATTTATCACGCACGTACGTGATGCATTTTGTAATGTTTTTGTGACTCTGAAAATGAATGACTAGTTAACGCACATGCAAGAAAATGATTGTACATAATTAATCTTTAAGATAAGTAAAATACATCGTAAAATTACGACGTAGCGAGAATATTAAACGAAAGTTACAAAACTTATAAACTTCACCCCAATGAGAATTGCGGAAAGCACATTATTTTTGCCCTATTGTCGTTCAGCACTAGTCATATACGTTCATTGCCCATTTTCCTATAATAAAACATCTTTTAAGAATTTAAATGAAAAATATGATAAACAAAAAGAAGAATCTACTATGTCTACGTGAAAACCCACAAAATTATTTAAAATATGTAATGTAACACATTCCTTTTGTTCACCATATTCACAGTGACAATGAAAGAAAAACATAAACAGATACACGACGCTACAAGACAGCTCGATGCAAATATGATACCGCAAAACATACCTAGAAATACGAATAAAAAAAATGAACGCAAAAAGTAGGTCGAAAGGCCTGGAAAGGAGGAAAACGAAAAGTTAAATGATCTGTTTTTTCCATTCCAACAAACATCAAACTCGGGATCCACCTCACTGGGCTGTGCGCGCGGGCGCGGCGGTGGTGCAAAAGCCCGGCTGCGCCACGGCATCCAACGCGGATACACGGCGCGGAGGCGAGGGGCGGGGCGCGGGCCGGGGCTGAGGCGGGCGCGGGGGCGGGGGCGGGGGCGGGGGCGGGGGCGGGGCGAAACGGGCCGCCGCGGCGTGTTTGAGACGTCACCGCCGACGAACTGAAGAGCGAGCGACGCGGAGCCGGGGAGGGGGCGGGGAAGAAACAGGGAGGTAGCAATCGATACTGAGAAGCAGCGCGCCGCCCGCCAACCCCTTCCCGCGCCGCCGCCCGCGACACATGAGGATGCCTGCTCTCCCGCGGCCACGAAGCGACGCGGGGAGGGGCGGGTGAGTAGGCGGGCGGTTGGGCGAGTGTGTGGGTGGGCGGGAGGGCAAGTGGGTGGGCGGGCCGGTGAGCGGATGGGCCGGTGAGCGGGGGGCGGGGGGGGCGGGGGCGAGCAGGCGAGCGAGCGGGCGGGCGAGCGGGCGAGCGAGCGGGCGAGCGGGATGGCGGCGAGCGGGCGAGCGGGCGGGCGGGCGGGCGGGCGGGCGGGCGGGCGGGCGGGCGGGCGGGCGGGCGGGCGGGCGGGCGGGCGGGCGGGCGGGCGGGCGGGCGGGCGCGGGCGGGCGGGCGGGCGGGCGGGCGGGCGGGCGGGCGGGCGGGCGGGGGGGGGGGGGGGGGGGGGCGTGCGTCTCGGATGCAGGGGGGAGCGCTACGACGCGACGCGCAACAAGGGAAGGACGCGCCGCGCCGCGCAGAGAAGCGTCGCAACGCGCCCGCCCGGATTTATGGACGCGAAACCGAAGCTGCGCGCTGCTCCGCGCGCTAATCTGCCCGTTGCAAGCTCTCGCCCCCTGCGCGTCCCGCCCACAGCTCCGCACCGCTCCGACACTCCCCTCTCCTCTTCGCTCTTTGCCTCGCTCCACCCAGACCTGCCCCGCCCCTTCCCGCCCCGCTCCACCCCACTCTTACCAATCTTCCCTCTCCACCTCTTTCCGCTTCGCTCAGCTTCACCACATCCAGCCCTGCCCCGCCCCTTTCCGCTCCGCTCCACCCAGTCCGCTACGCTCAGCTATCGCATTCTCCCCGCCACGTCCCACTCTTACCACACTCTGCTCCCCGCTCCTCTTCACCTTACTCCCTGCCCCGCTCCACTTCGTTCTTCGCTTCACCCTACCCAGCCCTGCCCCGCCCCTCGCCCCCCCCCCCCCCCGCTGCGCTTCGTATCATTCCCCCGCGCCGCTGCTCCAGCCTCCCCACCCTTCCCTTTATACTTTCAAAATTTTCAGTTCTTCTCTTCACCCTGTCACTCTCTCCTTTCTCTCTCTCACTCACTCTCATTCTCTCTCCCTCTCTCTCTCCCTCTCTCAGCGCTACTCTCCCGAAGGACCTGGAGCCTTTGGGGATCCGCGGTGGTGGGTTTTTTGAAGTCACTGAGAGTTGCGAATTTAAAGTCGCTACTCAGTGTAACCTAGTAAGGTGCAGTCATAAAATAACCCGTTTGCGCAATATTTTTTTTAGTTTAAATATTTGGGTATGCGAGTTAACACAGATGCTTATGACACTTAAATCATCTGCCAGATAGTAATTACGGGTTTCTTTACGCTTTATCGGTCTTTTAATCTCATGATCCAGCTATCAACGTTTTGTTAAACGAAGAATATAATTGATCAGATACAAGAAATCGTTAAGAATGCAATCTGAAAATATAACACAATCTGAGGGCCTAACTGATCAAGACATGCCACAACTTCAGTAATGATGTCAAAATTTTGACTGATGTGCTGCATGGTTTATCAAGCATAATATATTACACCATGATGAATACGTTGTCTAGGGCGTGGTATCTTCTCATCAGTCATGGATTTCTTCTTCTACTTAATTTAATTTAAGGAATCGTTCGTCTACTGAAGTTAATATTATTGGTGCACGAAAAACGCATCACACTGCAAAAATAGCCATTTGTTAGTTATATGAAGATATGCATTCAGAGAAATCTATTTTTTACCAGTAATAATTTCATTAAAGTAGATCATGATCCAGACGAGATAAACGATGTTCTTTCCTCCAAATGAACTCGGATCAGAACAGTTCTCCTTCAACGCGAACCTTCTGAAGATGCGTCTTCTTTTATGTGCTCCAATTATATATTTATTTATGTGAACTAAAATCATTTCTTTGGAGAAATAAATTATGAATCGAAATGTGGGCAACATTTATTCTGCCATTTGAAGCTGCAGTCTCTGAATACTCCGAATAGACATTCTGACATTCTATTTTACTATTCTACCCTGTCATTTTCACATTTCAAGCTATGAACTTTGAACTAATGTACGAATCATTCAAACTATAATTTGCGTGATGCTGCGTCATTGAAATCTTCAATTTACTGTAGTTTTATAGCAATTGCCTTCCTTTTCTTTCTCAGCCTCTAGCTCTCCATGTTACCCCTGTTTCCATTGTCAATAGTCGTTTCATTCTTACAGAGTTTGCCCTCGATCTCTGCCACTTCCGTTCTCCGGTGTACTTTCTTGACATTTTCTTCTGTGACTTCTCCCATCCGCGGTTCGTATTTCCACGTCCATGGCCTTTCTCGTCTGACAACTCTCAGTCCTGTCGTTGTTTATTCTCAACCCCGGAGCCCACTTTCGCTTCTTACCAGATATTTACTCCAAACTCATTCCTTGTTTTATCATGCCTGTCACTTTTGCCAACATTCCCCGCTGTCAACTCACTTTAAGTTTTCGTACTCAATCTGTCATAGGGAGATTGACCTAAAACTGCGCTACAAACGAGTGTTTTTGAGCTGATCTCACCATACCCAAAAAATTACTTCTATTACGTTTTTCTACTACGTTTTGTTATATATTACGTATTCATTACTGTCTTAGTTCGGACAAATGAAATGCACTCTCATGCTGTCTCAAGCAAGTACGTCAGCTTCCTATAGTTCGTTTACGCGTTTACTCTGCAAATCTAGTGAGCACAGATTTTTATCTCCCTCAGTTCGGGCCGATCGTTGCGATTTAAATATATTTTTAAACTGCTTATGAGCTCTCAAATCTTTTATTGTTTAAGTAATATTTCAGAGAAAACTTATTTCCTTCAATTTTTTTCAATAACGACTTTGTAAATTTCTGATATTCCTGCATACCTTCATTATCAAAGTTCTCAGATTAAACCAGTTTTTTCAGTACATCGATTGTTAAGTAGATAAAAGCCTAATGATTAGTCTCAAACTAATATTAATGCTGCTCCCTTCCAAATGTACATTGATCCCCTGATGATGTGATGATGGAATAAAAATACTCCGAAACTTTGACAAACTCAATGATTTAATGATCTAATTTACTCCAACGAAACCGAATGATCTCAATTTCCTATTGCAATTTCTCATAATCGACAAATCGTACAAGAAAGCCTGTGTCTTTTTAGCGCTAATTTCGTTGTCCTTTCCTTTATAACTCCAGTTTATTCTCTTTCACCAAGGAACTAAGAACTCTACACCCGACCTTCACAACGAAAGAGCTTTCATATGTCAGCATTGCTTAACATTTTCACCAACTGGAAGGCAATTTAACGCGTTTCTCGCGCATTATTAATCCTAGGGGATTTATGCGAACTATTTCAAACAAATTTAGAAAGGGCAGATGGTAAATATTTAATTTTGAAACATTTCTGCGATGCGCTTAGGCAGGACGACCAAGAATTCGCGTATTCGTTGGGACTATGGTATGAAAGAGTGATGCAAAGCTCTTCGTAATTATTTTACATCTTAAATGTTTATAAATATGCACATGACGTATCCGGTATTATTTAACGACATAAATACCTGAACTACGAACGTTTAATCATAAACTACAGCAAATGTAAACGTATCCTCTTTGAAAAATTAATGCTTGGTGGAAAGTAGAGAACCTTGGAGCTTTCATGGGTTGTATTCAAATGCTCGTTCACTAATTCTTCAATGCAGTGTTAACATTATGGAAACCAAGTGATATTGACCCTTTCATTATTTTAAAGTTGAAGTGTGTAGTAAGATATATTTTAAAACAGTCGAGCGTTAGTTATATAGGTGGACCACCTAGGTTAGCCACAGCGCATATCATCAAAGCTATTTGCGGAACCTGAATGCGATTTTCGGCCAGTTTTGTAGATGGGAGAAACAAAATATTTCGTTTCTAGTTTGTTACATTGTTAATTTTTGAGATATTAACATAAATTTGATATTTTAAATGAAAGTGCATAATTTTTATAGTTCACCACCATTCTACTACAGTACTCGAAAGATACAATTGTCAACATTCACAAAGAAACTATAGAAAAAAGATTTCTTCAGAAGACAGGTTTTCCCCGACTTTCCTAAATGGGTGATCGGAATACTAAAAGGAAATGTCTTTCGCTGGCGCTCCGCTGCCTACACAGAAAACAAATGAAACTTCTGAAACCCCTACCGATCGTTTGCAAGTGACAATGGTGATTGGAGATGGATAGAAGTGTAATGAATTCTTATACTATCTATAGATCTATACCAGTAGAAAATAAATGATGAATCATCAAAGAAATAGGACTCTAATTTCTTAGATCTTTGCTTTTGCGTAATAATTGAATCATTTAAAGACCAAAATTACATTAGATTGATTGATTGATTTTTTCGTGTATCCGGGCGCGTCAACTGCTTTGGTCATTAGTCTCGTTAGTGAAGTGCATGTTTTTCTCGAGAGATGGCGGTGATCATCCCCGCTGGATGGCGAGATCCGGCTACGACCTACCGTCGGCTAGTAGTTTCCTCCTCACCAGGACTCTCCCACCAGCGGGGCACCGCCCCAGCCGGGACAAGCTCTACGCTCCCGTCCGGTCTCCCGGAGTATATGGTAGTGTAGTGCATGTAAGTGTGTGTGTAAGGGGAGAGGATAGGACAAGGAAGAGGAAGGACAGATCGCGCGCGGTCCGTGGCCCGTTTGGTAGGGTACTGCTCCGGCATTCACCTGGTGTTGATTGGAGAGACCACGGAAAACTACTGATCAGAGCAGCCGGCCGCTAGAATTCTCCTCCAGACAGCGACTGAATTCGACCTAGCTGAAATGCAGGAGTCGAAAATCCTGACGCCGTCACAGGACTCGAACCTAAAACTGGTCAGAATTGCTGCAGTGGATTTGCGTACACTTGGTACAAGGGGTTTTTGAAGTCACTGAATTAGAATATCATTACGAAAGTGAATCCAAATTAACGGTGAATTTGTCCATTTTCTGATAATCTTAATTGATTAACTAGTAAGTGCATTTCATTATGTAATATGAACACACATTTTATTCTCTTGCTAACTGAGTTAGTAACAAAGAAGGAGTTTGTTATGCTTGAAGCCAATAAATAAATAGGTGAAATGTAAGTAGGAAATAAATGCAAGAAAGCAAAGGAAATAAGTTACATTGAACATCCGAAGTTTCAATTTCTATTTCTATCTAGAAAGCGAGGCGCCAGCGAAGGACCGACTTTTTTCACGAAAGTTGTTGCCGAAAGACGAGGAAAAGGTAGAACATATTTTTTCTACAGTTTATTTCCAAATTTTAACAATACTTTTATCATTTATTGGTCTTTTCGAGTTCTGTAGAAAGCTGTTAATAAGAATATATATTTATATTTAAAACATCAATGTGTCAGTATCTCAAAATTTAAAAAGTTACAAACTAGAAAAAGAAAGATGTAATTTCCACATCATCTATAAAAACTTGGAGCAAGGAGCAAACTGCATCCCGGTAACTCAAACCGTTGCGAAGATATTCGCTGTGACCAAAATAGGTGATCCGTTGTGTATTAAGTTCATCCCTTTGTAGAAATAAAATATTCAAGAAAACGGATTATCATGCCTGTTTTCATTCTCGCCGTATAAGGGACTATTCCTAATTCCCCGCATTAACGCTGCGTTGAGGTATAAGTGGACGCATATTTTTATGCAACTTGTAAAAGCTCCAATGTTGTTTTTATCAGATATTTAAATTTTGGAACGGTAATTTATTCATATTTTCTGTGAACGTATTTAAATAACTCATACACAAAAACCGAAATACAAGTCGCATTGCAATGGGTTTTTCTCGACTATTATCGGGTTATATTTTCAAAACAATTGTGTAATTTATCATCTCTTAGTTCAGTAAATTTACTAATTCAGAAAATTACACATTAATACATCCATCTATTTCATGGATGTAAAATACAGGCTCAACATTAACCAATAAATTCATTCTAATTACATTAAATATTTTTGTAATACATACTCACAAATTCAATAGTAAGTGTATTCTAGATACACCGTAAGTATTTGAAAATTATTCATGGAATGCATTCCTTTTATCCTGCATGCACGAACATAAAGAACAAGCTTGCGGGTTAAAACTGTTTGCTAAGAAACTTAGCCCTTGAGATTTACAACTACTAGGTTTCTTAAAACGTATGGCGTCTTTCTTTTGCGTGATGCCACCGTATTTTACCAATAAAATGTGAATTGGAAGTTTCAATGGATGACTCCAGATTCGGTTTAACAAACTTCGGGGTTTTGTCTTGAAGTTTCTTTATTCCCCTTTTAAAGAATATCTCAACAGCGCACGTGTTTACAGAACATTTCCTTTCTCACTCGCTTCCTTTCGCAGTTCTTCCAGAATTTAAAAAAAAACTCTTCTGTTCTGCAGCAAATCAGTTATAATAAAGGACACTTAGTCTCTATAATAGAAAATATTCATTAAAAGGAAAGATGTTCTGAATAACAAATTATAAACTGATGTTCGAAAAAAACATGATTGAAAAAAGCTAATTTTAAACTACAGTCAACCACAAAAAATTTTCAGAGTAAATGCAATCTAATTCACTGAACAAAATTACTCCAATATAATAACCTCTTAAATCTAGCTCAGTGTCGTAATATCCCAGTTGTAGCATGCCATTATTATGATATACTACTCGTATTACTAAAGAAAGAGGAAAATGTGAAATCAAAAGGGTGAAAAATTACTAATGTACGGGAAAATATTCTTAAGTATGTTTCTGATGGTTTCAGATAATAAACTATTCAAAATTATTACTCGGGGTACACATAATAACATCGAATACCCAAAGTCAGACAGGATGGGAGAGAGTGACAGCAACCATAAGTTTTTAAGATGAGAGAAAGGCATTCCCGAAAAAAAATTAAAATTTCATGAACATTTTTTCATTTGCATATTTCTTTACTATTTTTATTTACTCTTAGGAAATGGCGTAAGAAGTTCCAGTACGGCGTCTGGCTCTCGATTAACGTTTAGGGACGTAAAAGAGCGAGCCGAGACGGTTAAGCGGCGGCGAAACGGTTTTCCTCCAGAGAAGAGAATTACGACTGCAATGGCGCGTTTATGAGAGCAGTGATTACAGCGAAGTCGATCATCGCGAGGCGATAGGCAAAGTGAGCACCAGCCCCACCGCGGGGGTGCAGCTAACGCTCTTCATAAACGGAATTATCGGCCCGAGTTATCGCGGCGTCGCTACTTACAGGCAACCAGAGTGGAACGCGCAAAATATACTTACATCAGAGTTGTTTAGAAAATGTGACACCACCTACGGCTCCAACCATAAAAAAGTAAAGTCCAAGAGAAGCGTGTTAATGATGAGTATCTCTTCGTGTGTAGCTCATACTGGGGTTTAAAATGTCAATCAGGAACATTTAAACGGCTATGTTTAAACAAGTTGATCCCAAAATAAATATTACTTCCGTGCTTCATGTCTCTCCATTTTTATTCCTTTCTCGTATGCATACGGAGTATAGAGATTGATTTCGAAATTTCAACGGAAATACACGTTTTGGGGTCCCCTGATACCGAAGAAGTGTTTATTTTTTTAAACATCCGTTCGTCCGTCCGTCTGGTGTATGTGAACAACATTAGCGTCATAACTATGCATACGATTTTTTCCAAATTAAAGATACACCTGTCAAAATTAAACGAGTCGAAGATCTGCTAATTTAAAAAACCTTCATTAATTTACTACCAAATACATTAATCAACTACCAAATTGAAGACAAAGATTTTTCCTTTAAATGAAATTTGTCGCCCATAAATAGTTCTTTCATTAAGGTCAAGTACATTAAAAAAATTCGTGACTTTCGTGCAATAGTGCTTGCAACATTTGCAATTTAAAAATATAACAAAAACAAGATTTTCTAAAATGGGTTCCATTTTTTTTGTATGGTTAGTGCCAACTTGTCTCTCACGTCGGTAATATTTACCCGATAATTATTTAGTGATAATTTCTTCACACTATTATATTTACGAGTACATGTACTTTAAATAATGGCATATAAAGTTTCTCGAAAATTCAAGATTTCTGTTAAAATGAGATCAATATTTCGGTTCTACTATGAGGGAACCGAAAAGTTACTTTAAAAATACTAAAGAAGAGTAAAACCTCGTTCTAAATAGTAATTTTCAATAAAAAATTTGAAGCCGTGATTAATAAAATGGCGTTTAAGCGTTGCTGTAAATGCGATGTACACAAATCGACGGAAATGTGCTTATTAACGTGTGAGAAATAGTTGAAAAATTACTTTTGTGTACTTTTTGATAAAACAAAATAATATACCAAATGAACGTTAGGTAGTATTAAACAGTGCAATTAGCACTAGCCATTTGAAAAGTTTGAAAAAAATGTTGGAGCCCTTTTGGAGAAAATGGCGTTTAAGCTTTTCTGAAAGTGCGGAAATATGAGTTCATTTCAATAAAAAACTGTTGAATTTTCGAGAAATTTTATTTGACATGGGAAAATGTGAAAAGAAAGTACTTTGGACGACGATAAGTGGCAGCTAGCAAAATAATGGGAGCAACACCGTCAAGCCAGTCCACACCAAGGAAATAAGAAAACTTTACAACGAGAAAGTCTGTGCCATACTACAAATAGCACTACTAGTTTAAATATTTAAATAAAATACTTAATATTGCTGTTAAATATTTTCTATTTAAATATTATTCATTAGGAAATAAAATTAATACCGCTAATATGAACAAATGTTATATATATATATATATATATATATATATATATATATATATAACATTTATATATATTATTACAAGGAGATGATATGGGATATAAATGTATTTCTATATTTACGGACCATGTAATAAATTGAAATGTATCATTCAGAAACTATTATAACTAGAGTTCAACATTAAGAGGATAGTAACAAGCATAAAGAATGTTGTACGTTGGAGGAAGAAATAATACTTATTGCTTTTATTTTATGCATTGAAAAATATATTTCAAACTATATTTGTTTACGTCAAATGTTATCTAATAAAATCCTTCATGTCTGAACATTCTGTAAAACTTAATTACATAATTGTGCCTGAAAGTACATCTAAATGTGTCATGTGATCATGAGACTTAACTCGGAATCTACCTCACACTTTATAAGTGAGATTTGCGTGAAAATCTACATTTCTATCTGGTGGCATAAACTAGTAAGGTGGCATACCGATTGAAAAGCACCATTCTTGTTACGCAATACAATCAAATAACACCTATTAAATGGTTCTCACATTATCAATATCTATCTATACCTACCTGCCTACCTATTTATTTCAATATATCTATCTATACCTATCAATTTATCTACTTAGTATGGATATCTGGTACCCATTTTTCTATTTACTATCAATATCTACCTACATCCATTTATTATCTATATCTCCCCTTATTAGCAATTGAATGTCTTTAAACTTCCCTTGCACAACTCTTTTTTTATTGTTAGATGTCCATATTCTTTGTGGTAACAGCTACCCGGCATAATTCAGCCAAGGTCTGTTGCTGCCTCAGGAAACTCCCAGCATATGATTTATACGAGATACCAGACCGGAAAAATCAGGTCGATCCATATTTCAAACATGTAGCGCCATTTGGCAAAATGGGCTCCTTCCAGCTCCCTTTTTTTACTATACCTCAAGGACACGCAAGCCACATGTCAATTCGCAGATTCTCCATTCTCCTCTGCGGGCAACAGTTTTCTAGGTTGCGAAAGCGGCATTCACGAGCGAGGGAAGTTAAACTGTAACACTCGAGTCAACTGCTGGCGCCTGCTCCCCCAAAAGTCTGAAGGATACACCTCAATCGAATTGCGGAAATGTAATTTCCAAAATGCAGAAACACACAAACCACATACACACACACACACACACACACACACACACACACACACACATATATATATATATATATATATATATATATATATATATATATATATATATATACATACATACATATAATATTTTGATTAACCGAGGGTTGTGCAACCGTACAACCTAAGCCCGAGATTTTGCACACTGTGCATCAAACAAAAGGTGAAGAAGCGAAGAAGCAGATCGCCAACATTCGATTGATTGATGGATAATTCCGGCCACGGCAAGTGCTATGGTCACTAGCCCTGTTAGTGCAGAGCAGGTTTTATCGTGGGAGGTGTCAGTGTTCTTCAACATTAGATGGTGAAATCCAGGTCCGACTACACGTCAGGTTGTGGGAGATTTCCCCTCCAGATATCTCCCCAGCGAGCCTTCGCCCCAGCCTGTACAAGCTCTAAGCACCGAACTGGTCTTCCGACTTTTGTGTAGTACATACAAGTAGTGCATGCAAGTGTGTACATACAAGTGTAAGAGGGGAGGGGCAAGGACAAGGAAGATGAAGGATAGATAGTGGGCGGTCTTTGACCACGTTTGTACTTTTGAGTAATGGTCCGACATTCGCCTGGTACTGATTGGGAAAGTACGAAAAACTACCGATCCTAGCAGCCGGCCGCTAGAATTCTCTTCCAAACAACGGTTGAATTCGATCAAGCTATGTAGATTGTGGGAAAATACGCATCCGTTAGGACAAGAAACGTAGGACCTCCCTGTCAGAATGTCGCTGCTATTTCACCTGTCTGACAAGTTTAATCCCATACTGAGCTCCCTCATAATACCTTTCTACGTCCTATAGCGTTATTAGCATCGGCTACGCTCTTGCTCACGTCGCTGACTTTCTCTTTTTATCTCTATTCCTCGATAAGATTCCTTTTTTTCTATTAGGTGCCCAAATCTTGCAATTCCCCAATCACCCACTGTTTGAACTTTTAACGAGTAAATTCGTGATTAACGTTCTGGGCGCCTCCGGGCATCAGAGAGCTTACATTTTCCGATAACCCGCTTCAAACATAGATCCGTTTCCGCTAAAATCCGCTGTTGTTAATCACCGGAACTGCAAACATCTACGCAAAACGAACCTCCGTGTAGTGCAAAGTAATGTCCGCCACATCGAGAACTTTCTGAACTTTCCGTATGAAGTGACGTTTGTTCATGTCCATGAAGTCACCGCTTCCCCTGCATTTCCCATGGACAACGGCGGGCGACCGGGGAAAGGGGTACACAAGGCCAGCAGTAGAGAGGAAGAGAAGGGATGTACGAGTGAATTCGGCAGAACTTCCCAGAAAAAGATTTTTCTCAAACATCTTCAAGCTTAGAGCTTGTCCCGTCTGGGATTGTGTCCCGTTGGGGAGATACCTGGATGAAAAAATCCCTCGCACGCTGACATGTAGGTTGTCGCCAGGCCTCTCCATCCATAGAAGAGGAACACCGCCCCCTCCTGCGATACACTAATGACCATATCAGTTGCGCGCCGGGAAACTTCAACCAGTCAATCGATACGTCTTTGCACAGTCTCCGACCCAGTAACCATTACAGCTCCAAAAGTTGTCACTTAAATATTGTATAAGTGTTCAATCTAACAGCTTCGTTTCATCAAGTGCCTTGGGTGATTGCTATACCTAGAGTTGATCACATAGTCCGGCAGCAATCCTCTGAGAACTTTTACCGTCACACTTTCCTGATTAGAGAACCAGCCCTATTTAGGATATTGTCGCCTTCGCGCATACTATCTCCAATACCTCCGCCAAGCACCCGGGCCTTCACGGAACTACTATGCTCTTCTCCACGTCTCCCTCCACCCATACCCCCAGCTCTGTCCAAATGATTTCATCTCTTTTCCCTTCCAAGCCTTCTCGCTTCTCCATCTTTATAACTATCTCGGTTCTCACTTCACTTCGCCATACATGAGCCATCACCTACGTCCGGCATGCCTCCAAACCCCCCAACTCTCCCTTCGATTCGTCTTTGCACTTTCTCTCATCCAGAGTGGGTGATTGTTGATTCCGAGCGTGTCAAGCATTGACGCAAAGAGGCGATTTGTCCCATAAGTATAGTGCATGTTACATCCCGCAATGTAGCGGTGTTCCTCCACTGTTGGAACGTGCTAACCACTCCCGACCTCCATGTCTATTTGTGGGATATTCCCCCTTTGCTATCTCCCCCAGCGAGATATCGCCCATAGCCGAATAAGCTGTAAGCTTCTGGTTTATCTCCCAACATGTGTAGAAGTGTAGTGCCTTTAAGTGTGTGTTTAGGGGGAGAAGAGGGGGGCAATGATAAGGAAGGAAAGATAGGGGACGGACAGCTGTCCATTTGTCGGGCACTCCTCCACAATTTAGCTAGGACTGATCGGAGAAACCACATGGAACTACCTATCAGATCCGCCGAACGCCAAAAACCTCCACTCAGTGTTTGAATCCAACCTAGCTATGCAGGTAATGTCTTAAATTGGCAACCGGCGGACTCTAACCCTAGGTTCTCCCAGTCAACGATCCTGCAGAGGCAACGGTGATGCGACCGATCCCAGGTCTCCCGTCAAAGCCTCCGCCATTTTCCCCGCCTCCATCTCCCCCGCCATTTCACTGCTTGCTCCGCGCTTCCCTCTCCGTCCGCCGCTGGCGCTGGCGCTGCCACGCCCCATCAGGCGCGGAGTCGCTCCGCTCGCCCGAGCGCTCGCCTTTCGCGTGGCGGCGGGCGCGCGACTCGCGCATACAAAGCGCAGACCGAGCGCGCACTCTTTCCTATCGGTTTAAGGTCGACCGAATTCCGGTGAACGGTGTTTGAGTCGAATGAAAGAACCGCGCATCGCTGGGGCGAACCGGATCGGATTCCGGGTAGCGCGGGGCGGAGCGTTATTACATCCAAAGGACAGGGAATTTCGACTCTCCGAAGAATGTAAAGCGTGCTGTGCATATATTTTGGAGACGTACTCGAGCAAACATGTTTGACATGAAAGCGATGTCGAAAGCTCTCTTTTCACAAATTTTCTTCGGAGTGGTCTTTTAATTAATTGGTTGCATAACGAATATAGCTACTATGTAGGACATTCCTGAAAGGAATTTCTTGTTAATGCATGACGTTTGATAAAGGAAAATTGTAGAAAAAATTAAGAGGATTAAACTTTTATATGCATTTTTTGTAATGTTGTAAACAAATTTCGATTCATACTCAAAGTAATGGTACTAGAGAATCGAAGAGATATTCTCGCATTATTTAGTTTTCTAATCTATTTACTACAGTGTAGCTTTTTGGTATTTCCCTAACATCTTCCCAGTTGCTACTTATCGGCCCCTAAAATACATTTTTCCACATTTTCGCAATTGTTCGCTTGAGTAATATGAGATCAGATCAATCAGAATGCTTGAGTAATAGGAGATCAGATCAATCAGAACGCTTCCACAGTTCACCACTTAGATACATTATTTTTTAACACATCAATATGGCCTCCTAACACAATTCATTAATGTAAGAATGGATCTTTGAGTTGCAAATTAAATAAAAATAGCGAAGGGTTACTTTTCAGGGCTAAAACTGCGAGTGACTAACGCAGCAATTTCGTTCTTTTAGTGTTGCATACTTGAACTCCTTATTTGCATTATTTTTATTCATATTGTGTCACGTTTGAATTTACATAAATGTAACTACATATAATTCTATGTTGAATATACTGATTTTCTCCTATTTAAACAAGCTCCTGCAGTGAAATGTTTCGGTATTCATTACTGGTCTTCTTTTTACAGATAAAATTATTCGTTGAAATGTTTCAGTAAATAAACCTCTGTTTAACTAAGTATGCATGGCATTTGTTGAGTCTTCCTATTACTCAATAGGAAAGCAATATTGTGGAAACATTTCATCGATGTTTGGGTAATTCATTCTTTGTTAATAATGACTAATTTCTAATTACACACACGCATCAGCTCGTCAATCCAATTCGTACTTTATTGACGCGTCATACTTTTTCCATCGTGATAATGGATTAGGTCACTTCCAAATTAGGCGCTGAAGCGATCCAGGGGCAACAGTAGTTTTGTTTTGAATGAAAATGATAAACATTGGAAAAGTGAAAGGGAAAATGCTTTGCAAATGTTCCGCGCATTTTCGGAAGCTATGTAATGTTGAATAAAATTTGATCAGAATTTAATTCCCGTAAATACGTAGAACTACCTTGTACAAAAACGAGAAATTTTAAGTGAGTTATTAATTTTTGTCTACACGGAAACATTGATGAGAGAAATTTTAAAAACATTCCAAATTAGGCGCTGAAGCGATCCAGGGGCAACAGTAGTTTTGTTTTGAATGAAAATGATAAACATTGGAAAAGTGAAAGGGAAAATGCTTTGCAAATGTTCCGCGCATTTTCGGAAGCTATGTAATGTTGAATAAAATTTGATCAGAATTTAATTCCCGTAAATACGTAGAACTACCTTGTACAAAAACGAGAAATTTTAAGTGAGTTATTAATTTTTGTCTACACGGAAACATTGATGAGAGAAATTTTAAAAACATTATCGCAACACGCGTTTATTCATTTATATTAGCAGAATTACCATCTAGCGCTTTTTTTTTTCAAGAAAGAGGGCAACTACACAAATACATTTCGAGAAATTAAATACTTACGATCAGTATATTTTTCTGAAAATACATTTTGCCTCTGTTTGGTAGTTTCAAATAAAAAGAAGCAAGAAGTGCTTTACGTATACATATTAGTCTGACAACAAAGTATCGTTTTGGGGTATATCAAGTTTGTATATCTTAGGTATATTTTTTCTCTACTCTCAACACAAGGACCCTACATTGGAGCGAAACATTGTTAACAATCCTTGAAGAAATGAATGCTCAGGACATCTTTCTGTATTCCAAATTCAAATAGTATATAGTCAAGACAAGGATCACAGAATTTTGAAAACCTTTACAGAATTCACTTCTTCCCACAGCACGTCACACACAGCTTTTAACTGTTTTTGACGTTAAATAAATAAATAAATAAATAAATAAATAAATAAATAAATAAATAAATAAATAAATAAATAAATAAATAAATAAATAAATAAATAAATAAATAAATAAATAAATAAATAAATAAATAAATAAATAAATAAATAAATAAATAAATAAATAAATAAATAAATAAATAAATAAATAAATAAATAAATAAATAAATAAATAAATAAATAAATAATACAGTTAGTGCAGGCGCCATCAAAATGTCCTTCATATGCATGTAAATGAATGTACGATAATTTATTTATTAAGTTTTCGGAATTAGTGAGATCCATGAAATATAATCTAACTATCAGAAAATCTTATTAATTGTGATAGTGTAAAAACGGTGGAACGAGAAGCAGGTGAAACCGGAGAACTTCGAGTAATCCAGGCGAGATATTGCTTTGTCCATCACGTCCACATCCACTGGCCGAGGATGGAACGCGGACCGCATCGCTGGATGGCACTGGCTATTACACCACGAACACCCACGAACGTACGCGAAAGAATTCACGCTACTCACCTCCCCCCCACTCTCACGTCTTGTTCATTACAGCCAACAAATCTCGCTTCTAAGATTCCTGTTCTTCTCTCCCACATCGGCCGCTCCTTGCGGAGCGATATTCCGAGAAAAGCGTATCCGCAGAGGCCATAGAAACGCGCGCAAATGCTGAGCGAGTGGTCAAGCGGAGGGAGTGGGAGGGGGAGGATGAGGAAGGGGAGGAGGGGAGGAAGAAGAAGGGGAGGGGAGGGGGAGGTAAGGGGAGGATGTGGAGGGGGGAGGTTAGGGGGAGAGGAGGGGGAGATGAGGGGGAGAGGGGAGGGGGAGAGGGGAGGGGAGAGGGGAGGGAGGAGGGAGGGGAGGGGAGGAGGGAGAGGGGAGGGGGAGGTGGAGGGAGGGGAGGGGGGGGATGGGAGGGATGGGAGGGGATGGATGGGGGAGGGGAGGATGGGAGGGGAGGGGGGGGGGGGGGGGGGGGGGGGGGGGGGGGGGGGGGGGGGGGGGGGGGGGGGGGGAGGGAAGGGAAAGGCGCGACGAAGCGTGCTATCGCAGCGGTGGCGACGCCCGCATAAATATTTTACGCAGCGCGCAGCCGGCACAGGCGGGACACAGGCTATCGAGCGGCTAAGGCGCGAGCGTTGCAGTGCACAGTAGTTCAGGCCCCGCCCCCCTCTGCAAACGCAGTGACCCTCCGCTTTTTATTTCGGGCACACACTGCAGTTTAATGACATCACGAATAATCGTAGATTAGATAACATTACTCTGAAAATTAAATTCATTTGAAAAGACGTATTGTTTAATAAATGGAAGAAGGTTTTACGTCGCTGATGATAATGTAAGGTTATGATTAAACCGCTCTTCCGTCACGATTGTAGACAGATTATGGTTCTGCATACGAATCTCCGCGGGTTCCGACGCTTTAATACTCTTCCTGGCTCTAAACACAAAAAGGTTCAATCAAATAAAGAAAATATTTGTAATAAGACTTCTGAATACGTCAGCACAGAAAAGAGAAAGAGAATTAACGGTTTTGATGGAAAGCTTATAAAAACAACAGACAATTTATTTTTCAACTGTACAATTTTTTATCGCCTATCTTACCCTTTTATGCATACCTGAAAGAATTGTTTTCCATTTATTCACGTTAGCTACGTTGACATTCAATTTCAATCCATTCTGATCCCTCTACTGTATTTCAACTTCATAATAATTTCATGTACGGTGGCTTAGAAACACTTGAAAATTCTGAGAAATATGGGAAACAGTTAAATTGGTAAAAGACGAGATATGATCTTAAATACCGTATTTATGTCACTAATTTGTTCTTTTCATAAGGCTTAATGTGAAATAAACAAATCAATTCACGCTCTCTGATCGTGTATTAACGGTTGTTTCGGAATATTGAGAGTGAAGAATAGGCTATATCAGTAAGAGCATTCATCTCATTACATGATCTTAAGCAAGAGAGTGAGGACAAAATGAGAAGGGAGAATCGCGCGTCTCAATGGTCGTTTAAAGATGGTGCTGCTTCGGCATCTACCTGGGATTGATATGCGTAAACCACAGACACATTCCAAGCCCCATATATTACTTTCTCGCTACCGCTTCACACTAGAGAGAAAGTTATGTAATGCTGCGCGAAAAAAAAACGCAAATTTTCGCCAGAAGAGAGCCCTGGTAACGAAAAAGTGGATAAATTCAGTTGCTAAATTTAGAAGAAAAAATCCTCTAACATGTGTAGCCAGAATCCATGAATTGTGGGTCCTTCAAACGGAAAAATTGAATCTTCCAAGCATCTTCCAACAACTACAGTTATGAATATAGAGATTTTTTCCTTAATAAAATATGTTCCTTAAAGATAGATCTGAAATCAGGTCATATACAATTTTCCGAAAATTTGAGTACTTTTCGCGTAATTTTGCGTGAAAGGCCGGACGGGAGTCCTGCTATTTAAGCACCATTCGTTTTTCTCATAATTTTGCAACCCTAAAAAACATCTTCATTAGATTGCAATTTGGTGAATCTCTTAAAACCTACTTTAAGAAATATAAAAGTGCGTGAATACGTAATGAGCGGCTCGAATAAAAGTTATTAGATTTCAATGTGCTCCGTGAGAGAAATGAGTTTGAAACAAATTCTCGAAACAATTACATTAAAAAATATACTTTCTCTGTCTCCTCCGCGCTTTGGCGATACCTCATCACCTGTCAAAAAACCTTGAGCGTGGGACCTGCAACGCGTGAGTACATAAACCCCTAGAGCGCCCTCCGCCGCCGGGGGCTTGTTTCCACCTCGGCGCATATGGCACAACTCTTCGCCCGGCCGTTCACTCAGCGTCCCGATTTCCATTGTGCCCCGCCCCACCCCGACCTACCCCTCTCCGCCATGCCGCCCTTGCGCCATTGTGTACGCCCCCGCCTCGTTTCTTCCTGTGCCGCTTCACCCTACCCCGCCCTGCCCTCCCCACCCCACGGCTCCGTTCCTCGTCCATTGTGTCCCGTCCGCCCTACCCAGCCGTACCCAACCTCTTCCCAGCCGCCATTCCGGCCCCCCAACGCCCCCCGTTGCCCCTCCCCCACCCGCGCGTGGGTCAGCCCGTGCCCCGCGGCCGCACCACACCACACCACACCACACCGCACCGCCCCACGCTCGCCACCCCGGGCGCTCGACATGATTCCTGCATACATTCCCGTCACGATCCCCAGATTACTGCGGCCCCGGAGCCCCTCCCCCGCCGCGCCTCGCCTCGCCTCGCCGCCTCATTGGCTGCGCCGCGCCCACTCCGGGCGCCCGGCGCCGGCCCTCGCCACGCGGGCCGGGGGATGGGAATGTGAGGAATGAGAAGTGGTATGAATGTGTGAGTGAACGCGTTTGTACGTATAGATTAAGAATGAATGCGAGAGTGAATGGAAAACTTAAAATACGAGAAAAGAAAAGAACAATCAAAACAACTATTTATTTCAACATATCTTCAACAACAAATTGTAGTACGTAACTAAAGAGCTCGAAGAGTATATAGTTATAAGCTAGTTTGTAAGTTAGTATTTTTAAGATAGGGCTGCACCAAGCTGAAAAGGCCGCAAAGGCTGCAGCGATTATTGCACCCTTTGTAATGAATAAATTCCCGCCTCTCCAGGGTAACTGGTGAGGGGAATATTGAAAAAAGAAGAATGAGAGAGGGATGGAGCCAGTGGAAGCACACACATGATCGGATTGATAGGTGGAGTGAAGGCATTGCAAAGTAGATGAGGTATGGAGAATGAAGATGAAGCTATTGGAAGATTTTCTGCCTGCACATATTCGGAAAATCGACATACATCGGAGGACATATATTGGAGATGAGTAAATAAAGTTGATTTTTGATTATATAATTAATGAGTGAGAATGCAAGAATGAAGATACTTTACACAAAAAGAAACGTTACACAAGAATTCAACGAGGGAAAAGCCGAACATTTACGAATAAATAGTCTAGCAAACCTCATAGACACACTATCCGCCAATATTTCTCACGTAAGAGTTCAATTGTGCCACACAACTAAACCATTTTCCCCACCGTTTATATTGGAAAATAGGGGTATGGGTAGAATATGCTTTATTTTGTGAGAAAAAGAAATGACTAAATTACGAAAAAAAATTGAAGTATGACAGTTCGAAAAAAAAAACGTTTATTGGGGTAGCGAGAGACAGTGCCGGCCGGTACGGAATTTTATTGGTGGTGCCAGTTAGTGATGCGACATCGATAACAAAACATCGAAGTTCAAAATTGTAACATCGATGTTAATAAAACATCGATTAAAAACCATCGATGTTTTTAAACATCGTTCGGAAGTTTTAAAACTGGTTTAGTAATCTTTAAAATAAAATTCGTGAGCACAAAATTTAATTTTACAGTGACTATGTTTATTAAGTTTTAATGAAGATTAAACTGAAAACTAACTAAAAAGAACAAGAACAAATAAAATACTCAGACAAAGCCTGAGCGCCCACCGAAATCTCAAGAGGTCGCTGAAGAAGGGTACGGAAAGAAGAGGGGAAGCCTTAAGCCACAGCATATACCGCCTCTCCATGTGTGAAACACAAGGAAAGACGTACGAAATACCAGGGCATCGGGGTCATCCTGAGCGAGAGATAGTCTGCGCGATGAACATAGTGCCATTAGTGCACTCTGTGGAGGAGAATGTGAACTTCTGTGCCTCTTTGCATGTGGCACCATCCCGTCCATAAGAGACTAACACTAGCCTACACAGAGTTATTCATACAGCGTTAAATTGACATACACAGTGCCAATCCGTAGGTGGCTCAGATATTTGGAAGGAGACCGACAGATGGCACTGCGCCCTGAGAGTTTGAAGAGAGCATTGATAGACCATTAAAGGATGAACTGCTCGTTCAAATTAATTAGTATAAAGAAAAATATTTTGAAGAAACTATGTTTTATACACAATTGTGGAGAAAATTTTACTTTTCCCTCCTTTTTGTTGGTAGTGCCATGGCACACTGGCACTACCCTGCAAGTCACCACTGGCGAGAGATGATATGAACGAGAGGGCGATCACTGGTTTGGATCCCACTGAATGTGCTGCAGTTGCCAGTCTCGTTTCGTCGAGATAACTCTGAACCAGAGTTGTTCGAAGTGATGAGGGGAAGAGGGAGCTTTCGGAGAGATGGAATACTAAGAGCTAAATCATGTTGAAACTTTGAATCGTCTCTTCTCCTCTGCTGACAAGGATGCATTGCGCTACTTGTAGGCATACGTCACAGATTGGCCACCCATGTTCTCAATGAAACAAATTTTTCAGCCTCAAATTCTACATTAGTTTGCGGGAATTCAACCACTTCTCCTGAAGTTTCAAGTCAGAAAGCTGTATCTCACTCCATGTGAATCACTGGCAAGAATAGAGATTGTTGGATGTTGGAGGGAGTTGGAAGTGATTGAGTTGTGAGTTGGAGGAGGATGTTGGAGGTCGAAGCAAAACACGGATTAATTTGTAGAAATTAACCTTTTGAATTAGTTTCAGATGTTTTGTTTTATCGCTGCGGTTAAGAGAAATGGACAGTGAAAATTATTGACAATTCTTTTACAAACAACTTATGCTGTAAATAACTTACAGATGACTACGTGCATGAGAGTGGAAAGTACTGCGTGATAAATCATACAAGTAACGATCGTAAAATGAGATCACTAGAAGAAACCAGTAGACAGATATAATGTTAAGAGAAAATTAACAGTGTATGGTTGCCTCAATGCTAGAACACTACGAACTCGGTAATGAAAAATTCCCATTATTAAAGTCAGGATATTCATGCGCTATCTAGCCCTAAAATACAAAAGCAAACACGTTCTATTAAAAAGACAAACATGCTCCATTGAAGGTAAAAATGTATAAAATATATACACGATCAAATTCAAGTTTTTTACTTTCAAGTACTCAATTTCTCATGCATTACATTTTGTTGGAGAGGAAAATTAACAATATTTTTTCCTCATTTTATTTTGTTATTTTCATCCGCTTGTTAATAGAATAGTGCTGAATGCCAAAAATAAAATTGTTTAAAACCCTCACAATCATACACGGCAACTCAACAGCTTTTAAAAAAATTGTATTACATTTGAGTAAAAACTTTATTTCATTGTAAAATTTGAATCGCATATTTGATGAGAATTTTAAAGATTTTTACTTCATGGCATATTTTTTTTATTGCGGCAAAAATATCCAAGCTCCAGTGTTAACGAAGACCACGAGATTCAGAGAGGCAGCGGAGTCACGCAGGTGTTGGTAGCGGTGTAGCTATTGGCGCATATCGGCGTCCGAAGGGCCACGCCACGGGGTGCGCGCTGGCAGCTGCGGCCCCGCGTGCTCGGGCGTGCTCCAGGGCGTTCCGTCCGCGCGCAGTTCAAGAGCACCCCCCCTTCCATCGCCCGCAATTGATCTGTCAGGGCCGGCGGAATAGTTGCGCAGCGCCCTCGCCACTCGACTATCCCGCTCTTGGTAGGGCCAATGCCATGCAAGCACCAGCCAAGGATCTGCCAGGAGCGCAAGCGGTTACTTCACTGGTCTTCATTCTGATTGAACAAAACCAACTAATTTGTTTTACTAGTTTTAAATTGTGTACAGTTCGACGGTAATGATATTATATTGGAGCTAATGTTGGCTCAACAACACATACTTTCTCTTATTTTTCGCGGACGTACTATGTTATTTTCGACAAAAAATGCAAAGAAAAAATCTGGTATCTATTGAGAAAATATTTTTTTAATTGCCTTTATTTCACGAACAATTGATCGGAAACTACTGTTTTCGAAATGACCACCTTTAAAGTTCTGTTTTTCAAGAAGAGATTTCATTACCGAAGATATCTATCTTCGATAATGCAGGTGTAAGACGATGCCAAAACATTTTGAAGTATTACAATTTTCGGAAATTCAGAGAGTTCAACGAAAATGAGTTTCATGAGGGCGTCTTCCCTACGCGTTTCTTGAGGGAAATTTCGTATAACAAAGTTGCACCTATGATATTGTCCCTGATTAGTATTCAACTCATGGTACCCCGGTGATTCACTGATAGACCTTCTGAGTCAATTAAAGAGATTTCGGATTCGAAGAGACGAATATCCTAGTCGAAATGGTTGATATACTATACATATTAATGTGCTAGACAACAAACGTTGTTTGACGATGGGAAAAATATTTTAAAAATACACAATCATTTTGAATTTACTACTTTGCAATTTACTGAATCAAAGTAATTTTAATCGCTCTTCCTCTATTCTATAAGAATCCAAAATTGCTAGAAGTGACCGTTTTTAACTAGTCAATCTACAAAAAATGTGTTTGGTCACTGGGCCAGGTGTCAGCTTAATAGAAGGAATATTTTACAATGTTTTATGAAAAAAAACACTTGGTTTCATGAAAAAAAATGGCCCTTATCAAGGTTGCCGATTGAGAAGGCTTCAGTGAATATCGAAGTCATATACGAGTAAATAATGAAATTAGAGTCTTATGAAGTGAATGCTGATAACAATCATGTACAGAAATTATTGAAACTCCTGATTATTAAGGAACTTATCTTGCACTGGTGTTAGGCTGATACACAATTTTTTTGCCGTACACCAGTGCACGATAAGATATCTACCAATTAAGGGCAAATAGCCCACGAACAACTTTATTATGAACGATATCCTACCGTACGTTCATTGGTAAATGTGATCATATGCGGCAGCGATGGTGTAACGGTTAGCGTATCGGACTGTTATACCCAAGTTTGCGGGTTCGAACCCGATCGAAGCCGTGGATTTTTAAGGGCGAAAAAATCCTTCGTACGCCTTCCTTCGGAGGGGAAGTAAAGCCGGCTGTCCCATGTTAGTAGATTTACTGCATGTAAAAGATCCTCAAGCCTAAATGACGCCTCTGAGCTAAATTCAAATCGCCTGTTTCGTCGCCCAAGTAATACCTTCTTTCTCCCATGGTTGGTGAAAGGAGCGTAGCGGAATTTGCGTGGTCAGACGGAAGAGCAGTCCTCATGGCCTGAGTCTCGCCACGTAAAATAAGGCAAATTCAATTCATATTCGAACCCCTGTATGTACTAGAGAAGTTTGTAAATTTTATGTTGAAACACTCGTGTACATAAAAAAACAATTTTCCACGTTCTAGAGGAACTATTTGATTCATTCTGTGCATACATCCAAGTGACCGAAACGTTTCGTTGGACAGGGCTAGCAGCCACTGGTCAGGGTTGTCAGAGGTGTTGCGAGCTCTTTCCCCGCCACTACTACGGAATTTCTCCAAATAACCACTCCAACGAATCAAAACTCCCCAAATTTAAAACGAAAAATACTCTCCAAATTATGGACAAACGACACGAGCTGTTCCTGACGATTCCATTGGCTCTCCCCTTAAATTCAACTAATTCAAATTAACCAATCATCGTTCTCTAAGCTGATCGAAATCGTATACCGTCTTCGTTTTTGTCATGTTTTTCTTCCTCTATGCCTATTCGTTTATTTTGATACATAAAAATGGGAGAGAATAACGTCTAATGTTTATTTATGATTCATAGTACTTACGAAAATAATATTTCTATACCGACTCCAAATGAAAATAATTTCCCCAAAAATTCCTCAGATATTTCATCGTCCATTTCTGTTCCCCATTGTTTCCCCACAACGAATAAAAAAACCCCATTGGGGGGGGGATATCCCAATCTGGCAACCCTGTTCCAGGGCCAATGCCACAGAGGAAGGCAGTGGGCTGGATGCCGCCGCCCGCGCTGCGCAGTTGGAGCCACTGACGGCCACTCGACTCCTCCGCGAGCGCCTCTGTTGTTATCGACCCGGAAATTCACTTCAGCGCCGCGCCGCGAGCAAATTCATTGCACGTTGTTTAATACGCCGTAATTGTGTTGAGTATTCTCGAGTTCCGGAATTCAGACCATGAAAATACTGAGAGACATGAAGCGGAAAAGGTGAAAAATTGCGTTTCATTTTAACGTAATTGCGTTTCCAGTTTTACTAAGTTAATAAACGAGTAAGAGAGAGAGAATTATTTTCACATTCTAGGGTAAATAATAGAGAAAACTGTAGGATGCCGATTAATTCGAGTTCGTAGTACTGTGGCTTCTTCCATCCTATTTCCTCTTCAATTGTAAAGTTTCTCGTTTGACGTTTAAAAATTGAAGCCAGCTCCTGCATTTCTGGGAGGGCGAGCGCATGAAAATTTGTTTCCATTGTTTGCTTCGGGGAAAAAATTCCGTGAAACCTCGCGAAGCATAGGGATAAGAACTCATTGATACCAGGAAATACAAAGTTCAGGAATTTTCCTCTGTATATTAATTCTTGGGCATACGCCTGTGACATAGGCAATATGCCAGACGCGGGAGGAAAGTTGGTTGCTTTCGATTTAGTTCTAGGAGTTCGGCAAGGTAAGAAGTGGCGGTAGCGGGGTGAGTAGTGGCGGTAGCGGGATGAGTAGTGGCGGTAGCGAGGTGAGTAGTGGCGGTAGCAGGGTGAGTAGGGGTGGTAGCAGGGTGAGTAGGGGCGATAGCGGGGTGAGTAGGGGCGATAGCGGGGTGAGTAGGGGCGATAGCGGGGTGAGTAGGGGCGGTGGCGGGGTGAGTAGGGGCGGTAGCGGGGTGAGTAGGGGCGGTAGCGGGGTGAGTAGGGGCGGTAGCGGGGTGAGTAGCGGTAGCGGGGTGAGTAGCGGTAGCGGGGTGAGTAGCGGTAGCGGGGTGAGTAGTGGTGGTAACGAGATGAGTAGGGGCGGTAGCGGAATGAGTAGTGGCGGTAGAAGGATAAGTAGGGGCGGTAGCGGGATGAGTAGTAGCGGAAACGGGATGAGTAGTGGCGGTCGCAGGATGAGTAGTGGCGGTAGTGGTGGCAGCGATGACGGGGTGGGGGCGGTGGTGTAGGGTGGGCGGCGGCGGGGCCGAGGGCGGGAAAAGAGCAGATATGGGAGCAGAGACAAAATCTGAAGAGCGGTAGCGGTAACGGCGGGCAGGAGATGTAGTGGTGGACTTGGTGATGGTGGCGGCCCCGGCACGGGCGCGAGGCGGTGGCTGCGAAGAATGAGGTGAAAATATGCAAGCGCGCGTAGCGCAATGTAGGCGCACTCGTATGTCGCCTTCCGGCACAGACGCGCTCTTTGCACAGTCCCTCTAATGAATTCCATTAATGCAAGGGCCAGTCGCCGCTCGCCAGAAGCGGAGAAGGGCAGATTTAAATTACCGGGCGGGGCAGAGCCAAAGGCCGATGTAAAGATCGCTTCATCGCCATCTTCGCACCTACATCTGGGAAATGTAAAAATAAACGCATAACTCTCACAATAAGTTACGGCATTCTTTTCAATTTTTGTATTTTTTCTACCCGGCTTTAAATTTTCATTTTTCATTAACGTAACTCATTCACACTTAAAAAATTATGACGCATTTCAATTTAACAATAAACAGAAAGAAGAATGCTCGTTGTACAAAACCAATCAGAAAAGAGCAGAAAATATTTCCGTCAAGTGAAAATATTTTTCCGAGATTTTTTAGCGTGATTTACTTCCCGTAAATCATGAATAGTCTTATCACATTTGCTAGTTACTTGAAATTTTTATTTGGAAACTAAGGCACGAAGTGCTTTTAAAATTCATTAGTATTTAATTTTAAAATTCTGATATAAATTCAGGTTGACATTAAACATTTTATATTTAAATTTATAATTATTTGGTCAGTCCATCTGTTACACCTTTTCCAATTGCTCTCTTCATCACTTGCTTGTTAGGATGCCTCTATTTGTGAACATATGTCACTAAAATAAAACAAGAAAAGTCTTACAACAGGAACTATAAAAGCCTCAATTTTTTTAAAAATCAGTAAGAAGTGGTGATAGCTCCATTTTGTCCATAAATGTTATTAGTTATCTAGCTAACATTATAGTAAGTAAAGAACCTTATCTAACGTTCGCTACTTAACTTTATCAAGCTGACATTTTAGTAAGTACAGAACTCTATGTAATGTTCGTGAAATACGTATGAATTCTTCAATATGCAAATAATTGTAATGCAACATGCAAATAATTTTGTTAAAGTAGTGATGCCTTTATATATCCACCGAGTATCCGGCATTACTTCTAACGTTATTTATTTTGCGTATTGCGATAAAAAATATTTACATAATCAACGTCATCTCAAATAAGATAATAGTATATCTTTTGGTTCTATCGTCTATACATAAACGAGGTGGAAAATACAGTAATCCTTGTACTAAGAGAAAAACCTCTCTAATGAAAAAGTATTTTTGCTTACATAATTACACGTGAGTAAAAATAGAGAGGAAGGTCAACTGTGAGGAAAGAAAAACCGAGCGCGGTCCGTGGCCCATTTTTGATACTGCTCTGGCATGCACCTGGAAATGATTAGAGAAACCAAGGAAAATCACCAATCAGAGCAACCGGCCACTAAACGTTTCTTGACAGTGGCTGAATTCGACCCAGCAACATAGCTGGTGTCGAAATTCGCCGTTATCAGAATTCGAAATCTTGAGTCTCTGAAGCAACGACTCTACAGAGCACACGGCAATGTCATCAAATAGTGTTCTCGTTTTAGAGCTGCTGTAACACAAAAATCGGTGGTGGCTTGCTTCTCCACGCGAGAGAGATGCATGCAAAAGGGAATAGACGGAACGCGAAACTACAGAACAGAAGACGAAACTTTACAGAAACATGAGGAAGCACTACCGTTACGGAAAACTAGAACATTTACTCCTACTTGTTTCCAGCAGTGGCAGCACACGGACCACGAAAGAGCGAGCAGCTGCATTCCACGACGCGGGCGGTCGTAAAGGTAAGCGAACGTGATGGTTAGAGCCATTTGATATAATCGGACATGTAACTTATGCCACAAACCTCGCGAGTGCCGAGATAAATGGAGTTTAAAATTTAAAAAAATGTATCAAAGATACGAACAGGTCTAAAAATGCATCAAAGATATGAACAAATACGAATAGGTAATGTATTGATGAAGAGGCGTTTTGTATTTTCAAAATCTGCACATGGCTGATGTAATGAAGAATAATTACACTTTTATTCTTGAAATGCTGCAAGTTTCAATTTTTTGTTTTTAGAAGCAATGAAATTCTTTCATTACAAGTTAGCAATTTATTGCAGTTATCATTATTATTTCTATTGTTACTATTATTATTTTATTATTATTGTTATTGTTATTATTATTGTTATTATTTTTGTTATTTTTGTTATTTTTATTATTTTTATTATTATTAAACCGATCCGTAACTTACACATTTTCGTCACTCAAGAGCACCTACGACAGCGTGAAAAATTTCTTTTGGGGAGTTACTAATCCAAGTAGAGAGGAACAATAAAGATGATGTTATAATTTTTCTTGCACAAATACTAGTTATGTATAATACAGAATGTATTGAAGTATTGTGGCCAAAACGGCGATTTTTCGACTGAAATACATGTATTGTGCTGCCCTTATACTCAAAAAGAGATTTTTTTGTTTCCATATGTAGTTATTTCCATATGTGTTATTCTTCTAACACGACGTGTATTCGGAATCTACGTTTTATGAGTTTTTGATACCGAGACATCCGCCGACGGCAAAACGGGTTTGCCCGTGTACAACGCTAGAGATCGTTCAGGTTTTGTCCATTATCGATGTTCTTCCATCGATCTGGCGGACCTCGATGCCGCTTGAATGTGAAAGGAATACGTTGATTTTTAGGAACGAGCACAATTCATGAAGTCTCAACATTTGCACTTTTTCTCTAAAATGACTCCAAATATTGTGTTTAATTTTTTTCTTGGATAGACCAAAGAACGCTTAAAAATGGTGCAGATTTCATTTTCACTAATATTTTTGAATTTTCAATTTAAAAATGTTCTTGGGTGACTTTCTGCAACTACAAAACTCAAGATAGAGATTTCTTCTTAATACAATATGGCCTTCAAAGACAGTTCTTGAAATAAGATCATCCAATTTTTTTCCCGAAAATGTGCGTATTTTTGCGTAATTTTGCTTCAAATATAGGCATCTTTTCAAAAATTATTTTCTGGACATCGGCTCTTATTGTTTTCTTTATTTTTTTTACGAAGAGAGCAGAATTCTATAGTAAATATGACGCAGGTCTCCTTTTTTTGTGAACTCTATATTTTTGAAAATTGCAAAAAATAACATAGCAAAAATACACTACTGACGAGAAATTTTTAATGAAATATGTTCCTGAAAATTAGATTTTTAAATAAGGTCAAGCACATTTTTTGAAAAAGTGAGTAATTTTTGCCGATATTCGAAATTGGAAAAATCAATTTTTTTGCGATTCTTTTGCTGAAGTCTTTCCCGAGATATTAGTTCGCAATAAGTCTTTGGCAACGCCCCGACACGAAAGTTTAAAATACTCAGAATTCCTTTGAATTATCGGCCGATGTTTCTGGCTGATCCCCATAATGACGCACGTTAATCTCCCTCTAGGATAGAATATGACTGAGCTTCGGAAGAGAACATGTAGCGTGGTCAGAAATGATCAACATGCTAATAATAATAATTATAATAATAATAATAATAATAATAATAACAATAATAATAATAGTGGAAATATCTGACACGAACATCAGAAATAAGATACAAAAGAAGGTACTCTCCAGAGTAAATAATATTAGTGAGACGAGCATCAGCTCAAGAAATAAAATGTGGGCAATTAACACATGGGCTCTTACTGTAGCAACATATACCTTTGGTGAGATAAAATGGACTGATACTTCTGAACATGTTTTCTACAGAAAATTGAAAACGGTGCTTAACGTCGACTCCATTATCCACATAGTTCAATATAGAGATTATATCTGTCTCGAAATAATCCAGATAGAGGACTATTGAATTTGGAAGCATTATGTCGTTAGCAGGAAGAAAAATTACGTCACTATTTTGTCACTTGGTACTCCACTTCGTAAAGCAATTTGTTCTCAGAATAAAAATATCAGCTCATTAAATCTAACCCAAGAGAACAGTGATTTCTTATTCTTGACAGCTCAAGAACAAATTAATGCTTGGAAAACAAAAGAACTGCATGCCAGGTTTATATCAACGTTCTGTTCTGAGGATGTTGACCTGAACTATTCTACAGAATAACTGCGAATAGTGGATCTTTATTGTGAAACAGAGGGATTCCTGTTCTCCATACAAAACCAAGTTATTAAAACCAGAGCCTATCATAAATAAGTTATGGGCCAAAAGATTGATAGCAAATGTCGATTACGGAAAAATATGAATGAATCTATCCTGCATATATGCAATGGATGTCCATCTTTGGCACAAGCTGAATACTTGCAGCGACATAGTAATTTAGCCAAAATAATTCAACAGGTCCTTGCAAAAAGATATCAACTAATAGAAAAAGAGCACTCATATTATAAGTGTAAGCTTGAGCATGTTATCTGTAATAATCTGGCACGAATACTTTGGGACAGCACAATTATAACCGACAGGACGGTTGAAGCAAACAGACCTAAACAGAGGTTTATTTCATAAAATAGCGAGAACAGCTATGGTCATTGACGTTGCGGTCCCTACACACGGAACCTAGTGTCAACTGTTGCTGAGAAAAAGCGTAAATACCAGTCACTAGCTGTTGAGTTGAAGGATATGTACAGAATTGCAGGGAGTGAAGATAGTACCTGAGATATTATAGGCAAATGCTGTAGTTACGAAGGATTGGAAGAAGGCTGGGAAAGTCTGAGGCTACAACAAAAATTTCTTAGAACTATGCAAAAGGCCTCTTTATTAGGTACGACAACCATCACCAAAAAGTTTGTGCGTCTTGAATGAGGTGGATGAAGTGCCAAGGAAGTAAAGACGATCACCAAAATCATCAATAATGAATTTAATTTAACATTGAAGATGTTAAAACACTGCAAGAGGCAGCTTTTCATTGCGGCAGCTCCATATTTTTGAACAAACAAGGTGTGTAATGAGCAGGAATGCTCCGACATCTCTTGAGAAGTAGAGAAGTAATAAAGAAGTATTATAATAATAATAATAAGAAGAAGAAGAAGAAGAAGAAGAAGAAAGAAAGAAAGAAAGAAAGAAAGAAAGAAAGAAAGAAAGAAAGAAAGAAAGAAAGAAAGAAAGAAAGAAAGAAAGAAAGAAAGAAAGAAAGAAAGAAAGAAAGAACAGAGAGAGATAAAAATAAAAACATTTCATTTGCAGCCTCGAGTGAAGCAAGAGGCATTGTGAATTCGTATCCTGGCCCGAGGGGTGGTAGCGGAGTGCTGCGGCTGGATTCCTTCGTCGTAGGCCACGAGAGCTTCTGCGAAGGTAAGTGAGCGCGATGGGTCGGAGTGAGGCAGGCGCCGCTGACAAGAACACCGGCGCGGCGGCGGCGGCGGCCGACACGGGTGGCAACATTATGAAGCCTCCGCGCGGGAGCGGAGCGGAGCGGGCAGGGCGGGGCGGGGCGGGGCGGGGCGGGGCGGGGCGGGGCGGGGCGGGGCGGGGCGGGGCGGGGCGGGGCGGGGAAAGGGGGTGAAGAAGGGGATGCTGGCGGCGCTGAGAGATAGCGCACGTGGCGAGGTCAAGGGCAGCGCCGCGCAGTGGCCCTTGCGGCGAGTGGGCGAGCGGGCGAGCGGGAAGGGCACTGGAGGCGCCGCCGGACAGGCGCTCGCCACGGGACAAGGGCACGAAGCACGGAACGCTTTTACAGAGGGCGTCCAGGTTGACATATGCATCAATACAACGATAGTTGATCTTACTGAGTGAAGAACTGATAATTTTGCTTTATTACATATTAGCTGCCTGAGCCACTATGTACTGGAGCTAAAAAGAGAAATATGAACATACATAATTCATGATTCGTTTTGTAGAGGCAGATCATACACTATTAGGATAGGTCAACAGTCCTATCTTTCTCCTCTTTCTCCTCCTCAGTGTTCCGGCCCCAATTATTACTATATATATATATATATATATATATATATATATATATATATATATATATATATATATACACACACACACACACACACACACATCCGACACTGCGTGACCGATCTCCATGAAAGTTGGCACATCTACGTGTTTTTCCAACCAGAGGCTCTGTGTGCTGTTAATTGTGTTGTAACTACACCAGATGGCGATATAGAACAAAAAGGACTACTTGTAGTCGTGTCAAATGCAACCCGCAACACTCTGTAGCATTTTAAAAATCTATATCGTTAAATAACCCCTAAACGAAGCGTTTTAGGATAATAAAAACTAAAATTTTGAGTCAGCAGATCTCAAAGAAACTTTCTTCACGCTGTATTCTACAGGATAACACCTTCTTGAACATTCTATTACGTTTTTGCTGGTTCGGCTCTTCTCGATATTACCCCACCTACCCAGGGACGTGCAGAATATGCAACTGAATGTGACATTAATTACTTGATGTTCTACGCGATTGAATTACACGGGTGTACCTTGCTGTTCTGTAACTGTTAAATAAGAGTTTGTATTGACAAGCGTGAATTGTATTGTAATCAATTACAAGGAGTCAAAGTAGAACAAGTGATGGAAAACACGAGGGTCTTGAAGAAAAAAGATATTTAACAGGCTTAATATGGAAATGGACAAACAGGGTAGAGGGTGGGTTCATGAGAGAGTTCTCTCACGGGTAGCCTAGTATTGTATATATTACAATATAGCACTTGCTAATACATTAGTGTTGCAGGGGTTGCTGCAACACGAAGTGTGAAACAAACAAGCGGTGTTGCGTCAACCATTATTCTATTTGGTGCTCATCTATTCTGATTAGGTGCCATTTGATTCACTTGGATTGTGTGTCTCGAAGATGCACATTTACGTATTTTTCTTAAGAAATTCTTAGAAATAAAACTGCGTTCTTTATTCCTGACTTCCTTTCAATGGATGGAAAGAAAAGTCCCCGTTGGTATCCGACCACATCAAACGTCCGATCTTAAATTTTTGAAGCAAGTTAATAAAAGCACGTGCAAAAAAGAGAAGAAAATAATGTCTATTAAGAAGAGTTATTCATCAACATCCACGAAGCTGAACTCCCTGAATGACAATTCCTCAACATGCATACCAGCACTCTGAAGATCGTATCAGCGGGAGCGTCGTACATATTAGTTCCACGACCATGGTAGCTCTGTTTTCAGCGCGATTGTTCGTGTACTTTAATTACACTCACTCAGGATTTGACAGCGCAAAAACAATTAGTTAAGCAAAATACTTTAAATTAAGTATTTAAATACTTCGTCAAAATACTTTGTAAGTAAGTATTTAAATGCATACTCCCAATACTTTAGGTTTTTAATTGTTAAATACATGCCTATTTAAAATACTTAAAATACTCGTACTCAAAATACAGTAAATACAATCATTTTGCAATATAACTTTTTTATTGCAACAAAATAATGTAATTCTTATTTACATTGATTGATTGATTTTTCGTGTTTCCGGACCCGTCAACTGCTTTGGTCATTAGTCCCTTTAGTGTAGTGCGTGTTTTTTCTCGGGAGATGGCGGTGATCTTCCCCCGATGGATGGCGAGAACCGGCGCCGACCTACCGTCGGCTAGTGGGGTTTCCCCCTAACCAGGACTCTCCCTCCAGCGGTGCACCGCCCCAGCCGGGACAAGCTCTAAGCTCCCGACCAGTCTCCCGGCATAGATGTGATAGTGTAGTGCATGTTAGTGTAAGTGTGTGTGTGTGTGTGTGTGTGTGTGTGTGTGTGTGTGTGTGTGTGTGTGTGTAAGGGGAGAGGATAGGACAAGGAAGAGGAAGGACAGATTGCGCGCGGTCCGTGGCCCGTTTGGTAGGGTACTGCTCCGGCATTCGCCTATGTGGATCGGAGAAACAACGGAAAACTACCGATCGGAGCAGTCGGCCGCTAGAATTCTCCTCTAGACAGCGACTGAATTCGACCTAGCTGGAAAGCTAGTGTCGAAAATCCTGCCGCCGTCAGGACTAGAACCTAGAACCTCCCGGTTAGAGGCGCTGCAGTGAGATCAGTTGATGCACTGAGTTACCGCTCCCGGTCCTTATTTACAATAAATTACTAATTGGTAGTCATAAATTTCTGAACAATAACTAAAAACATTCAAATATCAAACTCTTTCACTTATACTTTCACAAAAACACTTTCAAATATAAAATAATATCAAAAATATCTCTAACTCAAAAAAACCTGGAATTTCCTTTTAAAACGAGTAGTTTTTCAACAACTCAGATATAAACCCATATTTGGCGAATGTATAAATCCCGCAAAGGAAAACATTTGTTGAACTGGTGCTGATGAACATAAACTAGTGTTATAAGGAATAAAAGCTTTTTTGTCGGATAATTGTCCACCACTTTTAATGATTTAGATTAATCATTTAAAAATTAAGAGAATTGAAGTTCAACATCTGATAGGAACTTTTAATTTTGTTTCAATGAGGTCAATTCACTAGCAGAATCAAACACAAAGAAACTATTCTCCGTATCTTCATCTGTATTTAAAGTATTTTAAGTATTTTTTTTTAAATACACGTATTTCAGGGATTTAAATATCTCTAAAATACACGTCCAAAAAAACTCAAAAATACGGTTATTCAAACGCAAAATGTATTTCAAATATAAGTAATAGAAGTACATCTACATACATACATAGAAGTCCACACTACAAGTACATACAAGTACAAATACAAGTAAATACTGCCCATCCCTGAAAACAGTTCTGTTGTAATACAGAAATGCCGCGATGGAGCGAGAAGCCCGAGCCGCCTTGTCGCCGGGCAGCGGCGCGCGGGGAGGGAGGGGCCAGGGGCCGCGGGGGCGGCTTCCGCGAATCGGCGGAGGGCGACGCGACCTCGTTCGCGGAACGCCGCTCCGCGGGGCGCGTTCGCAGAAGCGGCTCCCGAGCGCGCCGCGCGGCGCTTCCGGGAACCTCGGCCAGAGCGCGTAATTGCGCCGCTGGGGGCCGCGCGCACAAAGAGAGGCCGCAGGGTGGGGGCGGGGGGGCGGGATTAGCGGTGGAGGTGGCTGAACGGCGAACGCGGATGGCGCCGGGGGCGGGGACCGAAAAGTGTCAAACTGAGAAAGAGGTTGAGAGGCGGTATTGGATCGGGATGGGAAGCAGGGGAAGGAAGTGGGACTGTAGGGGTGTTGTGGACTGCGCAAGGAATCTGAGGATTGTCAGTAGTGAGATGAGAACTGAGAAGGGTGAAAGTAATGAAGAATTCGATGTTCGATGGCTGTTCGATGGACGTGGAAGAATTCAGAATGTGAAGTGGGCGTGGCTGCACACATATAAAGGTTTTAGGTGTCGGTAGTGAGATAACTGAGAAGGTTAGAAGTAATGAAGAATGTTGATCGATGGATACGGAAGAATTCAAAATGTGAAGTGAGCATGGCTGTACGGAGGATGCATGTCGGGACGAAGATCAAGAGTGAAGACGTTATAAAGTGTGAAAATATGAGAACGATGTGACCTGAGGGTGAAGTCAGGACGAAGAGAAAGACGATTCGAGCCGTCACTAGTGGGAGTGGTGAAACTCGTACAGAAGCTGATTTCAGGAAGGAGATAACGGTAATGAACGGAACCGGGCTAACGTAATTTCCTGCAACCGACTGCTAAATAATTTCACCGAAAATCGTTTCAATATGATATACGCTTGGATGTGAGAAATGATGAGTTCCTGGAGAAGATAAGGATTATTGTGCTCGATTCCATTTACCTTTGAAGTATCGCGCCAATCATGATGAGCTTACACTTAGAGCAAAACTCACGCGAAATCATAGAATGTAATTTAACTTTTTTTCCGTATTATCAACTAACTTCTGTGCGTTTATTTTGCTGAAGTACTTCTGCCTGAGGATGCAAAAACTAACTTCTTTTCAAAAAAAAAAATTATAACAGTAAATCAAAACGTACAATTCAGCATTATACCGAATGATTTCCAAAAAACTATATTCACACTTCACACCTCAACCACCACATCTAGTATCAGGATAAGATTAAAAATTAAATGAGTATGCTTATGTATTCTTTCTGAACTTGCCGAATAAAAAATGAATAATGTTAAAATTCTGTTCCCACCCTTTTTTTATATTCTCTTGTTCAATTGAAAAATAAAAGAAAAAACTACCCTGGCATGAGAATAGAAAAACTCTCAGCCCATTAATGCAAAATGAATCAAAATTACTTTGAGAGTCTGAAATTATTCGAATAAAAAAAGAAAATCAGAGAGCGATGAAATAACGGCATTGAAAACTTAAAAAAGCAACAGATATCTACCTACTTCTATTCATCATCAGAGTATTACATCGACAATATAAAAATCAAAATTTAAAAAAAAATACTGATATAAAAATTGGCAATTCCGCTGTCGGTTTACAGAGCAGCGCTGTGAAACGGTGGCTGGGGGGGGGGGGGCAGGCGAAGGAGAAGTTGCAGGCGAAGGCGGAAGCGAAGTCGTAGGCGAAGACGGAAGCGGTGGCACCAGTGGCTGCGGCCGAGGCGATGGTAGTGACAGTAGTGGCGGCGGCTGCGGCGGCGATGAAGGTGGCAGTGGAACCGTAGGCGGAGGCGAAGACGTAGGCGAAGGCTGTGGCGGTGGCAGCAGCAGCTGCGGCGGAGGTGATGACAATGGTGGTAGCGAAATCGTAGGCGAAGGCGGTGGCAGCAGCGGCTGAGGCGGAGGCGATGGCAGTGGTGGCGACGGAGATGGCAGTGGCGGCGGCAGACGCGATGGCGGCGGAGGTGGCGGAGGCGGAGGCGGCCATTGCGCCATCGAAAGCGACGTGCTGCGCCGGCCCAAAAAGCGCCGAGCGCCGCTCGCTTAATAACCGGGCGCAAAAAGCCAGCGGGCCAAAGCGACAAAGGAATCCTGCACGTGGCAGCCAGCAGCCCTATTGTTTTTGCAACAGAACTTTTCGATACTCCGTTGCTACCTGCACCGCCAAGCCAAGGCTCGCAGCCTCATTTCATCCATTAGAATGGACGATCCTCTGCGTATTTCGGGAACGACTCCAAATTAAACCACGTGCACAGTTTTTCTTACTTACATTTTTAAATATACCACTCACATATCCACTGTCTCATATTGCATTCTATTTTTCTCTGCGTATCGAATGCGGGAATATTATATTATTTATCATAAAACTGAATTTTTCCCAAATCAAAAATGTTTTCATTAATTACGGAGAAATTGATGTAAACAAGAACGACAGGACATACTTTCTCACATTATTTCCAAATTTGCCATTTTCGAAAATTCAAAAAGTTCAACGAAAATGAGTCACGCACCATTCTTTTAAGCATCCCCTCTTCTATCTATGGAAAAATTTTGAGGAAAACTTCAAATTTTTATAAATTGCATTAATTTAAGTCACAATTTACCCAAAAACAATTATTTTTTTTCGAAAACTTGTGCATGACCTTTTTTGAAGATGATTTTTTACAACAGACACTGTCTGAGGCAAAAATCTCTATTTCCGATTTTCTGGTTTGGAGATGTTATTTTTTTGGCAATTTTCAAAAATGCGGAGAGTTGAACCTAACCTTATTTCAGGATCTGTCTTTAAAGAGCAGTTTTTATTAAGGAAAAATATCTCTATCTTCAATATTTTAGTTACAGAAGACACTCGAAAGAAATTGCACTTTTGCAATTTTTGAAAAATCAGGGATTTCGACGAACGCGAGACCTGCATCATTCTAGTTACTAAGCGCCTTTTACGCTATCCGAGGACAAAGTTAAATAAAAAAATTGGAGCCATTGTTCAGAAAATATTAGAAATGTTGTTTGAGCCTTTATGTAAAGTACCTTCATAAATCAAAATATCCATTTGAAATCCCCAAAAAATTGAGTTCGTTCTGATCGATCGAGGAACATCGATTTTGGAGAAAATCGACAGAACGGTTTAGGTGTTAGCGATGATTGCAACCAGACAAACACAAAGACAGACAGACGTTTTGCCGTCAATCGATTGTTCGGTAGCAAGGGCGCAGAAAACATGGATTCTGACAATATCACGTGTCAGACGAAGTAATTTACTATACATAGAAACACGATTCATCCACTTTTTAGTTACCAGGGCTCTGCAATAAAACTTTCTGTCGAAAATTTGCAGTTTTCCCGAGCACAACTACAATATTTCCTCTTCTCACATTCGTAAAATCGAAAAGTATATAATAAAGAGAGAATGGGTCAAAAACATCTGAAACATTACAACTGCAGAAAGCAGGAAACTTCCCTATTCCAAGAATACCTTTTTGACCCGTATTTTAATAGAATCCAAAATGTTACCTGGAAAACATTCGTCGTTAGCGCGCTTCTCTACTAAAATACCGACATTAAAGTCGTGATAATGACTTTTCAGCTTCACCTTCTCAGACCTCCCTTCCGCCTTTCCGTCACTAACGTGTTTCTGAGAAGGGGCATCTGAAAGCTTATGCCGAGAAGCAAGTAAAACCTTTTCTTCGAATTCGCATTGTATTAATTATTCTCGTAGTGCACAAACTGCTGAAGCGGTGCTTGCGAAAGATAACAAGATGTAGGCGGGTAGTCCGCTAAAGGGCTTTTGCGGCGCTCGAAAAGGAAAGCGCATTTGTTACATCTCGACTTCCCATTAAAATACCGCTCTCTTCGAGGATGAGGTGTCACAGTAGGTCGCAAACCGCGAGCCTTTCATGGTAACGTTGGTCTCTGTCGCAGAGAAAGTTACGTGTATTGAATTCGGGCAGTGTTGTGAAGATAATCAAAGGTATTCTATTTGATTGAATAGTCGTCTGTCTCACTTGAAAAAAAAATCCTGAAAGAAAAAAGCAAATGGCACTTAACAAACGACAAATGAATTATTAAACAATTGCGCAAATTTCATTCTGCAGAGATCAAATTAATAAGATTTAATGAGAGTATATTTATTCAAATTCAAATTTTATGAAAACGTTTCATGCAAGATGAAATCCTTTTAATTAACTTTTTATTCTGAAGAGACAAAACAGAGAAGGTTGGTTATTATTTTTTTCCTTTTTATCATATCGAATCGAGAGTTCATGAGATAAAAACGCTTCAGACGCGTCGTAAATTTCAGTTCGCAAAACTGTCGAAAACTAGAAAGTCTCTATCTCGGAGTCCTACAGTTATCATGTGCACGTGACTTCCATACGCCGCCTTCCTTCCGTGAGCGGAAAACTCGATTTTGGAGGAACGCCTGCCACAAAATATTGCATGCGGTGTGCGCAGTCGACGCAATTGAGTATTCCCGCGCAGTAGACTCCGCGACGGCGAAGGAAACAAACGACCGAACAATAGCGAATATTCAAAGGGAATACGCGCCTAACCAACATAATATTTCCCTCCGTCGGCGAATGAACGTGTTTAAGTTCGCGTCGAGCGCGCCGCCGCGACCCGCACAGCGCCGTGCAACGCGCAGCTTCCTTTCATATTCCCCCAGAGCTGCGCGTAATCCTCCACAATGAGCTTGTCCCGCAGGGCTCATACACGGACTCACAGCTGCTGCTGCTGCTACTGCTGCTGCTGCTGCTGCTGCTAATGCTGCTAATGCTGCTGCTGCTGCTGCTAATGCTGCTAATTCTGCTGCTGCTAATGCTGCTGCTGCTAATGCTGCTGCTGCTAATGCTGCTGCTGCTAATGCTGCTGCTGCTAATGCTGCTGCTGCTAATGCTGCTGCTGCTAATGCTGCTGCTGCTAATGCTGCTGCTGCTGCTAATGCTGCTGCTGCTACCGCCACCTCCGTCGCCGCCACACACTGCTTCGCCCTTGGTTGCTACCACCACCACCACTACCACTGTTGTTAATACTACCAACTGCTACCACCACTATCACTATTATTGTGAATACTACCAACCTATGCCAATTATCACTGCCGCCAGCATTACAAACTCAACCACGATAGACATATCCTCCCGACAGTATATAAGAGTTTTCATTTCTCGTTCTGTAATGGATGTCTCGGTATGAATGTACTGTATGTATTTGGCATTTTTGGGTCCATTGTCCGACTTTGCCGGCTAGCTGATTATGTCCCCTACGGCCTGTGTCTAGTTCAGTTCCCATGCTTGGGGGAGGGGGGAAAAGAGACATAAGGCGAACACGACGTATTCCCATCACCGTAACTACGGAGCAAACTCCATCTGTCCTCCAGCTTTTCTTCGTCACACAGTTACCGAAACTGTTAGAACTCTATTTTTGCCTCGACCGTGAACAGAACCAGGGATTAGACCATGGGGAGCTAGTATGCTCCCTATGAGCCATCCTAGAGGCTTAGATATCTTACAATAAATTTTGCAAAGTACTAGAGCATGATAGGATTCATAATGATCCCTTTTTGACAATTAACGTGTGATGGTAAACCTCACTTCACGAAGAAATTAATTTCATATTTGGAACTGATTTTGCATCGAGGTTTAGCAGGTACACAAAATATCATTGACCGTGTTATAACATGTACCTACCAAATACAAGTTTACAGTTTGTCCCCGACCTATCAAAGGTAAATGTTACGTGTGTAAATTCGTTATATGTGATTTACCACATGTTCGTTGGTAAAAAGTGCTCATCCTGTCACCTCACATGCTCTAGGAGCTTGTAAGCTTGTTACTCTGCGATAGATAGTACCACTACTACTTCAAACATTGCCATTTCAGCTACAACCTGTGTTTAACTATCCATGTGTGTAACTCCATCACCATCTACGATCTCTACAAACAACGACAAGAACAAACGATAGTGTTGCCGACTCCACTGTTACTAGCTTATTCCATCACGAATGGAAGTGTGGCGGAGCATCCATCAAATTGCAAGACAAACTTTCATAAAAAAATATATTTCATTTTTTATTCGGAATCGCGCAAATGCGAGTTCGGAAGAATTGCATCATGTCAGATAAGTATTAAAGTAAATTTGACCAACCCACAGCTTTAGACGATTAGTGATACCCTGCACTAATTCACAGGTTTAAAAAAATCAAATTTGTTTGTCAAAATTTTATGTTAGAACACTTATGTCAAGGAATACATATGACTTTAGTTTTAGTAGACTACTCTCGAGCCTGAAAGGCAAGAATATATTATATAGCCCCCCCCCCCCTACATTTTGAACAATTCATTTTCATAAAGAGAAAGATACCTTTAGTTTAGAAAAACTTCGAACATTATCAAACAATATATTAGTGCAAAGATTGCGGAAAGTTGAAATGAAAAGAGATGATTAGCTATCATTATATTATTCCAGATGTATTCATAGTGCCTCATTCACAATAATCTCGTCGTTCAGAATCCGTGAAATCCACTTGAATGCTAACATTGTACAGATTTGGATTTTTCGAATCCAATATAAATTTATTTATTGGCAAATGTGTATGTAATCCGTGTGTAACAGTTTTCTTTCCAATGCTGGTATTCGAGTCTCTTATTTCTCGGATATTTTTTCACATTTTTCTTATTTAAAACCGAAAGACAAATTTTTGCCAAGTGTATTAATATTTCAGCAATTAAAAAAGAAGAGAAGAAATTGCAACAAGAATGCTCCTTTAAAATTATTCTCAACATTCGTCAGGAAATACAATAAGCTATGACTATGGTTTAGTAAATTAAGTTCTCATTATCCAGCAATCACTCGCTTCACAAAATATGTGCACACAAATAGAAACAACAGAACAGAACAAACTAATCGGCTGATCAGTTGCTACACAACCAACAATACTCTACAAACGTACGCGAGTATTTGGTAGACAAGAGTTATTTACACACGTTGTATTTGTTTGACATCAACATCCTGCATGAAAAAATTAATCCGCAGAGGGGAGTGCGCCTCGAGATATTTCCGGGAAACAAGATAAACGGATGCCAAGATTGTGAGCAGAAGCTGATAGAATGCGATGCGACACCACGCTGCAAAAACAAAAATTATGTGTAGCTAAGAGCACATAGCAAGCGGTGTAGCGCAGCGCGGCGAGATTTAGAACAGTGTGTTGAGGCTACAAATACAGCTTGAGTATTTTTGTCGAGATTCTTCAGATGTTCGTGTCGAAAGAGGATTGCTTTCATATTTTAATCCTTGGACACAAAGGAATGTTCTGAAAACAAGTATTTAGTATATCTGAGCGTAAGAATAGTTGGGTATTCAAGACGTCGTCAGCGTTACCTGCCTGGTCGAAAAGGAAATCGTTTACTCCTGTTTTTTCTCTCATAATTTGTGCGTATTAATGTTATTACGCAGAGATCGCGCACCAAAGCGTTGTTCCACGGAGACCGCAACATTGTGAACTAGGCACACTACCAACGTACAAATCTAACTTGCAATGCAGCCAAGATGCGTATTGCTTAGCTTTTTTATAGACGAGGCGATCCTTTGTGAAACCGCTCTGCTGCAGATTCACAAACAGTTTAATTTCATGGCGTCGAATTTGGAAAGACGTCAGATTCTTAGAATTTGTCGACAATATGCTATATGGGCTCCGCAGCTTCTCGAGTAGCTGACGCAATCTCCCGGGCATCTTTGATGACAGTTCAAAATTTCAAAGCAGTTCAGTCCTTCAAAGAGTTTCATACGAAAAATGAATTCCCTTTCTCTCTGAAAGTCAACCCGCTGTTTTTGAGGGAAAAATTAACGAAGTCTCAGGCGGGATGTTTGAAATGTACATTCTTTGCTGTCAATTAGGGCCAAAGAATTGTTATAAATGTTTGTATTCCAAGTACGGCGCCAAATTTGAATTAATTTGACCACCTATATGCCAGCAGTCTGATTTGTTGTTTTTGCGTGGAAACATGCGACAAACCAACCATGACCGACCAGGACTTTATCATTTATTGAAAATTCCCCATCCATTGAACTGAAGTATTTGCTAGACCAGCAGTTTGACAGTCAGAACACATAGAGGTGGTATTAATGAGATATGGGACGAAATAGAATGAGCAATGAATTCATGAAACAAGTAGACTTATTTTTATATTGCTCATACATTCTCCATTCTCGTGACTCCCTGAACACACCACGCCCATCCTTTTACTTCGCTTACGCTTTGAAATTTTACTTTCCAAATACGAATTCCCACAAAGAAACGACTTACGTGGTTTCGACAGGGCCATTTTCCCAACTGTTCATGCTTATTCGTGTTGCATTCTGTATGCGCCACTTGCCAAGCCTGCCGTGAATTTGTTCATTAGAGGATAGTGGAGTGTGAACAGACTTTAAAAATGACTTACTAAACCAGAGGTGAAAAATTTTTAACTCCAGATTTGTGGATACTGGAAATGAATAATAATTATGTATTGTAGAGAGATTTCTTGTTGCTGACATTGTTTCGCATTGAGATCGGATCAACAGGATCAATTAAAAAATGAATTACTCAAGAATTTATAAAAAGTATAAAAATTTAACATTCGGAATTGTTTTAAATTGCTGTCACTACTCTAAATGGTTAACGAGTAGTTAGTTGAACTTACTAGAAATTCCATATATTCTTGAAATACACGAGCATGTAGAACATTTTGGAAATTCAAAAACGAACACGGCCGCTGAGCGCCGCCGGCCTGGCCTTTTAGTGCCGCGTGGCGTCGCGTCGCGCGCTGTCTGTTTCCTCCATAAGCCTACGGTGCGAAACTCGGGAGGAGGCGCGCGGCTGAGTCTCGGCGCGTCGCACGAGCGCGCGCATAAAAGCGCGTATTAAAAGCGCCCGCGGACGTTATTTAAACGCTCCATAAAACCGCGCGCTAGTTATCGCGGCAGACAGCGACGTCGTTAATGTCTCGGCCGCTGGCGCTCAGCCGCCATGTTCGTTCTAGGATTGCCAAATTTTCTACATACTCGTCTGTTTCAGGAATGTATCAAATTTCCAGGAAATTTAAGTGCTCTTGCGACGTTTGTTGTAATGGTAATTTTACACGATACAGAATGTTGATTTTAACCCTTTATTGTTACACTAGCGGAACCCCGCAGACATTGTTCTGCCCTTCATCTCTTGTTTCTCCTTCCCTCTCCCTTTATCTCTCCGTCTCCCTATCTCTCTCTCTTTCTTTCGTCTCTGCCTCTCTCTTTCTCTTTCGCCTCTCCCTCCCTCCCTCCCCGCCCCTCTCTCTCTCTCTCTCTCTCTCTGACCCTCTCATTCACATTTATTTGCATATTCTGCATGTCTCTGAGCAGGTGGGGTAATATCGAGGAGCACCGGACCAAAAAAATTGAAATAGAATGTTCAAGAAGATCTCATCGAGTTGGTTACGGTGTGAGAAACTGTTTCTTCGAGGAGTTATTTAACGATATAGTTTCAAGAATGCTGCCGAGTGTTCGGGGTTGCATTTGACATGAATATTTAGTTCTGTTCTATAGCGCCATCTAGTGGAGATACAACAAAATTAACAGCACATAAACTTCGGGGTGAAAAAACACGTAGATGTGCCAACTTTCATGGAGATCGTTCACACAGTGTCGGCGTTAACCGCTCTTATATATACCAACATCCATGTATATATAACCCTTTAATGTTTAATAATTTTCTGCGCATAGCTATTGTCCATTGTCGAAGCGTCCGTGCGCACACAGTCGTTGTTTGGTGGCTGCAAATGCTCCGTCATCTTCGTTTGCTTTACACCGGTCCCTCCCTCCGACTTAACCACAGGCGTGTAACAGCTAGCCGGTTTTAGATGAAGAACCACCGCCCGGCTAGGAGAGTACTATGTTTTAGAGTTCTAGGTTAAATAAACATCTGGCAATCAGAATTGAAAAAAAACCTTGTTAGGAGTTTTATTTAGGATGTCTCCGCCTATTGAAGAAATAAAATTCGTAAATTAGTGCAAAATGTGCAAATGTGAGTTTACCAGAAATGTTGTTGCGAATATTGAACACCGGGAATTTTTTTTACAGAAACTGAGTAATTTACTTTTTAAACAATCCAGTTTTTTGTAGAGCAAATCATCTCCATCACGTACGTTTAATATTTGTTGCCAATTCTTCTGCAAATATTCATTACCAATTATGCACAACACAATTATTATTCAACCATTATTCATTATCCTTAATACTAGAGTCAATATTTTTTATTATTAATGATTTTGGCACTTGAAATGTCTAATCCTTCTCCCTTCTCAACCGAACGAATACCTTCATCGCAGGACAGATCCGTAACTTCACCCTTTACCCCCATTACCAATACCACTCTAGGATCATTACTAATATATAACCCAATCTCGGCGCCGTAACCATCAACCATCCCACCGTCAGTCGTGCGATAACCATCACTAGCGCCGTTCCCGACCCTCCTCCTCCTCCCTCGCGAAGACGGAGGCCAAGGCGGAGGCGGAGGCGCAGAAGCAGTAAATGCGCCGAGCGGGTGGCCTATTAAGGCGCGCGCAGGGGCAGCTTAGGGGTAATGGGCGCGCGCGGCGGCGCCCGCCGGCATAATCAGAAGGCAGCGGCAGACAAGGAGACGCGGGCGGCGCGCATAAACATCGCGCGCTGCTGGGGGCGCGGCCGCTGCAAAATCGCATCCGGGGGGCTGCAGGGGGTCTCTAGTCGATCAGCGGGGAGAGGGTTTGGTGGAGGGAACGCGATTCCCGTTTCCCCTACCCCATTTGTGATTTGAATCCTCCAACAGGATTGAATCCCTTTCGAATCATTCATAAATAATGGTTTTAATACTAATAACTTACATTTTGGAATAATCCACATAAGGCATATAATGAACGAACCTTTGTATTCTGGAAGAGAGTTTTATTTGGGAAATAATTTTATTATTTGATATAAATAAAGTAGCGAAAACAATGACCGATTAGTCCCTGAGGTATGAAGCACACGAAATCTGATAGAGGAGAATACTAAATGAACGTTAAACAAACAGGATTCTATCGACGTAAAGTCTGTTAAGATTCCAGTTCTACAATCCCAAATCTTTTAAGGTTTGATGCATCTTGAATGTCACATCCCTTATTCAGCAGTAGGTGCTCAAATCTTCATTTTCTAGCGAGATCAGGCTATCAATCTGCAGTATACATCCTTTGGCTTCACCTTATTGCACAATCCCCATAACACAACAAACAGGAAGGGAGTACTTGGAAAGTACAACTAAATTTAGTAAATAAAGAAATATGTAAATCAGAAATTCAGAAGAAGGAAACAAAAAGAAAAAGGCATTAAAAATAAGGGAAGTAGAGAACTTAGTAATGTGAATGATAATATGCACTTTAAATATAAGAAACGCAAAAGCAGATAAATCTAATTGCAGGAGAGGAACAAGATAAAATAAATAGCGATATAATAAAACAAGCTAAAATTACCAAGGTCAGCGAAAAGGTATTAATAATATTCAAGTTTATGTATAATACATCCAGGAAGCTATGAAAGATAGAGGCCTCAAACCACGAGATTGGGAGGATCGAGAGTTGTGGAGGGTGAAAACAGCAAGCTCCTAAGGGGAAAATGCCGAAGAAGAAGTTTATGTATTAAACATTCTTCACTCCTAAAAACCTGCATAACGAAAGCAATTTCATTCACAGTCTTCAAGTTTACAATTAAAATAAAGAACGTGTTGAATTGTATTTAATAGTTAAGTAGTACGAAAAACTTTTTCAAGCACATGTAGGAAATTGGAACTGAAAATGATGACCAAGTAACTTTTGAATAAAATTTGAAAGTCTAGTCTTCTAATTTAAAAAGAATGTCTTAAAAGGAATTTTATTAACATTAATTATGGTATTTTCCACTTGCAAAATGTTTTAAACCATTAGAGAAATTGGAAAGATTACGATTATTGTGTTGTTATTTTGGACGTTTAACGTACAGAAAATGTTGAAGCAACAATCAACAATATGAGAACAGGAGAAAAGAGCCCATGCATTCGTAGAGAGAATGTAAAGGAAAATAGATTTAGTCTGTGACGAATGAAATTAAATGTCCAACTATAGAGAGGATTCAAATCGATACATTCCCTTCGTATTTTCATTCAAATATGGTTCATATACGCCAAGAATATACATAAAGATTTTGATAAATTGGTGAAACCTCGAAATACACCGTATCAAAATTAAAGTTAAAATTTTGAGAATTGTATTTTTGACGGGGAGTTTAGCTGACAAAATACTTTTTGTTTCACATTTTGTTACGAAAGCTTTACTAAGTGCGATCAATTTGTTGCCTTTATCTTACAGAAACGTCCACTTATCTCTTTTTTCTTACATAAATAATGCAATGTTATCATTTGTTTAGAACCAGTACTGCATACAACATCTGAATAGAGTTCTACCCTTCTATCCTTCCCTTTACAGTACAGTTCTTACAAACCTTTATTTCTTCCCGGCGAAGAAAGTCGTTTTACAAAAAGGCGAGGTCACATGAAAAAGAAACACAACGAATGAGACAGTCGGAGAGATAACGAAAGTGGAGTGAAAGGGGCGCGGCGCCGGCGGAGCCAGGAGAAATGGCGGCTGTCGACAATCTGGTGGCCAACTTCTGCACGCCGCGCCCCTAGTGGCGGCTGCGGCACATCCCAGCACGAACATCTCACCGGCGAACACTCACTAATTCGCTCGTTAAAACTACCCAAGTTTTGCACGGAGCGCGAAAACCGCACGCTCCGAGGCGGCGGTGGCGGCGGCGGCGGCAGCAGTTAGGCCCGGCGCGGCGCCCGCGTGCTCCCAGCGCACCTCGGCAGCGGAGCGGCCCGGACTCACCTGCCCTGCCGCCTGGGCCGCTCGCCAATGCACAGACAAGACAGTGCAACATCTGGGAATGCAACATTCCTTTGAAAATAGAAAAGACAAGTCCCAATGAAAAATGCCCTTTTGGTTATATGAATAAAACTATGTTCAATTTAATTTAAATGAATATTGAAAAAATAATATTTTTATAATAATAGTAATAAAATAATAGTGATAATATAATATTAATAATACTCTTATAGAAACACGACATCTTTGAAGCGCCGTTGAATCACATTGCCCAATCCAGAAACTGAAACTGCGAAGGAAATGTACAACACGAAAATAGAAAACCAAAATTTCTCTTTGAGATAACAATTAGGTGGACTAGTTATCTCCCGGAAATAACACTGAAAAGATACAAATTTGAGTAAACGTCCATTACAAAATTCATGATGTGTATCCTTCGGGTATCATGAAATTGAGAGTAACCATAAAACTATTTGCATTATGTTCTTTGCTTTATTAAGAAAGTAGCATCTGTTTGTTTTTACCGCACCTGACAACAAAACATCAGGGAATTGATTCAAAATTTCAACAATGCAATTTAAAAAATAATTACTGTAACGCGGATAACTAATTAAGATCTAATGATGCAATCTTCTGAGTCAGATTGGATCTAGAGATATTAACTTTCTCCTTTTTAAATATTCAAATTTCGCCATTACTTCTACAGTTGCTGTACAAGCGGGTCAATGCTCTTTGTGTGTGTTTCAATCGGGAAATTGGGGCCGAGAACATGCGCTCAAACATTTGCGAATCGCCCTGTGTGTACGCACGGCAGAGTAGGCCGGCCCAATGTGGGCGTGAAATGCGCCAACTACACGCCGAGGCGTAACAGGCCGTTGAGTACTCGTAGATACGGCGAAACGCCTCATTTCCATGGAGTTCACGGCCTTCAGGGGCAGCGAAATGATGACGATTGGGGTACAGGAACATAAAGTGAGATAATGGGAACGTAAACGAGTAATGAGGAATGTAAATTAAGCAAAGGATTTAAGTTTCGAAGGACGAATACAAGAAGAGGGGATTAATTTGGAACTGTAAAACTTTAGAAGGTAAGAGAAAACGTCTTAGGGAACAGAAGACACGAGTTCTTTAGGAAGTAGAATACCATTAAAGCAAAACTGTTTCTAGTCGTGGTTTTTAAAAATTATTAATATACTGATTATTTGAAATAATACATATCATTTACTCTGAAAATCGATCTTAATGCATCCGTGTTTAAATAGATGTAAATAAAATATACGATAAAAAGAATGGAAAGAAAAAGAAGAAAGTGAACGGTCTGATTTGTACCCCACCCCCACAAAAGAAGGGGAGGGTGTGTACGTAGAAGCGATGAGAACGATGCGTGCTGGAGCTGCAGACCCCTTGGGTGGGGGAATGGGAAGCAAGTGAATATTAAATCTGAATGCGCCCACAACTTAAGGCTTTCGTCCAGTAAGCGTGGTGCATGTTATATCTCGGAAGGCGGTGGGAGCCTCTCCCGTTGAAATGAAAGATCCAGCGCCGACCTGCACGAATTCCAAATTCCCGCAAGGTAACTTCGTAAATTGGATACCTGACAATGTCGACACAAACTCCAAGCTCCCGACGTGGTGATAGAGCGCATTTAAGTGTACGTGTGTGTATGTAAAGAAAAAGGTTGTGGAAAGGTTGAGAAAGGAAAGATCGCACGTAGCCTGGAGTTGATCGGAGAAACTAGTGATTAGAGCCATGTCAGTCGCTAAAATGTTCCTCCAAACTGGAACACCATGACCCAACCATGTAACTAGGGTCGAAAATCCTTGACTGTCGGGTCTCGATCATGAGGTCCTCCACGGTCAACGTTACAGCAGAGGCCTACGTTGCCACAGAGCTACCGAAGCCAGTGGACCCGTGGGAACAGAGGGCGAGGCGTGACGAGGTGGGGTGGGGTGGGCGCGCGCCTCGCTGTGCTAACGTTTGCCTTAGCGCGCGCTCGCGCGTCACATTACGGAGGCCGCGACGCCGGCGCCTGCGCGGCCGAGATAGCGCACGCGACCCCGCCGCCGCCGCCGCCGCCGGTTCCTCCGCCGCCTTATCAGCGCCGCCCGCCGCCGATCGAACCCCGCTGCCGCCGAGGCGGGTCCCCCTTCCCCTCCCCCTCCTCTCTGACGTCGGCATCCCCCCTCCCTCCCTCCCTCCCGCCCGCCCACCGGCCAAAGTCCCACCCCCAACCACCTGGCCGCCGACTTCCTCAACTCTAGCCTCTTACTCCCCCATAGCTGACCTCTGCCCATTCCTGGATTCCGTTGTACATGTTCAAATATCAGACTATCAAAATCAAGAAAGAATTACCAAGTACGTATGACCCACCAAGTGACGAATTCAAAATATTATATGCTATTATTGGTATACTTTTTAAATGGAAGTTTATGTTCCCAACATTCCGGTATATTATTGAGTCACTAAACATGTTCTTCAGCAGACAATGGTCCATACCGACTCTTAACCATTGCGTTTTCATTTTGAGTTTGAAACACACAACAAAATAAAATACAGTAAAAGAAACTAATAAGGTATTATGCGACGTTAATAAAACCGAAATATAAACACTGAGGCGATATATCGCGTGCAGTATACCACAAAGGAATATGTCAGACCCCCAAAAAATTTTCTTTGCCCAACAAAGTGAATGTAATTCAATTACGCCTCATTATTTTTTTTAAAAGAATGAATATTTTGACTACGTAACATATATTCAGATTAACATTATTGTTCAAAATTAAGTGATAATGTTTGTAAGAAATATTGGCAATCTGCAATAAAATATCTAAACTACTGACTGTTACGATATGAATGTATATATTTTGTAGGAGTTGTGTGAAACTCGTGAAAAAGAACAGTTGATGGATTAATCGCCATGCATCGCCGGTTGTCATGGACGCGGGATTGTAGAGAGGAGAACTCTGTTGACTTCATTAGAGAATGGACATTGAGCGTAGGCCGTTGAATAGCCATGTGGTTTAGAGAGATACTATAAGAAGGGCTCGCTTTGACTACTACTGTTTGGCCACTGCTGGCAACATAACTGCAGATTATGTACATACACTCATTTTGTCAGGGAGTTCGTTTACAGTGAGCTCAATTGTAAATATCTTCATCAATGCAATGCCATCGCCCAGCATGACGTCATTTGTTTCCCGACCTGTCAAAGTGGTCCCTTCCTGCAATAACTCCTCTATATCAACTTGAAAAAATCAATTAGCAGCGACGTGGGGGATAAAACCCTAATAGTAGCGAAACCTTGGGGAAAAAGATTCCCTAGTGGAAACAGAGATGGTAATATTGCTGATTGATCCCTGATGTATGACTTCAAGTTCTATACACCAAAGGAGTATATTGTTCATGAAGTGTTACTAATTAAACTAATTCAAGAGATGCGGCAACCAACAGCTACGTTTGGTGAGTAGAACTACATCTGAAACTTAATTATTTATTAACATTTCAAACGGTGTCAGGCACTTCATCATGTGCATACTGGGTTGCGGGAACGTTAGGTTTGGAAGATTCGTAATATTGACCATGACAAATCGTTTAGAAAATGTGAACAGTATGAAACAAAATCGTCATAATCTTGTTATTCCATCAAAAGAATAACACGTATACACAGAATAAGCACGTATACAAACTGTCAAAAATATTTTATTTTTTTGTTTTGAAGAAAGATACTGCACACAAGATACATTAGTAAATATAATTTCAATATTCTAAATACGTACAAATACAACAAATATTTACGAATCAAAATCAATTTCATTAGATCATAACTATTTATTGAATATCATCCAAACTCACTCTTCATTTGAAAAATTGCACAGTATCTCAACGTTAATCTGGAGCATGTCATATCAGAATAGTTCAAAACCAGAAATCCATATCAACAGAGCTAGACTTCTACGAAAGTCGGTCACCAACTGATGCGAATTCCCTTCCACTTTTGCAATATCTATTCTACAACTTTATTCCAAGAATTTGGCCTTTTCCAAGGTCTCCCATTTCATTCCATTAGCTAACCTACCGCTTCTACGTCATCCACTTCCGCGCGCTACGATTGTAAGCACCGCGGTTCATCCATCTGCGTCACTCTCCCGGCACGACCTCAACGCGCACTGTAGCGAGCCGCCGCCGCCGCCGCCGCCGCCGCCTCCACTGCTTCCATCACCACCTCCACTGCCGCTCCTGCCCCCGGCCTTTATCGCTGCCGCCGCCGCCAACCTACCCAATTCCTTCAGCACATCTCACCCACTACCCCATCAACGCCACCCTCCCTTGACATCTCCACCTAACGCGCCCCCGCGCTCTTCTCGCCGTCGCAGTACCCCCCCCCCCCCGGCAACCGATCCCCACGACCCTCGTGCTCCCGGCCGCCGCGTCACGCCCTCGCCCAGCCACGCCCCGCGCCCGCCCTGCGTCTCCCCCACGGGCGTCCGCGCCGCTCTGGGCTCTTGCCAGGCCTGCACTCGGGGCGGATCGAGGGTCGAAGTTGGAGGGCCGGGAGGGGGCGGGGAGGATAGCGCTCCTTTTATTTCGGTATGAGCGCGCCTCGTTATGAACCTCCGCTATAGACAACCTCTCCGTCCCGCCCCTCCGCCAGCTCGATCCTCCAGCCACGGGGTGTGGCGCTTCCACGGGCGAGCGTTAGGGGGTGGGGGTGAGCGTTTGGGTGAGCGAGCGTCTGAGCGGGCGGTTGGGCAAACGAGTGGTTGGGCTGGCGAGCGAGTGGTTAGGCTGGCTAGCGGTTGACCGGGAAAGCAAGCGACTAGGCAGGCGGGCAAACGGCTCGGCGGGCGAGCAAGCGGGTGGGCGGCAGGCGAGCAAGCGGGTGGGCGGCAGGCGAGCAAGCGGGTGGGCGGCAGGCGAGCAAGCGGGTGGGCGGGCAGGCGAGCAAGCGGTGGGCGGCAGGGCGAGCAAGGGTAGCGGGCAGGCGGCAAGGGTGGGCGGGCGAGCAAGCGGGTGGGCGGGGCAGGCGAGCAAGCGGGTGGGCGGGCAGGCGAGCAAGCGGGTGGGCGGGCAGGGCGAGCAAGCGGTGGGCGGGCAGGCGAGCAGGGTGGGCGGGCAGGCGATAGCGGGTGGGCGGGGCAGGCGAGCAAGCGGGGTGGGCGGGCAGGCGAGGCCAAAGCGGTGGGCGGGCAGGCGAGCAAAGGGTGGTGAGGCTGGCGAGCAAGGGTGGGCGGGCAGGCGAGCAAGCGGGGTGGGCGGGCAGGCGAGCAAGCGGGTGGGCGGCAGGCGGCGCGGCAGGCGAGCAAGCGGGTGGGCGAGCAGCGGGTGGGCGAGGCAGAGCAAGCGGGTGGGCGGGCAGGCGAGCAAGCGGGTGCAGGCGGGCTGGCGAGCAAGCGGTGGGCAGGCGAGCAGGCGAGCAAGCGGGTGGGAAGGGGTAGCGAGCAGAGCGCGGGTGGGCGGGCAGGCGATAAGCGGTGGGCGGGCAGGCGACAAGCGGGTGGGCGGGCAGGCGAGCAAGCGGGTGGGCGGCAGGCGAGCAAGCGGGTGGGCGGGCAGGCGAGCAAGCGGGTGGGCGGCAGGCGAGCAAGCGGGTGGGCGGGCAGGCGAACAAGCGGGTGGGCGGGCAGGCGAGCAAGCGGGTGGGCGGGCAGGCGAGCAAGCGGGTGGGCGGGCAGGCAGTTAAATTAGAGGGGTGCGGTTAAACGGACGGGCGGGTGGGTGGGTGGGTATACTGTAAAGCAGATGTTAGGTGGGTGAACTGGCGGGTATTCAAGGGTTCTGGGCGGGGAATTGACGGGAGTTGGACGCAGATTTGGTCTGTTTTTGGACGGGGGTTTGGCGGCCGAGCTGGGTCACAGCACAGCACTCGCTCCAGTTGCTCCTGTTCGACTGTTGTCTATGTCGACCTACCGAATCTGAAATCTCTCGTAATGAGCTCGCTTGGCTTCACTTCGGAGTTATCTTCGTAGTGAATGGAGTCAACTGGTGTCTTAAGGCGTAACACGCTCGCCTTCCGCCTCTAGAGAACTGGATTAGTTTCCACTAGAGTTTTGTTGTGATAATAAATCCCCATATTATTAAAATGGTTATCGATATAACATCGATCAAATACATATTTTAATTAAAAATTTTCAAGTTTCGCATTTTTTCTGCTATTTTTTAGCCCAAACTCGCAGCTATGCCGCGAAACAATTCTTAAACGTTAAGTAGAATTATTTACTGTATATACTTCTGTTTCTACAATATTTCCTGTTACATCACACTGCGACATTCTGTATAACTTTAATTGAAGAAAGATTTAAAATATTATTTGCAATAGTACATCGTTGATAATAACGCCGTTTTATTGAGTCGGCACATACTGTTGTGTACCATATTCGTAACGTGAATTTTTAAATACTGGTGTATAAAATACACAATACATGTATTAAAAGACCTCCATATTTTATCAACCTGAAAATTTCATTAAATATCGACTGCTACGACAAATGGACGCAGAATGACACCATTTCGTTCATAGTATCAGTATTTACACATGTCGCAGTAAATGTGTGCTTTACTTTACAAATGAAGTACTCTACAGTGTGTGTGTGTGTGTGTGTGTGTGTGTGTGTGTGTGTGTGTGTGTGTGTGTGTGTGTGTGTGTGTGTGTGTGTGTGTGTGTGTGTGTGTGTGTATTGCACCGTGGCACTAATGCACATTGGATGTAAAATTTCAAATTATATTTTAATATAATAATCAAATAAATTAGTTACACATTTTCTTAAGTTTCATTAGTTACACATAAATTTCTTACACACTTTCTTCAATGAATGTTAATCTACAATTCCCGTTCTAACGATTAAAAGTCAGCGAACAAAAACAGAAGTCACATAATTGAAATGAGAGCTCAGACGTCTCAGCATTTACCGCAAGAAAATCAGAATTGATTTGAAGAACCTTCACGTAATTTGTTTCGTAAGTACTAAGAACTATCACAATCTGATTTTTTTAAATTTTACTTTCACGATTTTATAACCGTACAAATCATTTTATTTCTAGTCTACGGAAAAAAATATTGATTTTGAGACACAATATTCTAAATAAAGTAATAAATTAATTTATATATAACTTTGAAAAGTCCTATTAATAGAAGTTTCTCCACAAACACTTAATTGGGATTAAGAGCGTTTATACTCACAGATCGCTGCTGATTTCGCAAGTTTCGTTTAACTTACCTGAAAATAAAGCAGAAATTAATAAAAATAATATATTGTACTTTAAAATATGCATATTACACGATTCAAGCATTTCTTAACAAGATTAATTTATTTATAACTTCATTATTTTAGTAGATATTTTAAAAATAAATATAATCATAATTAGTTATAAATAAGCGCGTTTTCTGCCTGGTGTAGTATCTAATACATAAAGCGATAACTTCTAGGATTCCAGAAGATATCTTCAAATTCTATGACATGTTGACACTTAAATAATCTAATAATATTTGATTTCAGTTAGTTTCTCAAAGCATTACACATTAAAACGTATAAGTTTAATACGAGTACTATGCATTTCTTTGTGTAGATCACAAAGAAATCATGGCCTAATCAAATGGTTTAATGAAAATTTTGGTTGACGCTTAGCGATATAACGGGGCCACACTTTAGGTATCATGTTCTTAAAAAAAAGTAAAAGTATAAAACGAATAAAACGTATTGGTAATATTATCATTGATTAAAGTGATATTAAGAAATATAATTATAAAAAATATAATTATATTATTATTAACAATTACATAAAAAACATTTCAAAAAGTCATTTTCAGAAACCAGAGAATAAAAAATTATGGAAAAAATTATAAGCCAAAACAATATATACTCAACGATAAGATATTCAATCCCTTGAAATAGTGATAAACAAATTAATACATGTGAAATTTATGAAACTTATATTTTTTCATTTTCCTTCAAAACATTACTATACAACTCTATTTTTTATTTATATTATGAAATGTGCATGATGACATATCGCAAGCCTGTCAAACCGCGGCCACATGAACTACTTGCCCGCCTGGGGAACCCGACGGCCCAACGACCAAGGGCTACTTCCCCCAACTCCGCTTTCATTTCTCCCCCAAATCCAGAAAGGAGTGTGCACGCCTAAGTGCTGGCAGGGGAGCTAAGTACAGAGCGTGCTCAAAATATCTCCAAGAGTGGCTTGCTAGATACGAAAGTATGTTTCCCTGACGTTTTCTATCAAACAATGGAAATTTGAATTGTTTATATGCTTTACTAATCACTTTATTTCATGTTTATTTTATTTTTAAATTAGGACTTGTATAAGCATTTTTGTCAAAAGGCAAGACTGTTTGAATGGCGAATTATTTTACTATTTTTGTTTTGTTATGTTTTATTAAATAATTTTGTTATTCTATATATTAAACAATGTTAGGTTATTAACAAGTGAAGAGCCTAGTCAGACATTTCAAAGCTACGTTTTTTATTCATTTACATGGACTATTCTGGGAACAAAATACATCTGAATCCTCTGTTTAAAATGGTCCATCGAAGTTTAAAATCCACCATAATATGGCAGAGTATAGCAAAGTTGATTTTCTTGATCTGTAAACTGACGTTATTTTGCATATTTACATATGCTACCCAAACATGGATGACCTAGTCGCACCGTTGGTATGTGCATCCAGTGAGAAGATGAATATTGTAAAATTTATAGACAATTAGAGTGATTCATACCCTTTTGATAGTGACTCGAATGATTCCTGGTATCCATCACCAAGCAGTTCAGACTCCGAATTTTCTTCGTTAAGTACAAACCCAATTTTTTCTTGGAGGTTAAGTTTTTTGTGCGTTATATCTCCTCGAATCAAAAACATTTCTTTTAGGGTATGTAACTATAATATTCTATTTTACTTCACCGTCGTATATAATATAAAGTACGTACAACTGGGGTGAGTACGTACAACTTGGGGTGAATACCAGAATTCGAAAGGTTAGAACGCGGTAGAATGTAGGTATTGTAATGGCTTAAAGGCCTTCTGCCTAGCCACATTGCATCAAGTTTTCTAATTTGTCTGTAATAATTACCTATTAATAAAAAACGTACAACATAATTATTGCAAATTGTAATGAATAATATAAAGTACGTACAACAAAATTATTGCAAATTGTGATGAATCCTAAATTCATGTTTATTTATTTGCCGTTTCTTCCTGTCACGACAATTACATCAAGTTCACTTGCACTCACAGCCAAATGTCAGCAAAACTTCACAGCTGTCACCAAAAACGACAGGCCTTCAAGGGAAAGGAAGGGAATGTTCAGCAGTGGAAGAGAGAAAAGGCCATACAGGGACGTAACATCGGTCGCGAGGATGTGCCATCAGGTAAAACAAATGGAACTATATACGGTATATACAGGGCTTGATAACTGACGGAACGGCGTTCTAGTACCTCGGGAAGAAAATAGGGGGAAAAAACGAACAGAAACGAGACGAAAAAAGTTGGCAATTTAATTTTTGGTTCGACTAACTTTTGTAAACTCAAAATTAAATATTTACCACTTAAATGTATAATTTATACGAATGTAAGAAAGTTATTAGATAAAACGACAAAATACTATTATAATCTATATTGCATGTATATTATTTTCATATATAGAGCTAGTGCTATCACTGTCACTAATTGTCATTAAATAAGATTTATAATTATTAAAATATATGAGGGAGATGTGGAGCAGGGGAAAGCCTAGCTCGGTGGCGGTTCACGAAACCAGCAAGGTAAGGCAGCTGGCGTGGCAGGCAGCGGGACTCGAGCGCATGGCCAGAGAGGACGGCGCAAAGTGAGAGGAGGCGGAGGAAGAAGCGGACGGACGAGGAGGAGGAGGAGGGGGAGGGAGGGGCGGAGGACAGTGGCGGGTTCGGGGAAGCGAAGGCGCGTCCAATCCGAGGAAAAGCCTTTTCCCATCTCCCACAAATTGCGATGACGGCCACGTGGAGGCGCCTGCGGTTATGCAACCCGCGCGACGGCGCAGGCGGCCTCCGCCATTGTGGGCGCCGAGCGACGTTGCTCGTTGCATTCAGACGCACTTCCCTCCGGCGCTGCGCTGCGCTGCGCGGGGCGCCCCGACTGCACGGGGGCTGCTCCCAGATAGCAGCTACTTTACGGGCACGGTTCCAATTATTTTTGCGAGATAGAAATAAACAGATGAGGAAACCCGTGGTGGATGCGTGCAGCGTGCACCATAAAGAACTCAAATACAACAAAAAATGACATAGATCATTTACATTTTTATTATAAAATTAAAATAATTATAAAAATATTATGAAAGCTATTTATTATTATATAATTATATTAAATTTAAAACGTCAAGACGATTAAATTCGTAAAGTAAGACACGGACCAATAACAAAATATGGCTAATATATTACTATTTATTTTATTTTGTAGCATATTTTACCCAGGGGGTGTGGATAAATCTGTGTGAATTTTAAACATCACCCACCCAATGTTAGTAAAAGATGGGGTAATGGCTGAAGTACGAGTTTTTTAATGAAAGGCATCTTTAGAAGTGTTTTCTTATAAAATGCGTTGGCAATTATGCTTTCCGATTCAAAGTTGCTTTGGGTATTTTGAGATCATTTTGTGTAAAGCTCGGAGCCTTGTCGCCTACTCTAAAACTCGTCGTGAAGCGTCAAATTAGGTGTAGTGTGTTTCGGTTTGGTGGTATCGTACGACTGACACAAAGGAACTTTACACACATTGTCTCCCAATATACCATTAACTTTGTATCTCACTATCACCGAAACCTACCAGAAGTCTGATCTCACTTTATCAAAGCTGTGCTTATTAGTTGCCACTGTAACGTACTTATTCTACAGAAACTACTTTGTGTTGGCCCGTTTCATCTTCTTAGAGCTAAAATTTGGAGAACATTCGAAGCTATTCGTTCTTCAGACTTCATCCACTGATTTGGGATAATGTGAACATTGACCGGCTAATACAGTAATTAGCCAATTTGCATTTTATTCGTAACGTAGTTCTCCCGAGAGGCTCGTCTCCCCAGCTGTGTGGCAGTGTAGTGTACGTAAATGTGTGTGTAAGTAGGGGAGATGATAGAACAAGCAAGAGGAAGGAAGATCGCATGGCCGTTTGTAAGGGAACAGCTCCAGCATTCGCCTGGTATAGTTCGGAGAAAACGCGGAAAACTAACGACCAGAACAGCCGGCCGCTAGAATTCTCCTCCACATCACGGGTAAATTCAACCTAGCCAAGAGGCGAGTGCCGAAAATGTACCATGAGAACCTGCAACGTAGGATCTCCCGCTCAGAGTCTTTGTAGATCAGGCGCGTCAACCCGCTCCCGCACGAGCTATTTGCTCGCCTGGGTAGCCAGGCACTCTTGCGAGCACGGGCTACTTCCCCTGACTTCACTATACTTTCCCCTTCAAATCCAGGAAGGGGTGTACATGTGCAATCTGAAACTATGCGTGGAGGGGAATAGAGGCTTTATACGAAAGTACATTTGCCAGATTTGTTCTATCAAACAACCTGATTTTGAATTATGATAATATTCTTTACTATTCATTACTATTTCATTTTGTTGATCGGCATTTTATAAACATTATGCCAAGGGGCAGGAATATGTTTGAATGGCCATTTCTTTCCGTGTTTTCGTTTTGTTTTGTGTTTTTAAATCATTAAATTATTTATTGTATTTAGTAATAAAATGAAATAAATTAACAAGTCTCTACAAGTTCACATTGTCATTTATGGACGGACAGCGCTTTTAACAATTATCTTTGTAATAATCTCCTGAACTAAACGTTAAGGCTATTATATCATACTTAAGTAAACAAGATTACAAAATCAAGATACTTTCGATTTAAAATTTTCAATTTTACTCTCAATTGAGAATTTGACTGATTTGTTATTTCATTTTAATGGATAATTTCTTTTCTTTAAAGAGAAAATTGGAATTAATAAAGCTAAATTTTGACGATAACTGTCAAGTAACTTTCCCCAAAGATTGTCATACCGTAGGTATCCAGTGATGTATCGCTACTCAGGGACAATTTGGGCAACCTTTACTATTAAAATCTCGCGCCAATTTCTCTGGACACAGTGCCCACGAACTCTAGTAAGCTTGTTACCTTGCCCACGACCTTGATATGCCTGCTGTAGATGCTGCGGCATTGCTGGTTTAGAATTAAACTCAGCGGGTATGTGTAGTCACGTGCTATTACACCGACAGTGACGGATTTTCAACACTGGATATGTATCTGGATCTGAGATCGCTTTCATGCTTTCCTCCCATAAATTCCAAGTGTATTGCGGAACTACGCTTTCAATAACGGCTCACTAACCGCAAGCGATCCTTTCTTCTTCTTCATCGCGAGCCCACTTCCATTGCTATGGCACAGTGAAGGGCGGATATTCCCTTTCCCACTTTGCCCAGTCTTCGTGATGCCAAAAGAGTCCGATAGAAATAATACAACGCAGATTTCACAACATGACATCCAGTGCAAAGAGGAGGATTGATTGATTATTTTGTGTTCACGTCATTTTTCACATAAGCGTAGTGCGTGTTTTCCTCCTCAGCAGCAGAAGCAGTTACAGAAGCAGCAGCAGCAGTAGAACGAGATGATCTTTCTCCTCTGGTTGATGATATCCGGAACCGATCTACACGTCGGCTAGCGGAGTTCTCCCTACCAGGTATCTCCTACCTGCGGGACAAGCTGTAAGTTCCCGTCATGTATGGTAGTGTAGATCATGTAAATGTGTGTGAAACAAAGAGGTGAGGGTCGGACCAGAAAGAAGAAGGAAAGATTGCTTGTAGTCCGTGGCCCGTTTGTTAGGGTATTGCCTCGGCATTCGCCTGGTATTAACCTCGAGAAACCACGAGAAACTACCGATCACAGCAGCCGGACGCTAGAATTTTCCTCCAGACAGCGGCTAACTTTGACTTAGCTAACTAGTTTGAGTCAAAAAACCATCCACTGTCGGAACTCGAACCCTAGGTCAAAGGTAATGTAGTGACATCAATATTGATGCTCTGAGCCAGAAGGCGTCTTGAAGGAGTTGAAAAGAAATAGTGCAGAAGAAGGTTTTGATGATGTTGAAAGCATAAAAATACAGGTATAATATGAATTGAAATTCTTCTCTCCGACATTGAAAGTCACCGTTTCTCTGAATTTTGCTTCATCACATTTCTCACATATTCAAATGAATTTTGAAAATAAGAGGTATACAACAACATTGGAATTTATTTACTCTTGTCAGTGATGCAACAACGTGAATTCATATCACAGTGCATATTCCAATATCAATTTGAGTATTTTAATTTTGTCTCAATGTGTAACTTTCTCCTTTAAGACGAAACATTCAGCATAATGATAAACATATCATTACAAATATAACTGCGACTTTCATTTCTGAAGGACAATGCTCATTTTTGTACATATATCTTCGCTATTCTGTTGGATTTTTAATTTACTTAATACTAACAAACATTTAAAGAGAGATATTGTTTAAAGTTTTACATCTCCCATAAAGATATGTTTCGGTACTTCACTTACAGAGTGCCTCAGAAGTTGCTTATAAGTTAATAAAAGCCAAATAAACATGAAATGGGTTAAATGGAGTTCAATACATGTTTGTCCTTTACTCTTTCTCTAGAACATATACAAATAAATATCGTTTTCGGACATAAAAAATCAATCAAAAAGCCCCCAAAAATCAAAAAAGTCCAAAAACTTATATTGTAACATTATAACATAAAAACCCTTAACATTTTTATTCTTTACACAATCCTTAAAACCGCATTATTAGAATTTCATCGTACATTCTATGATACAAAATTTTGATTATCTACATCTACTTTTCCTTTATTATTATCTCGTTTTATAAGCACGCAGGGGACGCAGGTGGCTGACTTCGTCCCCTCCCCGCCGGCCGATCAGCCGGGCCGCGGGCGTCGACGTCGGCGCCAGGGATTGCCCCGGCGATGAAGATGGACGAGGTGACGCGAATGCCGATGATGACGGTGGCGGCGCGGGGCGGGGCGGGGCGGGGCGGGGCGGGGCGGGGCGGGGCGCGCGCCTCCGGAGGCGACAGGCGAGGCGGCAGCGCCGGGATTCGAACACGAGCCGCAGTGGCCGCGCGGAATACGTAACCAGCAGCAGTGCGGTCGGAAGCGGACGCCGCGCCCATGCCGAGCAGCCCCCCTCCCCCTCTTCAGCCCCCTCTCCAGCCGCGCGGGCGACGCCGACGCCGCCGCCACCCGCCGAACTGCAGCGCAGCGCAGCCCACGGATTGCGGGCGGCCCCCGATGGCTTCCTCGCGCGCGCGCTCGCGGAGACACGCCCCCGGGATGGCCCCACGCAATGCGCTCGCGGAATTTTTCATTTCGCCGCATTTCGCCCATATATATATATATATATATATATATATATATATATATATATATATATATATATAGTTATTAGAATGGCAGAGGATAGAAAGCCGAAACAAATGATTGAAGCCAGGCCAGAGGGAAAGAAACCACCTGGAAAGTCAAGAGGAACATGGGACGCCTAAATACAGGATATATGCCAAAGGAGCGGAGCTACGCTAGGAGATGTGAAGCGCAAGGCACAAGACAAAAAGGAGTACGTCAAATTGCTAAGCCGACGCTCAGAGGTATCAGGGGAAGAAGAAGAATAATATATATTGTGCCATCCGTGACCCACTGGACAGACTGGTCGTCATCGACCACTAGAGTTCGAATTCTGGTCAATCCATGTCAAGTGTGTGTGTGTGTGTGTGTGTGTGTGTGTGTGTGTGTGTGTGTGTGTGTGAGTGTGTGTCGGAGAAAGAGGGGTTCAGGGAAAACGGATTTCTCTTATTCCTCCCCTTCGTTTCTTGTTTCATTACTGCCTTAGCAATTTGTATATTATTCTATTCTCGTGTCGGACGTTTGTAAGCGCTTTAATGTGAGTATTCTTGAGTTGTGCAAGTAACACTCTTACCGTCCACAAGGATTGTGTCTCATTTAAAACCCTTGTACACATCATTATATAGAACGGGAGAGATCCAATTGTTCTGTTTGATGGGCGAGTAACAATTCGCAAAATGCGACTTCAGAGATGAGTATACGTAAAACAACAAATTTTTAGAAATTCTGCAAATCCATTTATTCCAGAGATTTTCTTTCTTGTTCTTGACACGATAAACGTGTAGAGTAACACTTCAACTTACAGCACTTAAGAAAGCAACATCTCTGTTTAGTATTTTAGACTGTATTTCTATTGGGTAAAATAACCCTCCACCTTCACGTAGCAATAATTCAAAATATTTTATTTTTCTTCATGAATCGAATTCATTTTTACCTGGATTAGAATTCACAATGCTCTTCTTTATTATCTGATATTTTGACTTGACAAATGTACTCATAGGCAAGAATAAGAACAAACTGAATTGGTTTTATATAATAAATATTTCACTGTTGCTCGGTAAACACTACAGTAAATCCATTAGAAAGTATCGGCTCAACGTTGTTCACAGATATTATCAGTCGATCTATTTCATAACCTTCCCTCTTCCTCTGCCATAATAATGGAAAATAATTACACCCCAGTGAATTTTTAAAGCGCATTTTATCGAAATGAAAAACAGAAATCTGCTCTACATACAACATGGCGTGGCGTCTCGTAAATAACGCAGCGTAGAATCGATACGACAATTGGCAACAGCGGAAAGGGCAGGGGATCTAGGCAACGGCAGGAGGATTTTTAAAATTTACTTATATATTTATGTCTACATAGTTCAGTTCATTAACTTTTTCATATGTATTGTGATGGCTCATAAGTATACTAATTCTAACTTAACATTTAACAACACTACATACTAACATAGGAAACTCCTCGGTCACCAACTATTTTAGCTTTCGCTTGAAAAAAATATTCAGGATTGCTTGTTTGGGGAATATGTTTTCGATACGAGCTGGGAAATAGTTGATTAATGTTAGATTATAGTGGTCAGCTTGAGCTATGGAGTGTGTTTGAATAGGGGTTATTACAAAGATGGATTATGCGGTGATTGATAAACGGTAGCTTTCATTCTTTATGGAGTTGTCTGTTTGATATGAACCATGGGGAATGTGTTGCTATTCGGAGGAATTTGTTTTGTCTAATTTGAATTTTATTTATATTTTTTTGTGTAACATTGATTCATATTGGGGACGTACAGAGTATAAACGGTGTAATTATTGTATTTTATAAAGCTATTTCATTGTTTAATGAAAGTGCTGCTTTTGTTGTTGAGTACGGGCTTTAGTTGTATTAACGTAATTTTAGTGAGTTGTATTTTTTTGTAATATGGGTATTCCAATTCAATCTGGGGACGAAATTCAGTTCAAGGTATTTTATGGTTTGGTTTCGTGAAATCTATGGGATATGCTATTGTGATATGATATACGGCTGGGATGAAAAATGGCCGGACTGAAAATATTTTTGTTATTGATTTTGTTGGGTTAAGTTTTATTTTCCATTTAATGACCCAATCTTCTATTTTATTTTAATATTCTTTGATTTTGGTTTTTATGAAGTTAATGTAATAGCTAGATTTATATATTACTGTGTCGTCAGCGCATTGTGCTGTGTGTGACAAATATAGTGAGTATGTTCGCTGTGTTTTTAAGTTTTAAAAGAGTGGAGATAAGGTGGGGGTAACAGGGTAAAGGGATTTAATAGGGCGGACAAACGCTTGAACACAGCTTAGAAAAGATCGGGTTAACGTCCAAAATAAACGTAAAACCGTAGTAGGCTATTTACAAATGTGTTGCGAATGTGTTGTTCTGATGATCTGATCAGTGCAATGACCTCGAGAGCAAAAACACAAATATTAACTTCGTAACAACACAATGGGTCAAATTTGTCTCATATGCTTATTATTAAGTTATCAATTAATTATTTTACAGATACCGAGAGAGAAAAAGAAGACAAAGTTCGTCAGTCGTCGATGTAATAGATATACTGTTATTCATATTGCGTACATCGAAAAAAAATGTCTTCTTGCTTTATATTGACTATAAATAGTATTTTTTAGGGAGGTGATACTAAAACTACACTCAATTACCTTAAAGATCTTACGTACTACAACACATTCGTTGTCGTTTTTTGGCAATAATCACTCTCTGGAAAAACGGCAAGTAATCATAACCTACTGCGGAATAAATGGCAGACGTTTCGAGTATGAAATAGAGCCGAATACAGAGGAGGCAGCAACAAAGGAATCGGCAGAGGTGTTTCGGGGCATCACTGGAGTGTACAGGAGACCCGTGGGGTTCAGTCCAGGTGGAGGCAGCATTTTAGACACTAGCTAGATAGCTACATCGAATTCAGCCACAGTCTAATGGAGAATCCAGCGGCCGATCAAGCTCCGGCCGACCCTGCTCTGATCAAGAAGGGTGAGTTTTCCGTGGTTTCTCCGATCAACAAGTGGCGAATTCCGGAAAAGTTCCCAAGCAAATGAGTCACACACACACAAACACCCCCTGTCTTTCCTTTCTCTTCCTTGTCCTTCACTTGCCCCTTACTTTCAAACTTTCATCTACGCTACCACACATGTCAGGAGCTTAGAAGGGATGTAAATAGTGGATTAGTTGCACATACGGATTCGCAGCAACCAGGGGGATGATTAACGGAATGGGCATAGAGAGACCATTGTCAAAAATGTTCATTTGAGCTACTAACAACAGATTGGACGTCAACGATGTGGCAGTACTTTTAAAACACCGGAATCAAATTCTTTGTTCACATGTAGATTGACCCGGTTTATACCATTCTTGGAATGGCTTAAAAGTACTTGACCAAGCCACATAGTGCCATTTAATGTGATCAACATTTGTGAGAAATATCTACTAAAGAATAAAAATATTTACAAAAAATGAAGAACTATGAGCAAGACAAATTGTGATTAAACATGCTATGAGTGAACAATGAATTAATACTAATGAGTGATTAATGAATATTAATGAATACACAGTTCCAAGGATTTATTTACAAGTGGAATTTATTCAATATTTTTAGTGAGTATATACAATAAAAAAAACAAAAATTTAAACTAGAAGCATTATCATACAAATTTTAAACGAACAAATATAAAGAAAACTGTGCTTATAAGAGATAGCCAAATAAGTATATAAAGCTTATAACATATTTATTACGATTGAATAATTGTATTTCAGTTACAATGGAAATATTATAGTATAATATATCGCCATATTTATGAATTCCATTTCATATTGGAACGTTCATTGGGAGAGAAAAAGAATGTGTCGACGCGCTCAAGAGGATTTCAAACCGCAAAATATTCGAACTAGGCCCTAACCTCCCGAATATTAATCCATAATTCCAACTCGCCACCGCAAGTCGACTTCTCCTCTCGGTCGCCCGCTGTTCATGTTAAACGAGCGCCGCTCCGCACGCAATGTTCACGGCCGGGCGCGGCGCGGCGCGGCGCGGCGCGGCGCGGCGCGGCGCGCAGTAGCCGGCGGCCGAACCGCGCGTTATCAGCGTAGGCCGCCCCCGGCCCCAGAGCAGCGGGCAGCGCGGCGTCAGGCAGGGGGAGGGGCGCATACAAAATGCGGTCGCCGCGACCCCCTTTCGCAAATTTGCCGCTCTCCTGCCGCAAATTCAGTCCAGGCCGGCTCGCCGCGGGGGGGGGGGGAGGTGTTGAGCGCGAAGTGGTATCATAGGCGTGGACCGAGGAGGGGGCTGGAAGAGACGGCAGTGTGGGTGGTGGCGGGACAGCGGGTGAGGGCTGCACGGGTTTGGATGCGATGGGCAGGAAGGGGGGCAAGGACGAGGGTGGAGGTGAGGGTGAGCGGGAGGGGGTGGCCGATGCGGGGTTTGGGGTGACGGCCGAGGTGATTGCAGGGGAGGGGGAAGGAAAAAGCGAAGGTGGAGGGAAGAGCTGTCGGGGGTGGAGGGGAGGCCTGGAAGCGGGCGCGGGAGGGGGAGCGAGAACGTGGGCGGAGGTAAGAGTGAACGACAGAGGGAAGCCGACACGGGGATGGAGTGACGGCCAAGGTGAGAGCATGCAGGGACGGTGATGAAGGCCAGAACGATGTTGAAGGGAAGGGCGGTCGGGTCGGGGGTGGGTTGAGGCGGAGGCGAGACCTGTGATCGGGGACAGGGTGCTAGAACATGAGCGGAGATGAGAGTCTGCGTGGGTGGGGGCTGGAGAGAGGGCTGTGGTGTGAATAGCAGGTAGTGAGTACATGAGGGAAGGGGAAAGACGAGGCGAGGGAAGCTTGGCCTGGGGGCGGGGGGGGGGCGCGGTAGGAGGCGCGATTATGGACGGAGGTGAGATTATGCAGGGGCGAGGGTTGAGGCGTGAAGAGTGGGTAGTGAGGATGTGATTGAAGGGGAACTAAACAAGTGGGAGGGGAGGGAAGGAAGGGCGGTAGAGGGGGTTGAGGTTTTAGGCGAGCCCTGGTAGCGGAGACCATGGTAGCGAGAACATAGACGGAGGTGAAAGTATGAGGGGCGGGGGTTGAGGCGGAGGAAACGAGCACGTGAGTGAAGAAGAAAGGGAACGAGGGTGGGTGCGGGGATTGAAGCGAGACCTGCGAGCGGGGCAGGAGGCGAGAACATGGGCAGAGGTGAGAGAATGAGGGGCGGCGGTTGAGGCGTGAGGGGTGGGGAGGGACGACGTGTGTGAGGGGGAGGGGAAGGGAGGGCGGGTGTTGGATCGGGGCCCGTGGGCGGGGCGGCCTGGCGCGCGCGGGAGCCCGCCGCCCGTCGGAGCGTGAAACAAAGCGGCGACAACGTGTTAACGGCGACCCCCGGCGCAATGCAGTGGAAATTTCACGCGGCCCCGGAGGCAAAGGAGCTTAGCGGGGACAGCTGCGCGCCGGGCGCCGCTCTGTTTTTGTTTAATTAATCTCTAATATCTGTCCCGAATTTTAATGAAGGTTCTCTCCCTCAGGGAAAGGGAACGCCTGATCAATGAGAGGTTTTGGCAGAAAATCCTTAAATATAATGTTCATGGGTAGCTTTAAAGGAAATGTCGATAGTTATTTTTTCTAAAAAACGGAAATTATGATCCATATTATAAAGGGAAAGTCATGTTCGCTGGTAATCGATTTCAGTGAAGTTTGCGGAGACAGTTTCATAAGATAAAATGTTCATACAGAAACAAAAAAATAAAGAAAGTAATATTTCCGTTGAGAAAAATATCTAAACAAAAAAAGAGCTTCAATAACATTTTTCTTTAATAAAAGAAAATGTTTGATAAGGCTAACAAAGTTGCTCCAAATCATTGAAAATTTCATCTCATGTAAGAAAATGGTGCAAGTAAAGAATATTGTATGATCATCTGTCTTGAAGAAGGGAGTAACCGTGTAAAATGGAGCATCGCAAAGCAAGTGCAGGTGTGCAGGCATGTGACTGGGGAACGCAAAGAAAGCAGGGGCAGTGAAATAATGTCGACATTCCAAATCTCTGTTATATTAATCGTTGTCCGTTGTACACGAAGCAGTATATATTTTAATTTGAGTACTTTCTTTTGGTAAACATGAGCACTAAATGTGGAACCACATCTAATTTGAACCACGAACAGTCACAGGAAGTACAGACGACAAATAACTGCATGAAATAACATTTAGTTTTTAGATAATCCAAATAATTTTGTATGTGACAAGTAGCGACTAGCTCTCGCCCAATACTAAAAAAATATAGTTAAGTTAAAGCGAGAGAAAAAATCTTCAGTACCCTTCCTTCGCATGTCGACTTGATGAAATTATATAGCCTACTGATAAAGTATTAAATACTATTTATTGACAAAGTATTAAATACTATTTATTGACAAAGTATTAAATACTATTTATTGACAAAGTATTGAATACTATTTATTGACAAAGTATTAAATACTATTTATTGACAAAGTATTGAATACTATTTATTGACAAAGTATTAAATACTATTTATTGACAAAGTATTAAATACTATTTATTGACAAAGTATTAAATACTATTTATTGACAAAGTATTAAATACTACTTATTGACAAAGTATTAAATACTACTTATTGACAAAGTATTAAATACTACTTATTGACAAAGTATTAAATACTACTTATTGACAAAGTATTAAATACTACTTATTGACAAAGTATTAAATACTACTTATTGACAAAGTATTAAAAACTACTTATTGACAAAGTATTAAATACTACTTATTGACAAAGTATTAAAAACTACTTATTGACAAAGTATTAAATACTACTTATTGACATAGTACTAAATACCACTTATTGACAAAATACTAAATACCACTTATTGACAAAATACTAAATACCACTTATTGACAAAGTACTAAATACCACTTATTGACAAAGTACTAAATACTACTTATTGACAAAGTACTAAATACTACTTATTGACAAAGTACTAAATACTACTTATTGACAAAGTACTAAATACTACTTATTGACAAAGTACTAAATACTACTTATTGACAAAGTACTAAATACTACTTATTGACAAAGTACTAAATACTACTTATTGACAAAGTACTAAATACTACTTATTGACAAAGTACTAAATACTACTTATTGACAAAGTACTAAATACTACTTATTGACAAAGTACTAAATACTACTTATTGACAAAGTACTAAATACTTCTTATACTACTACAGGCTAAATTTTAAATCCAAAACTTTTTACCTTTTTAAGTCATATCAAAACATCCCATAATAAAATTAAAGCTTCCAAAAAAATTGTTGAGTGTAGCTTCATCATTAATCTTCGTCAAATGTTTGAAATGACGTTTAAGTAGTCGTGTATGAAGATTCTGGAGCAAGAAATAATCATAATTTACCATCTTTTTCATTGAATACTTTCATTACATTCTGAGAGTTACACTTTCATTTCTGTGAAGACCATTCTCAGAACACGTCATTATTCAGAAATTTTAACGGTCAATATGTTCAGAGTAGTTACACAGAAACGGAATCTCGGGCCATTTAAACGACAGTGAACATTTGATGGCATATTCACGTTTCACACACATTTCGGACACATTCAGGGTTTAATCATCTTTAAAAGCCTTTCTAAAGGAGCACCGCGATTTCAGACTCACGAAATGGAGCAGATGCTTTCGTAAAATTGAATGGCGATTGGCGTACAAAAAGGCTTCTCATTGTTGCGCCTCTAATGCCCAAAAATATGCGACCACAATGCAGAATGGCCGTTTAAAATTCAGAATTCGCATATCAATGAAAGACATTCGAATTTTCATTTCGTTTTAAAAAAAGAAACTTGAGAGCATGCTAAAATAAAATACACTAAATATGATCAGAAAGTAATAAGTGTATCCGGGACGTACATGCTTGCAAATGATAGTCGAATTCCCGTAGCAGCACTGAAATTCCACACAGCGCGACATCTCAACATACACTAAATTTTAAGAAACCCGTATTTTTTAAAGGCCAGATGGCGAGAACGGAAACGAATTCATAATTTACGGCGCAGTTACTACTGCAAATTGCCTTTACATTCCAGTAACTAGATTTATTCCATCTCTTTAAATACGTTTTCTGTCAAGCCGCATAAAAAGGAGTTCCAAATTAACCTCTTTTCTGTATAATGATTTGCGTGGAGGACTCGGGAACGCCTTTGCGTCGCTATTAACGCTGTTTCCCGGTTTACTTCGTTGACGTCATTCGCTAGCGATGGCGGATTGCTCCGTCGCGCGAAGACGCCGATGAAAAAGGCGAATCGAGGCAGCAGCTCTCAACCGGCGCGGGGGGGGGGGGGCGTTCACTTGGCGAGGCGCGGAAACTTGGTTTGTTCACCGCGCTCCTCCAAAGCCTCCCCAGGCACACAACGCCTCGCGCGAGAGCCTGCCTCGGCATTGACTCGTCTCGTGTTACGCGTGTCTTCCAGGCCTTTGAACTCCAGCGGGCCCTTCGTTAAACAATGAGGCGCGGGGAACGAATTGGTTCTCGTGCTTGGGTTATGATCAAAGTTACGGAATTGTCTTGGGGTTCGAGTTAAATAAAGCAATCGTGGCTTTACTACAATGTACAAAATTTTTGTATTGCTGAAGCTTTTGAAAAGCTTTTTGAGCTTTTAACTCAATTTATATTTTTCGTATTTTTGGGGTTAATTTTGATTTCACCTTTGATCTGCGTTATGTGTATCTTTCTTTCCCGCGTTCTCTCTTTCGATTTTAAAGCCACTTCGTTCTACTCCTCCCCTTCGCTGAGCTTTTGTGTATATTCGCATTGAAATTATGAACCGAATTATATCCACACAGCACGAGAATTTGTGTAATGGATATTTCCAAGATTATAAGGCAGCATAAAATATTAATTTACTTCGACGTCTTTGTATATCTATTTACTAAAAAAATTGTGTGAAAATGAAATTCAAAAAGTATGTTTGATTCACCGACATAATCATTCTATAGATTTGAAAACAGTGTTTGTATTTACCAGGTCTCTAATTCGCTCACTAATTCAGGCATATTAAGGCTACGTCAAACAAAAAATCTCGGGATAATTGTCATTAAAACACTACTTTATTTTGTAAATTTACCGATAGTAAAAGTAACAGTAGCCAACATGTAAGTCGCCACTGGAACTCGCCACGTAGTGGGTAAAGCGGGTACAGCCAGCTCCCATGATAATTATAACTAATGGCCGTAGGCGTTGATTTACCCGGAAATACGAAATTTTATTCAATGAGTAACAGTACATGTTCAGAACAATCATGATTACACAAGCGATATGTGGAAGATGATAACACAAAATACCCTCTAATTTCAGATCTAAGAATGAATTTTACAATTCTATCCACTCAAAATGTTAGAAATCTATTTCCTGAATATTTTATTGTTATTGACAAAATCCACCTCTCTTTAAACTAACATTCTCGTCCACGTTTGCTGATTTCTTGCTTTTGTTTCCCTTTCCGTTTGGCAGTTGGAAAATCGTCGTATCAGTTCCAAATGTTTTGCAACGCGTAGGAGTCTTCCAAATTTATGTTGGGAGCCTGTTGAAAGACAGCCGTTTGCAATTTAACATTTTTTGCTTCCCTTTTTTTCTTTTGTCGGGCATAATTCTCGTACATAAAACAACAATTAAAGTTGTGTCAGCACCAAAGGTTTACCAATAGAACACTTAGTTTCTAAATCAAAATTCGCGGAAAATAAGTCAAAATCAGAAATTAAAAAAGAGGGTTTATCGAAGGATTATTCTTAGTGAGCCATGTCACGATTGTGGCTCCGATAAGAACCCTGGCTATATGTCTGGTCCGTTCCCATCCTAAACAGATATATTCGTTCGGTCAGAGGACAAGGCTGTCTGGCTGTACTGGAACAACAGCCTCTGATGTGGCCACGGCCTTGCGACCACGGACAGACGACAAGGCTAGTACCGAATAAAAATTCAAGACAGTTATTGTCTTGGTCCTTGGCGGCGAAAATAGGAGTCAAAAAGCAATTGGAAACGTTGGGTGCCCATGTATACTTGGGTTTTTCTAACTAGGCAGCTGAGGGTATTATCTTCAATAGTAAGTATGGCACGGCTTTTCGCGTTTTTCTCGGTCGTGCCGCTAGAATCGCTTGATTTCCAACACTGTTTTATATGGTCGCGACCATGCGACATCTTACAGCAGGATCGAAAAAGACGCAAAATGTCATACTATATTGCATCTTGAAGATAATACCCTCAGCTACCACGTTAGAAAAACGTAAGTATAGAGCCAACTTTGCAAATACCCAGTACAGCCACGGGTTGAGCAATGGAGAAGTATCAGGAACCAGAACATTATAACCAACAGCAACAACATTCTAAAATATAATTTATGTAGGGGGAAATATCTTGCAAGCAGGTCCTGACTTTACAGGTCAGTTCATGTTCTATTCTCAAAATATTTCCCATTAATTAAAATCGAGACAAAGAAAGTCAGTACCAGATTTTTTATAAGATATTATTAAATCAAATAACTGTGTTTATTTTGTATAAGAACGTTCCAACTATTTCGGCGCCTTCATATCTCTTTGCAGCGTCCCGTGGAGTCGCTAGAGCACGATTTGCGCGCAGGCTCTGCCTCATCGGCCAGAGCCGTGTTTTCCCTTTTGGCGCCACCGCCCCACCCCCGTGGGAGAGAGGCTACAACGCGGGCAGCAACTGGCAACCATTTCCGTGCAGTACTGCGCCGCGCCGTCTGTCTGGCCCGGCAAACCCTGATGGTCGGTGCGGGAGCTGGAGCAGGGAGACGGAGCGAGGGAAGCTGGTGCGGGCGCGGTCAAGCGCACCAGGCGATAAACTGTTAACGGCCGCTCGTCTGCTCGCTGCTTGGTCCCGCCACTCCCGTCCCATCCCACTTCGCACCGCATCACCCCGCCCCGCCCCAACTCTCGCGCCCCTCTCCATCCCTCTCCGGCCCGCCTCTCCCTCTCCGCTCCGCCCCCTCCCTCTCTGCCCCACCCCTCCCTCCCTCTCCGCCCCGCCCCTTCCCTCCCTCTCCGCCCCTCCCCTCCCTTCCCGCCCCGACCCCTCCCTCTCCACCCCCTCACTCACTCTCCGCCCCGCCCCCCTTCACCCCGCCCCACCCCTCTCCACCTCTGCTCTCCGGGCTCTGCTCTGTCCCACTTCGCTCCAACCTCATTCTCCCCCCAGACTGAACCGCACCGCATGCCACGATCCCATCCCACCCCGCCCCGCCCCGCCCCGTCCCACCTACCCCCCTTCGGTCCGCCCCATTCCACAGCGCCCCTGCCAGCCCACCCTGCTTACCCGCGCGCCCACAACGCGTTGAGTGTTACAAGACCGCAGCTCTCCAGTCGCCCATTACGACGATCAGGAGCAAAATGAAGCCGGTCGTTCGCTCTGTACAAAAATTTCCGCACGCGCCCGTGAAGTCGTTGGACGAGGTTCGAGCGATAAAGCGTGAACATATTCATGCAATTGTTCGCGAATATTGCGAGCGCCTTCAAATTTGCAAAAATGGTTCTTTTGAATGGACGTTTTGTAACTTTTACTAAACAGACAACGACTGTTCTTCGAATTCATTTCGATAATAGTCCAGTCAAATCTGAAATTAAAATTCCCTCTTCGTTTGTCTGCTTTTATTTTGTAGAGACCCGACTACCTAATGCAATGAAATGTCTGTACCAGATTTCTTTACTATTAAGTCAGGTTTATTTTGATTGAGAAACATAATTGTCATAATATAATCTATAAAGTGCAAGTTGAATGTTTAGTTTTAAAAGCAATAATGAGAATGAATATAAAAAAATGTATTCCGCACGTACTGTTTCTGAGAAAGTATTCTGATATAAAATGTGAAATATGCTGTTCATTCTCTAGTATCATGTTTACTAGTTGATTAATACTGACGAGTCAACTCACATCACTAATATTTAATTACATTCAATTTAATTACAAATATAATTAATAACAAGCTTAAATGATCAACGAAATAAATAGTAAACAAAAAAATGTAAATAAAATACATTTTATGATCGCGATACAGTTCATTCAGAGTCATATGGATTAATAATTAAATAATAAAACATTTTGTCTACAGTCGATATATTTATAGATCTTAATAAATAATCAAATAATTTGCTCAGAGCGAATTCAAAGCAATTTGAGTATCAGCATGGATACACGTAAATTATATAAAACCATCAGTGTAATTTTCCTTTTTCCGAAAGCCTGGATGATTGCAGAGAATTATACTTCTTTAATATATTTAGGGATATTCACTTTCCGAAAGCTATATTTAAATAAATATTTAAGACTAGTATTCAACATATCATTAACTAATATTAAATGTTCTCCGCTGGAGTCCGGGACATTTCACCCTGTCGTCCTTCTCATGCTTCCTTTTACGAGGTCAGGTACGAGCCTCTCTCAGTCAGTTCCCATGGGTATTGTAATGCCTTGACACCTCGGAGACCCATCTCGAGTGATTGTAGCTGGTTATTTGGGACGGTATCCCAGAGTACAATTTGAAGTAAGGAAGTTTGAAAGGTGATACCTGGGGAATGGGATCACGCTACAACCCACAACGCCATTGCCGTACTCCGAACTGGAACACGTTCCTTTGCTACAACGCATATTTGGGAGCAAAAACCCCAGGTTGCCACAGAATTGCGAGAGGGTTACCAGATGAAGGTTGAGAGAGCCCCGCATTGCCAAAATAGTCAAGGGAACATTCGTGTGCGAGTGGGATTCGAATCTGCGACCCTTCCAGCTCTTGTCACCCAATGCTACGGGTGCATGCTATGGATTCTTAAAGTACGCATTATGAACATTTGTTTGTTAGATAATCTAAAGTGTTAAAACTCTGAAGGTGAAAATAAAATCGAAACTTTTGTGGGTAAACAAAAAGATGTGTACATTGTTTAGGATTATTTCATTTAGGATTATATAAATTACATCAGACCAAAGGTTTAAAATAAGATAATATCTTTCAAGATGTTCTTTTGACTAAATTTTCATACCTACACTCGTGGGTATAAGTTCATTTTCCTCACACCAGACGGTAATAAGACATTATGTCTCGTACCAGAGGGTAACAAAATCGTGTCTCATATCAGAGGGTAATAAGAGCGTGTTTCCGTTCAGTTCTGAGAAGCTCCTCCGGAATCGAACACTCGATTCATGCAAACTAACAAAGGCAAAAGCAGAGGCCGAGCTGAGCACGCGATGGTCGCACTGTTCGTGATAATGCTTACACGAGATTCTACTTTGGGATAAAGAGGAGGGAGATTGTATTCCTGACCAACCATGCAGCAAAAAGTTCACTGCATATAACCGGAGAATTCGTATCTCAAATTGTTTATTGCATTGTGATAAAGCACCTTGTTTTACCCAAATAATTCAGCAGAACAAAAATTATAAGTTTTCAAGAAAAGCATTCCAACTAGAACTTTTGTATTAACGTTCATGAATTAAAGTATATTCTCAGTTAACCTATTGAATAGTATTTATTAGAGTAAGGTTACATATTTAATTCATTTGCATTTCAACTACAATCCATTTATAACAAATTTTAAGAATAAGACAAATAAATTAAAATTTAAAAGCCCTATCATAAAAAAGAATTCACACAAACAATGTCATTAAAAACGTTCAATTTTATTCATTAGTAACGATCTTGATCGGCAGCAAGCGCCTAAACTTTGTCCAGACTAGCAAGAACATAATTAACTTATAAAACGACACTTCAAATCATTATTTAATTTGTATATTTCAATGGGAGTTTTACAAGAAAACTTCAAGATTTAGTTATCTGGGTGAAACCAAGTTCAAAACCAGCTTAAGAGAACTGCAATTTGTGGAAACATGAAATGAGCAAGCACCGGTCACATGATTCAGAAATGCCGTGTTTATGTTGTCATAAAGTAACATGTCGTTTGTATTGCGTCGTATTGTATCATTCGTTTCGAGTTCGATTCTCGTTTTGTACCCGTCACGTTGTGTCGTATTATGTATCGTGTCTTTTAGTTTTGTATCGTGTGGTGTTTGTCGTGTCGTCTCACGTCGCATTGCCATGTCGTTTGGCATTATCATGTCGTTTTGCATCGCGACGTGTTGGTTTCATCGTGTTGTATCGTGTCGGTTTAGGTTGGATTGGGTAGTTTTATGTAGCGTCGTGATGTCATATCGTTTGGTATTATCATGCTGTTTTGCATCGCGACGTGTTGGTTTCATCGAGTCGTATCGTATCGTGTCGGGTTAGGTAGTTTAATGTAGTTTCGCGATGTCATGTCGTGAGGCGTCGTTTTGAATCCGACAGCCGCAAATGGAAACATATTCTCGACGCGCGCGGAAATTCGCTCGTCAAGGTCCCTCAGCCATTTCCCCGAGCGTGCGCGTGAGGGCTCGCTCCGAAACTTGCCGCTCGGGCCGCGGAAAAAGAATTGTTTCATTAAATTGTGAGTTGGAGAGGAAAGAGCGGGAGTACGCTGATGTCGCGTGTGGAAGGGCGGCAACAAACGTTGCTTTCTTGTTTCTTGTTGGTTTCTTCTGAGTAAGAGACTGCGAAGTTTTCCTAGCCGACGGAAATGGGAAGCTTGCAGGAACGAAACGATATAGCACTACTTCATCCGCCTCGTACAACGATACAATATAGTTTGATCTATCTCTTGTGACCAGTTAATTTTATGGTGTTTCTTCATCACAGAGGGAGCTTCTCCTTAACAGCCCAAGGTGATGAAGTGCAACGGAGAAAAGTTTCTCCATTTCTCGGTACTACTCCGACCAATCCGTGAAAATGCTATCACATTATTTGTCAAGCCCCAAACCTTCTCACATTTTAGTTTAAAACTTTGAGCTATGGAACGATAGGGATTTTCTCTACAAGAACACAATCACCGAAGGCTGTTTTCTCATCAGCGAGAAACAATCAGTTCAGTGTTTAAAGTGAGATCATTCGATAATATCGATATAACTTTTGAGGGAAACTGTAGTTTAAAGATTTTTTAGCATTGCAAAAAATCTTTCAAGTTAATAATTCCTTTACATTATCTACTCATTTATTCTGCGAGAAAAATTTCTCATGGTCTACCGAACACCAGCAGCGTTATATAAGTTGTGTATAAACTCAAACGTATCTATTATAATGCTGATTATGTAGGAGAGGTAGGGAGAATATTCTCAACAGAAAAAATAAATATGTAAAAGAGAAAAAGAAGTTAGGATCTTCGCCCCCACACATCACACAAAATAACCACTCTTAACATACTAATGAAAATGCTATACTCTTAGGTTTTGAGATGTAAGAATGTCACTAATAATTCTTTTAGTATTTTGATTACATATTTTTGTTGTATCGATTACATATTTTGAAGTTTGTTGGAACCCCTGATGTCTCTCACACCCTCAAAATAAGTTTCTAGTGATGACTTAATAATTAAAAAATCCATCATTTAAAGTTCATTATATGTTTTCGTTACTCTTACGCCTCCCACAAGATTAATTTTGAAACTAAATGTAATTTATGTGCTAACTAATATAAATAATTCGATTGTTTAAAAAATTGAATGCTTTCATTACTGGCATTCTGAAATTCTATCCTAAACTGCAATTACACAATAAAGATATTCATGCCTGACGCCGGATTTGAAACTGGACAATTGAACTCCACATAGTGGGACGATCCCTTCACTCTACCAGTTACAACGAGACTCAAAATATATCCAACTTGTTATGTACAACTAAATAAGCCGGTGTCTTGGTACTCTTACACATCAACTTAAATGAAAATTTATTTTCAAGTAAAATTATAAACAATTACAATCGTTCCTTATGTTGTCAAACGTTGAGAGAGATACGAATATTCGCTAGCATTGCACTTGAACAGTAATATCATGGAATAAGAATGCATTCGGAAAACCGAGTAACATATTGCTGTATTATTAAAATAACGAAAGAAAATGTATTTTTTTGTGACATTTCGATCTCTTTGCATGCTATTGCTTTAGAAATTGAAATTAATTGATCGAATCAAATTGATTGATGATTGATTAATTGATAATGTGTGTGTATTGTTGAATAGTGACATTTTTCTTTGCATCACAAATAGAAGTTATCGAGGTCCGATACCCATGAAACCAACCTCGTACTAACTGGCAGCATCCCATAACCAATGTTGCAATTTTTTACGCTACGTGATACCCCAAGTAATGTAGTGATATGTCATTTTGGCAACAACACGAATACTAACTAAAAATTGCGCATCGCCTTTGATCTCTATATTGCTGTCGTTTCTGTACTACATACATCACAAAGTTCTTAAGGGCGGTTTTATTCTCAGACAATGACAATGTTTCCGCCTGCTGTTCAAACGTCTGTCGAAAGCTCTTGCATAATTACCCATACAGTACAAAAAGAATACAAAAGTTACATTCAATACACTTGAACCACATTATTTTTCCTACTACTCATATAGTATTCATTTTGATTTGATCCGTGATATTTCGCCGTACTTCGTTTGTTCTCAAACGAAGGCAAAGGTCCTTTTTGGATCCGAGTAAAAGGGATACCGAGTAATCAT